>CP125973.1:546130655-546722780 GCA_030063025.1 Avena longiglumis | reverse complement strand
ACAATAACCTATCATCATATGTGTGATCTCATGATCCTATGAAATAATATCACCTAACATATATGGAATAAAAGCCTTGCTAAAGGTGAAAAAGTTCTTTCTTGGTGTATGTAGGATAGAGACACACGGACCTTTGCCGTGTGTTTGGCGACCAAAGGCACACGGCAAGGACATCTTTACCGTGTGCTTTGTCCTTTGCCGTGTGTCTCATGCTATTTTCTAATTTTATTTTATTTTTCTTTCAAATGATTTAAATTTTGTTGCCTATTTGTTAGTATTCAGACCATGGAAACACTAACTTTGCAATAGACCATAAGGTTCTAGAGGATGCTGAACTTCATTTCCATTAGGTAGACGATCCGAGGCCCGCAGATCATCAGGGTTTCGCCGGTGGAAGTCCGGAAGAACGTCGGAATCATCTGAAAACTTGCATGTGTCCCTAGCATATGTGTGTGAGTGTGGTGCAAGGTTGGTATAAGTGATTGCATGTGTCCCCCCTCGCATCCATGCGCTCTAACCTAGAAGCGAAAGGTTATGGACCTGTATAAGGGGGAATCTCCCCGTTACGGTGAAACCGGGCCGTATAGTGCCCCAACTTGTGAACCAACATGGTTTCACATCATCCTATGACCTAGTGAGACACAACACAAGAGAGATCTACGCCGGGCTACCCCTGTCAGAAGGATGTCTAGGAGGGTAGACGATCCGAGGCCCGCAGATCATCAGGGTTTCGCCGGTGGAAGTCCAGAAGAACGTCGGAATCATCTGAAAACTTGCATGTGTCCCTAGCATATGTGTGTGAGTGTGGTGCAAGGTTGGTATAAGTGATTTCATGTGTCCCCCCTCGCATCCATGCGCTCTAACCTAGAAGCGAAAGGTTATGGACCTGTATAAGGGGGAATCTCCCCGTTACGGTGAAACCGGGCCGTATAGTGCCCCAACTTGTGAACCAACATGGTTTCACATCATCCTATGACCTAGTGAGACACAATACAAGAGAGATCTCTGGCTACCCATCGGAAGAATGTCTAGGGGGTAGGCGATCCAGGCCCATGAGATCATCGGGGTTTCACGAGTAAGTCCCGAAGCGTCGGAATCATCGAAAACTTGCATGTGTCCCTAGCATATGTGAGTGTGGTGCAAGGTTGGTATAGGTGATTGCATGTGCCCCCTCGCATCCATGCGCTCTAACCTAGAAGCGAAAGGTTATGGACACATAAGGGAATCTCCCGTTACGGTGAAAGCGCGTATAGTGCCCCAACTTGTGAACCAACATGGTTTCACATCATCCTATGACCTAGTGAGACACAACACAAGAGAGCTACGCCGGGCTACCTGTCGGAAGAATGTCTAGGGGTAGGCGATCCGAGCCATGAGATCATCGAGTTTCATGGAGTAAGTCCCAGAACGTCGGAATCATCGAAAACTTGCATGTGTCCCTAGCATATGTGTGTGAGTGTGGTGCAAGGTTGGTATAGGTGATTGCATGTGCCCCTCGCATCCATGCGCTCTAACCTAGAAGCGAAAGGTTATGGACTGTATAAGGGGAATCTCCCGTTCACGGTGAAACCGGCCGTATAGTGCCCCAACTTGTGAACCAACATGGTTTCACATCATCCTATGACCTAGTGAGACACAACACAAGAGATCTCGCGGGCTACCTGTCGGAAGAATGTCTAGGGGGTAGCGATCCGAGGCCCAGATCATCGAGGTTTCAGGAGTAAGTCCAAGGCGTCGGAATCATCTGAAAACTTGCATGTGTCCCTAGCATATGTGTGTGAGTGTGGTGCAAGGTTGGTATAGGTGATTGCATGTGCCCACCCTCGCATCCATGCGCTCTAACCTAGAAGCGAAAGGTTATGGACCTGTATAAGGGGGAATCTCCCCGTTACGGTGAAACCGGGCCGTATAGTGCCCCAAATTGTGAACCAACATGGTTTCACATCACCCTATGACCTAGTGAGACACAACACAATAGAGAGCTACGCCGGGCTACCCCTGTCAGAAGAATGTCTAGGGGGGTAGACGATCCGAGGCCCGCAGATCATCAGGGTTTCGCCGGTGGAAGTCCGGAAGAACGTCGGAATCAGGGGGGTGCATGTATATAGTGATCAAGACCACAATAACCTATCATCATATGTGTGATCTCATGATCCTATGAAATAATATCACCTAACATATATGGAATAAAAGCCTTGCTAAAGGTGAAAAAAGTTCTTTCGTGTAATACGTGGGATAGAGACACACGGCAAACCTTCGTGTGTTTGACGACCAAGGCACACGGCAAAGGACATCTTTACCGTGCTTTGTCCTTTGCCGTGTGTCTCATGCTATTTTCTAATTTTATTTTTTTTTTCTTTCAAATGATTTAACTTTTTGTTGCCTATTTGTTAGTATTCACCATGGAAACACTAACTTTGCAATAGACCATAAGGTTCTAGAGGATCTTGAACTTCATTTCCATTAGGTAGGCGATCCGAGGCCGCAGATCATCGAGGTTTCGCCGTGGAAGTCCGGAATCATCGAAAACTTGCATGTGTCCCTAGCATATGTGTGTGAGTGTGGTGCAAGGTTGGTATAAGTGATTGCATGTGTCCCCCCTCGCATCCATGCGCTCTAACCTAGAAGCGAAAGGTTATGGACCTGTATAAGGGGGAATCTCCCCGTTACGGTGAAACCGGGCCGTATAGTGCCCCAACTTGTGAACCAACATGGTTTCACATCATCCTATGACCTAGTGAGACACAACACAAGAGAGATCTACGGGCTACCCTGTCGGAAGGATGTCTAGGGGTGACGATCCGAGGCCCAGATCATCGAGGTTTCGGTGGAAGCCCGGAAGAACGTCGGAATCATCTGAAAACTTGCATGTGTCCCTAGCATATGTGTGTGAGTGTGGTGCAAGGTTGGTATAAGTGATTGCATGTGTCCCCCCTCGCATCCATGCGCTCTAACCTAGAAGCGAAAGGTTATGGACCTGTATAAGGGGGAATCTCCCCGTTACGGTGAAACCGGGCCGTATAGTGCCCCAACTTGTGAACCAACATGGTTTCACATCATCCTATGACCTAGTGAGACACAACACAAGAGAGATCTACGCCGGGCTACCCCTGTCAGAAGAATGTCTAGGGGGGTAGACGATCCGAGGCCCGCAGATCATCAGGGTTTCGCCGGAGTAAGTCCCCAAGAACGTCGGAATCATCTGAAAACTTGCATGTGTCCCTAGCGTATGTGTGTGAGTGTGGTGCAAGGTTGGTATAGGTGATTGCATGTGCCCCCCTCGCATCCATGCGCTCTAACCTAGAAGCGAAAGGTTATGGACCTGTATAAGGGGGAATCTCCCCGTTACGGTGAAACCGGGCCGTATAGTGCCCCAACTTGTGAACCAACATGGTTTCACATCATCCTATGACCTAGTGAGACACAACACAAGAGAGCTACAGGGCTACCTGTCGGGAAGAATGTCTAGGGGTAGGCGATCAAGAACCCGCAGATCATCGAGGTTTCAGGGAGTAAGTCCCCGAGAACGTCGGAATCATCTGAAAACTTGCATGTGTCCCTAGCATATGTGTGTGAGTGTGGTGCAAGGTTGGTATAGGTGATTGCATGTGCCCCCCCTCGCATCCATGCGCTCTAACCTAGAAGCGAAAGGTTATGGACACATATAAGGGGAATCTCCCGTTCACGGTGAAACAGCCGTATAGTGCCCCAACTTGTGAACCAACATGGTTTCACATCATCCTATGACCTAGTGAGACACACAAGAGAGAGCTACGCGGCTACCTGTCGGAAGAATGTCTAGGGGTAGGCGATCCGAACCCGAGATCATCGAGGTTTAGGGAGTAAGTCCCAGAACGTCGGAATCATCTGAAAACTTGCATGTGTCCCTAGCATATGTGTGTGAGTGTGGTGCAAGGTTGGTATAGGTGATTGCATGTGCCCCCCCTCGCATCCATGCGCTCTAACCTAGAAGCGAAAGGTTATGGACCTGTATAAGGGGAATCTCCCGTTCACGGTGAAAACCGGGCAGTATAGTGCCCCAACTTGTGAACCAACATGGTTTCACATCATCCTATGACCTAGTGAGACACAACACAAGAGAGCTACGCCGGGCTACCTATCGGAGAAGAATGTCTAGGGGTAGGCGATCAGGCCCATGAGATCATCGAGGTTTCACGAGTAAGTCCCAAAACGTCGGAATCATCTGAAAACTTGCATGTGTCCCTAGCATATGTGTGTGAGTGTGGTGCAAGGTTGGTATAGGTGATTGCATGTGCCCCCCTCGCATCCATGCGCTCTAACCTAGAAGCGAAAGGTTATGGACCTGTATAAGGGGGAATCTCCCCGTTACGGTGAAACCGGCCGTATAGTGCCCCAACTTGTGAACCAACATGGTTTCACATCACCCTATGACCTAGTGAGACACAACACAAGAGAGCTACGGGCTACCCCTGTCAAAAGAATGTCTAGGGGGTAGGCGATCCGAGCCCAGAGATCATCGAGGGTTTCACGGTGGAAGTCCGGAAGAACGTCGGAATCATCTGAAAACTTGCATGTGTCCCTAGCATATGTGTGTGAGTGTGGTGCAAGGTTGGTATAGGTGATTGCATGTGCCCCCCCTCGCATCCATGCGCTCTAACCTAGAAGCGAAAGGTTATGGACACTATAAGGGGAATCTCCCGTTTACGGTGAAACCGGGCCGTATAGTGCCCCAACTTGTGAACCAACATGGTTTCACATCATCCTATGACCTAGTGAGACACAACACAAGAGAGAGCTACGCCGGGCTACCCCTGTCAGAAGAATGTCTAGGGGGGTAGACGATCCGAGGCCCATGAGATCATCGAGGTTTCACGAGTAAGTCCCCGAGAACGTCGGAATCATCTGAAAACTTGCATGTGTCCCTAGCATATGTGTGTGAGTGTGGTGCAAGGTTGGTATAGGTGATTGCATGTGCCCCCCCTCGCATCCATGCGCTCTAACCTAGAAGCGAAAGGTTATGGACTGTAGGGGAATCTCCCGTTCACGGTGAAACCGGGCCGTATAGTGCCCCAACTTGTGAACCAACATGGTTTCACATCACCCTATGACCTAGTGAGACACAACACAAGAGAGCTACGGGCTACCCTGTCGGAAGAATGTCTAGGGGGGTGGCGATCCGAGGCCATGAGATCATCATGGTTTCACGGTGGAAGTCCCAAGAACGTCGGAATCATCTGAAAACTTGCATGTGTCCCTAGCATATGTGTGAGTGTGGTGCAAGGTTGGTATAGGTGATTGCATGTGCCCCTCGCATCCATGCGCTCTAACCTAGAAGCGAAAGGTTATGGACTGTATAAGGGGAATCTCCCGTTGGTGAAACGGCCGTATAGTGCCCCAACTTGTGAACCAACATGGTTTCACATCATCCTATGACCTAGTGAGACACAACACAAGAGAGAGCTCTTGGGCTACCCCTGTCGGGAAGAATGTCTAGGGGGTAGACGATCCGAGGCCCGCAGATCATCAGGGTTTCGCCGGAGTAAGTCCCCGAGAACGTCGGAATCATCTGAAAACTTGCATGTGTCCCTAGCATATGTGTGGAGTGTGGTGCAAGGTTGGTATAGGTGATTGCATGTGCCCCCCTCGCATCCATGCGCTCTAACCTAGAAGCGAAAGGTTATGGACCTGTATAAGGGGGAATCTCCCCGTTACGGTGAAACCGGGCCGTATAGTGCCCCAACTTGTGAACCAACATGGTTTCACATCACCCTATGACCTAGTGAGACACAACACAAGAGAGAGCTACGCCGGGCTACCCCTATCAGAAGAATGTCTAGGGGGTAGACGATCCGAGGCCCGCAGATCATCAGGGTTTCGCCGGTGGAAGTCCGGAAGAACGTCGGAATCATCTGAAAACTTGCATGTGTCCCTAGCATATGTGTGTGAGTGTGGTGCAAGGTTGGTATAGGTGATTGCATGTGCCCCCCTCGCATCCATGCGCTCTAACCTAGAAGCGAAAGGTTATGGACTGTATGGGGAATCTCCCGTTACGGTGAAACCGGGTATAGTGCCCCAACTTGTGAACCAACATGGTTTCACATCATCCTATGACCTAGTGAGACACAACACAAGAGAGAGCTACCGGGCTACCCCTCGGGAAGAATGTCTAGGGGGGTAGACGATCCGAGGCCCGCAGATCATCAGGGTTTCGCCGGTGGAAGTCCGGAAGAACGTCGGAATCATCTGAAAACTTGCATGTGTCCCTAGCATATGTGTGTGAGTGTGGTGCAAGGTTGGTATAGGTGATTGCATGTGCCCCCCCTCGCATCCATGCGCTCTAACCTAGAAGCGAAAGGTTATGGACCTGTATAAGGGGGAATCTCCCCGTTACGGTGAAACCGGGCCGTATAGTGCCCCAACTTGTGAACCAACATGGTTTCACATCACCCTATGACCTAGTGAGACACAACACAAGAGAGAGCTACGCCGGGCTACCCCTGTCAGAAGAATGTCTAGGGGGGTAGACGATCCGAGGCCCGCAGATCATCAGGGTTTCGCCGGTGGAAGTCCCCGAGAACGTCGGAATCATCTGAAAACTTGCATGTGTCCCTAGCATATGTGTGTGAGTGTGGTGCAAGGTTGGTATAGGTGATTGCATGTGCCCCCCTCGCATCCATGCGCTCTAACCTAGAAGCGAAAGGTTATGGACACATATAAGGGGAATCTCCCGTTACGGTGAAACCAAGACGTATAGTGCCCCAACTTGTGAACCAACATGGTTTCACATCACCCTATGACCTAGTGAGACACAACACAAGAGAGAGCTACGGGCTACCCTGTCGGAAGAATGTCTAGGGGTAGGCGATCCGAGGCCCGCAGATCATCGTGGTTTCACGTGGAAGTCCGGAAGAACGTCGGAATCGGGGTGCATGTATATAGTGATCAAGACCACAATAACCTATCATCATATGTGTGATCTCATGATCCTATGAAATAATATCACCTAACATATATGGAATAAAAGCCTTGCTAAAGGTGTAAAAGTTCTTGCCGTGTCTACGTGGGATAGAGACACACGGCAAAGGACCTTTGCCGTGTGTTTGACGACCAAAGGCACACGGCAAAGGACATCTTTGCCGTGTGCTTTGTCCTTTGTCGTGTGTCTCATGCTATTTTCTAATTTTATTTTTATTTTTTCTTTCAAATGATTTAACTTTTTGTTGCCTATTTGTTAGTATTCAGACCATGGAAACACTAACTTTGCAATAGACCATAAGGTTCTAGAGGATGCTGAACTTCATTTCCATTAGGTAGACGATCCGAGGCCCGCAGATCATCAGGGTTTCGCCGGTGGAAGTCCGGAAGAACGTCGGAATCATCTGAAAACTTGCATGTGTCCCTAGCATATGTGTGTGAGTGTGGTGCAAGGTTGGTATAGGTGATTGCATGTGCCCCCCCTCGCATCCATGCGCTCTAACCTAGAAGCGAAAGGTTATGGACCTGTATAAGGGGGAATCTCCCCGTTACGGTGAAACCGGGCCGTATAGTGCCCCAACTTGTGAACCAACATGGTTTCACATCATCCTATGACCTAGTGAGACACAACACAAGAGAGATCTACGCCGGGCTACCCCTGTCAGAAGGATGTCTAGGGGGGTAGACGATCCGAGGCCCGCAGATCATCAGGGTTTCGCCGGTGGAAGTCCGGAAGAACGTCGGAATCATCTGAAAACTTGCATGTGTCCCTAGCATATGTGTGTGAGTGTGGTGCAAGGTTGGTATAAGTGATTGCATGTGTCCCCCCTCGCATCCATGCGCTCTAACCTAGAAGCGAAAGGTTATGGACCTGTATAAGGGGGAATCTCCCCGTTACGGTGAAACCGGGCCGTATAGTGCCCCAACTTGTGAACCAACATGGTTTCACATCATCCTATGACCTAGTGAGACACAACACAAGAGAGATCTACGGGCTACCCCCGGAAGAATGTCTAGGGGGTAGGCGATCCGAGGCCCGCAGATCATCGTGGTTTTCAGCCGAGTAAGTCCCCAAACGTCGGAATCATCTCGAAAACTGGCATGTGTCCCTAGCGTATGTGTGTGAGTGTGGTGCAAGGTTGGTATAGGTGATTGCATGTGTCCCCCCTCGCATCCATGCGCTCTAACCTAGAAGCGAAAGGTTATGGACCTGTATAAGGGGGAATCTCCCCGTTACGGTGAAACCGGGCCGTATAGTGCCCCAACTTGTGAACCAACATGGTTTCACATCATCCTATGACCTAGTGAGACACAACACAAGAGAGAGCTACGCCGGGCTACCCCTGTCAGAAGAATGTCTAGGGGGGTAGACGATCCGAGGCCCGCAGATCATCAGGGTTTCGCCGGAGTAAGTCCCCGAGAACGTCGGAATCATCTGAAAACTTGCATGTGTCCCTAGCATATGTGTGTGAGTGTGGTGCAAGGTTGGTATAGGTGATTGCATGTGCCCCCCCTCGCATCCATGCGCTCTAACCTAGAAGCGAAAGGTTATGGACTCAGATAAGGGGAATCTCCCCGTTACGGTGAAACCGGGCCGTATAGTGCCCCAACTTGTGAACCAACATGGTTTCACATCACCCTATGACCTAGTGAGACACAACACAAGAGAGAGCTACGCCGGGCTACCCCTGTCAGAAGAATGTCTAGGGGGGTAGACGATCCGAGGAACGCAGATCATTAGGGTTTCGCCGGTGGAAGTCCGGAAGAACGTCGGAATCATCTGAAAACTTGCATGTGTCCCTAGCATATGTGTGTGAGTGTGGTGCAAGGTTGGTATAGGTGATTGCATGTGCCCCCCCTCGCATCCATGCGCTCTAACCTAGAAGCGAAAGGTTATGGACCTGTATAAGGGGGAATCTCCCCGTTACGGTGAAACCGGGCCGTATAGTGCCCCAACTTGTGAACCAACATGGTTTCACATCATCCTATGACCTAGTGAGACACAACACAAGAGAGAGCTACGCCGGGCTACCCCTGTCAGAAGAATGTCTAGGGGGGTAGACGATCCGAGGCCCGCAGATCATCAGGGTTTCGCCGGAGTAAGTCCCCGAGAACGTCGGAATCATCTGAAAACTTGCATGTGTCCCTAGCATATGTGTGTGAGTGTGGTGCAAGGTTGGTATAGGTGATTGCATGTGCCCCCCCTCGCATCCATGCGCTCTAACCTAGAAGCGAAAGGTTATGGACCTGTATAAGGGGGAATCTCCCCGTTACGGTGAAACCAGGCCGTATAGTTCCCCAACTTGTGAACCAACATGGTTTCACATCACCCTATGACCTAGTGAGACACAACACAAGAGAGAGCTACTGGCTACCCTGTCAAAGAATGTCTAGGGGTACGATCCGAGGCCCGCAGATCATCATGGTTTCACGGTGGAAGTCCAAGAACGTCAATCATCGAAAACTTGCATGTGTCCCTAGCATATGTGTGTGAGTGTGGTGCAAGGTTGGTATAGGTGATTGCATGTGCCCCTCGCATCGATGCGCTCTAACCTAGAAGCGAAAGGTTATGGACCAGATAAGGGGAATCTCCCCGTTACGGTGAAACCGGGCCGTATAGTGCCCCAACTTGTGAACCAACATGGTTTCACATCATCCTATGACCTAGTGAGACACAACACAAGAGAGAGCTACGCCGGGCTACCCCTGTCAGAAGAATGTCTAGGGGGGTAGACGATCCGAGGCCCGCAGATCATCAGGGTTTCGCCGGAGTAAGTCCCCGAGAACGTCGGAATCATCTGAAAACTTGCATGTGTCCCTAGCATATGTGTGGAGTGTGGTGCAAGGTTGGTATAGGTGATTGCATGTGCCCCCCTCGCATCCATGCGCTCTAACCTAGAAGCGAAAGGTTATGGACCTGTATAAGGGGGAATCTCCCCGTTACGGTGAAACCGGGCCGTATAGTGCCCCAACTTGTGAACCAACATGGTTTCACATCACCCTATGACCTAGTGAGACACAACACAAGAGAGAGCTACGGGCTACCTGTCGGGAAGAATGTCTAGGGGTAGACGATCCGAGGCCCGCAGATCATCGTGGTTTCGCGGTGGAAGTCCAAGAACGTCTAATCATCTCAAAACTTGCATGTGTCCCTAGCATATGTGTGAGTGTGGTGCAAGGTTGGTATAGGTGATTGCATGTGCCCTCGCATCCATGCGCTCTAACCTAGAAGCGAATGGTTATGGACCAGATAAGGGGAATCTCCCAACGGTGAAACCGGGCCATAGTGCCCCAACTTGTGAACCAACATGGTTTCACATCATCCTATGACCTAGTGAGACACAACACAAGAGAGAGCTACGGGCTACCTGTCGAGCCAAGAATGTCTAGGGGGTAGACGATCCGAGGCCCGCAGATCATCGTGGTTTCCGGTGGAAGTCCCAAGAACGCCTAATCATCTCAAAACTTGCATGTGTCCCTAGCATATGTGTGTGAGTGTGGTGCAAGGTTGGTATAGGTGATTGCATGTGCCCCTCGCATCCATGCGCTCTAACCTAGAAGCGAAAGGTTATGGACTCAGATAAGGGGAATCTCCCGTACGGTGAAACCGGCCGTATAGTGCCCCAACTTGTGAACCAACATGGTTTCACATCACCCTATGACCTAGTGAGACACAACAAGAGAGAGCTACGCCAGCTACCTGTCGGAAGAATGTCTAGGGAGTAGACGATCCGAGGCCCGCAGATCATCGTGGTTTCACGGTGGAAGTCCCGAGAACGCCGGAATCATCTGAAAACTTGCATGTGTCCCTAGCATATGTGTGTGAGTGTGGTGCAAGGTTGGTATAGGTGATTGCATGTGCCCCCTCGCATCCATGCGCTCTAACCTAGAAGCGAAAGGTTATGGACACAGATAAGGGGAATCTCCCGTTATGGTGAAACCGGCCAGATAGTGCCCCAACTTGTGAACCAACATGGTTTCACATCACCCTATGACCTAGTGAGACACAACACAAGAGAGAGCTACGCCGGGCTACCCCTGTCAGAAGAATGTCTAGGGGGGTAGACGATCCGAGGCCCGCAGATCATCAGGGTTTCGCCGGTGGAAGTCCGGAAGAACGTCGGAATTAGGGGGGTGCATGTATATAGTGATCAAGACCACAATAACCTATCATCATATGTGTGATCTCATGATCCTATGAAATAATATCACCTAACATATATGGAATAAAAGCCTTGCTAATTAAAGAAAAGAAAAAGGTGAAAAAAATTCTTTGCCGTGTGTACAGATGGAAGTACACGGCAAAGATGGCTGACGGCGAGGGCACACGGCAAAGATTCTGCCGCCGTCTGCCGGTGGTGGCACTGCGAGGCCACGGGGCCCACATCTTTGCCGTGAGGTAAACTTTGCCGTGTTTCTTTATTGACTTTGCCGTGGTTCCTTTCTTTGCCGTGTGCTATAGTTGGTCCATTGCCGTGTTATTTTCTTTGCCGTGTTACATTTACTGTTTGCTTGCACCTGTCCTTTGCCGTGTTCTTGTTGGTTTACACACGGCAAAGATTCTCTTTGCCGTGTTCCGGGACTTTTGGCACACGGCAAAGGAGAGAGGCGACGGCAGCATCCTTTTTTCCCGTAGTGGCTGCTACTTTTGTGTCTGTTTTTGCTACGAGTATTTTGCTATGGATTCATATTTTTTTGCTACTTTCGCACATTTTTTGTTTGCAACAACCAATCTCTATGGTTTTGCTAGTGTGTCCGGTGATGTCCCTTTGCTATATTAGAAAAAATATTTTGCTACAACTGTTTTATGGTTTTGCTATAATAACGTATATTCTTTGCTACGAGATCTCTTGCGAGGTTTTTTGGAGCGAGTCTAGGGCGATATTTTCTGGCGAAGTTGGTTTTTGCTATATTAGTATATATTTTTTAGTACAAAGTCTCCGGCGAGATTTTATCTTTTTTCATTTTTTTTTCTAGAGCAAACGGTTTTTTGCTATATGTAATAAAAGTGGGACGGTTTAAGAAAAACCGAAGCTAGTTGTAGCAAAAACAGGATGAAAGACAAGAGTAAGAGATCTGACCCCTGATTCGTTCTGATCGTATGGCTTGGGACCTGGGGGACGCCTAGCACTTTTCTCTTTAAAGAAACGCTAGACGAAAAAAGTAAATGATATCATAGGAGGAAAATCCAGTTTAATCCGTTTACACCCATAGAGTCAAGGAAAAACCGTTGAAATTTCGCAGGGCGTCAACATCGTCTACATTTCAGAAAGGTCTGAACTGAACTCTACAATTTTCTATGAATGTAAATCCAAAATCCACTGGAATCACCAGTCCAAAGAAAATCAAGTATCAAACAAAGCCATGTCTTTCCAAGCAACCACGTGATAATACAAACTGTCCACAACGACGAAGAACAATGGCAGCGGTGCGGTGCCGTGCCTTCCACTTCCTGCTCCTGCTCTGCGCCGGCTTCCTCCTGCACGGCTTGGCGGCCCAAGACGAGAAGCAGCTGCTGATCCAGATCAAGCGCGCCTGGGGCGACCCACCCGTGCTCGCGGCGGCATGGAACGGCTCGGGCGACCACTGCAACTGGCCCTACGTGGCCTGCGACGCGACCTCGAGGCGCGTCACCAGCCTTTCCCTCGCCAACACCAACGTCGCCGGCCCAGTCCCGGACGCCATCGCCGGCCTTTCCGCGCTCACGGCACTGGACGTCTCCAACAACAGCATCAGCGGCGCCTTCCCGACCAGCGTGTACCACTGCTCTTCGCTCCGGTACCTCAACCTGTCCCAGAACTACCTCGGCAGCGAGCTCCCCGCCGACATGGGCAGCAAGCTCGCCAAGAATCTCACCTCTCTGATCCTCAGCGGCAACTACTTCAGCGGTACAATTCCTACCTCCTTGTCACGGCTAACGAACCTGCATTCGCTCGCGCTGGACATCAACAACTTCGGCGGCACAGTCCCAGGGGACTTCGGCGAGCTGACCGGCCTTCAGATGCTGTGGATCGCCCACAACCCGTTCGTCCCCGGCGAGCTGCCGGCGTCGTTCAAGAACCTGACCAAGCTCAAGTCCTTGGGGGCGGCAGACTGCAGCCTCATCGGGGATATCCCGAGCTATGTGGCTGACATGCCGGAGCTGGAGTTGCTCGACCTCTCGGACAACGCATTGACCGGAAGTATTCCCCCGGGAATTTGGAACCTCACCAAGCTGCAGATTGTGACTCTGTACGCAAACAAACTCACCGGCGAGATCGTCATGCCTGACGGTGGTGCTTTTGGGGCGGAGAATTTGGTTTTGATCGACCTGTCCACAAACCACAGGTTAAGTGGACCAATCCCGGAAGCCTTCGGCCACTTGCCGAAACTTGAAACGTTGCACTTGTTTGCTAACAAATTCTCCGGTGAGATACCGGCGAGCATCGGCCGGTTGCCTTCATTGGTGAGTATGGATTTGATCAACAATCTTCTCAACGGCACGCTGCCTCCAGACCTCGGCAAGAACTCACCGGAATTGAGAAACATTAATGTCGATGACAACGACATCACCGGCGCGATACCAGAGGGGCTGTGCGACAACCGCAAGTTGCAATCGTTCAGCGCCAACCGTAACCTGTTGAACGGCTCCATCCCGGCAGGCCTCGCCAGTTGCGCCACGCTCTGGCGCCTGGAGCTCGACAGCAACCAGCTCTCCGGCGAGGTCCCCGAAGCGCTGTGGACGGCGACACAGCTTTCGGATGTGCTCCTTGGGAATAACCGGCTCAGCGGATCTCTGCCGGCTATGCTGCACAGCAACCTTGTGGGTTTCGGAATACGCATTGAGAACAATCAGTTTACTGGGAGCATCCCCGCTTCGGCTCCTGGGCTCCAACTCTTCATCGCCAGAAACAACAATTTTTCCGGGGAGATGCCGGCCAACCTCGGCGACGGCATGCCGCTGCTGCAGAACATGGACTTGTCGGGTAACCGACTCTCTGGCGCCATCCCGAGGAGCGTGTCCAAGCTCGGATCGCTGGTGCAGCTGAACCTGAGCAGGAATCAGCTCACGGGCAAGATACCACAAGAGGTGGGCGCCATGCGGATGCTCAACACACTTGACCTGTCGTCGAACAAGCTCTCCGGCAACATACCACCGCCGCTTGCCAGCCTGCCGCTGAGCTCGCTCAATCTGTCATCCAACCAGCTCAACGGCCAGGTACCGGCAGAACTCGCCATCGCCGCCTACGATCGCAGCTTCCTCGACAACCCCGCCCTCTGCCACGCCGGCCTGGGGCCCGGCTACCTCGCTGGCGTCCATTCCTGTGCCGCGGAATCACGAACCGCCGGCCCTTCCTCTAGCGGCTTCTCGCCGGCGCTCTGCGCAGGCCTCTTGGCCGCTGCCAGCGCGTTCCTCGTCCTCGTCGTGGCCTTCGCCTTCTTAGTCGCCCGCGAGATCAAGAAAAGTAAGCGTGCGGCGGCACGGGAGTGTGGCTGGATGATGACGCCATTCCAGACCGATCTGGGATTCGGGGAGGCGGCCGTGCTCCGGGCGCTGAGCGAGGAGAATCTCATCGCCAGCGGCGGGTCGGGGCGCGTGTATCGCGCCGCGTACACCAACCGGTACAACGGGAACGTCGGCGTTGTGGCCGTGAAACAGGTACGGAGCGCCGGGACGGTGGAAGAGAAGCTGGCGCGCGAGTTCGAGGCGGAGGCGAGCATTCTCGGCCGCGTCCGGCACAAGAACATCGTCAGGCTGCTGTGCTACCTCTCCTGTGCCGGCTCCGTCAACAAGCTCCTCGTGTACGAATACATGGACAACGGCAGCCTCCATGAGTGGCTCCACGGCGCCGGGGAGACCATGCGGAGGGCGCGAACCGAGGCTGGCCTGGACTGGCCGACGAGGATCAGAGTCGCCGTGGGCTCCGCGCAGGGCCTCTGCTACATGCACCACGAGTGCTCCCCGCCCATCGTTCACCGGGACGTCAACACCAGAAACATCTTGCTAGACTCCGAATTCCGTGCCAAGGTCGCGGATTTCGGGCTGGCTAGGATGCTGGTGCATGCTGCTACGCCTGACACCATGTCCGCCGTCGCCGGATCGTTCGGCTATATGGCTCCCGGTAAGGAAACCAATCCTTCTCTGTTGGGAAATTCTTTCATCCGACGATGCATTACATATACGTATATGATTGTGTGCAGAGTGCGGTTATACGAGGAAGGTGACGGAGAAGGTGGACGTGTACAGCTTCGGTGTGGTGCTCCTGGAGCTCACCACCGGCAGGGCGGCCGACGACGGTGGCAAGCATGGGTCCCTGGCGGAATGGGCTCGACATGTGTACCAATTGCAATCACCAGGAAGCATCACCGCTGCCACGGATAATCGCATCAGACTAGACGCGGGGTGCTCGGAGGAGATCGAGACCGTATTCAGGCTAGGCGTGATGTGCACCGGCGCCTCGCCATCGTCGCGGCCAACCATGAAGGACGTGCTGCAGATACTGCTCAAGTGATTCGAGCAGACGCGCCACTGCACCAGAGAGCCTGGCTGGGAGCGATAATATGGGAGCGAAATGAGCAAAGATTTTGTCAGGGAGGGAGGTTCTTAATAAGGAGGTTTAATTTGTTCCTACCAAAGGATCAAATCGTCGAAAAATTTATAGAACCCCTTCCCCCTGTTTGTTACTTTGAAGTTTAAACATTATTTAAACTAGCAAGGTGGCTCTCGTAAATGCGAGGGCACCATGTTTACTATTTGTAAGGGTTTGGGAAATAAAATTAGGTTCTTACAAATATTCACATTATATGAATGAAATAATACACTTCTATAGTCATATAAAATTACAATAAATTATGCCATGTTCAACACTTCTAAGGAACAATTTTGATAAATGCCATGAACGATTTTGGTAAACAAGGGACGCCGCATTCGAAACCTTCTACGGAAGACGTTTGAGAGGTATGTTGGAGATTTTTAACTTGTGGCCCAAAAGTTGAAGCGCCAAGGCAACGCGGGGTCTGACTTCGTCGATATTGGATCGCGATACCTGAGTTGGCGTGCCAAATGCACAGAGGGTCTTTTTCGGCACAAATTCAACAAACCGTTTGAACACGAAAAAACTCGCTAACGCCCGTCAAATTGGGCCCATCTGTCACTTTTGCATGTTAAGTCGATGTCATCCTGGCTGCCATGTAGACTTGCAGCGCTGGCACCCTCGTGTTCAAACGGTATTTTTGACCTGGTCTTCTTCTTCCCCAAAGGGGCGATCTATGGTCACCGCCTTGACGCGGCGCTGGGAGGGAATTCTTTCAGCGGCGAGATCCGGCACCTGGCTGAACCTGATCGGTCTCGCCCTCCTACTCCCAAACCAGAGCTCGACCCATGTCACGGCACCGTGACGAGATTTCTGCCTCGGGGTCCTTCTCCAAAATCCGAGCTCGCCTTCACCGTTTGTCGCACCCGCGCCAGCCAAGGCGCCTTACTCTCCAAACCCCAAGGCCACATCCAATATGTTCGGCACAATGCCAACAAGGTGAAATTCCATTCAGTTTTCTTCTTGTGATTGCGGTAGTAGAAAACATGTACCGATATGTTGTTTACTAGACTTTCATTTAAAATTAGTAGCTCCATGATGAAGAAAAACAAAGAACCTAAATGAGATAACAATGAAGACCATAGTCTGTACTTTGCATTGCATAAACAAGGGCTCATTGACGAAGCATGTTACCAATTACCAGGAAGCATCACCGCTGCCACGGATAATCGCATCAGAGACGCGGGGTGCTCGGAGGAGATCGAGACCGTATTCAGGCTAGGTGTGATGTGCACTGGCGCCTCACCATCGCCGCGTCCAACCATGAAGGACGTGCTGCAGATACTGCTCAGGTGCTTCGAGCAGACGCGCCCTGCACCAGAGAGCCTGGCTGGGAGCGATAATATGGGAGCGAAATGAGCAAAGATTTTGTCAGGGAGGGAGGTTCTTAATAAGGAGGTTTAATTTGTTCCTACCAAGGATCAAATCGTCGAAAAATTTATAGAACCCCTTCCCCCTGTTTGTTACTTTGAAGTTTAAACATTATTTAAACTAGCAAGGTGGCTCTCGTAAATACGAGGGCACCATGTTTACTATTTGTAAGGGTTTGGGAAATAAAATTAGGTTCTCACAAATATTCACATTATATGAATGAAATAATACACTTCTATAGTCATGTAAAATTACAATAAATTATGCCATGTTCAACACTTCTAAGGAACAATTTTGATAAATGCCATGAACGATTTTGGTAAACAAGGGACGCCGCATTCGAAACCTTCTACGGAAGACGTGTGAGAGGTATGTTGGAGATTTTTAACTTGTGGCCCGAAAGTTGAAGCGCCAAGGCAACGCGGGGTCTGACTTCGTCGATATTGGATCGCGATACCTGAGTTGGCGTGCCAAATGCTCAGAGGGTCTTTTTCGGCACGAATTCAACAAACCGTTTGAACACGAAAAAACTCGCTAACGCCCGTCAAATTGGGCCCCATATGTCACTTTTGAATGTTAAGTCGATGTCATCCTGGCTGCCATGTAGACTTGCAGCGCTGGCACCCTCGTGTTCAAACGGTATTTTAGACCTGGCCTTCTTCTTCCCCAAAGGGGCGATCTATGGTCACCGCCTTGACGCGGAGCTGGGAGGGAATTCTTTCAGCGGCGAGATCCGGCACCTGGCTAAACCTGATCGGTCTCGCCCTCCTACTCCCAAACCAGAGCTCGACCCATGGCACGGCACCGGGACGAGATTTCTGCCTCGGGGTCCTTCTCCAAAATCCGAGCTCGCCGTCGCCGTTTGTCGCACCCGCGCCAACCAAGGCGCCTTACTCTCCAAACCCCAAGGCCACATCCAATATGTTCGGCACAATGCCAATAAGGTGAAATTCCATTCAGTTTTCTTCTTGTGATTGTGGTAGTAGAAAACATGTACCGATATGTTGTTTACTAGACTTTCATTTAAAATTAGTAGCTTCATGATGAAGAAAAACAGAGAACCTAAATGAGATAACAATGAAGACCATAGTCTGTACTTTGCATTGCATAAACAAGGGCTCATTGACGAAGCATGTTACCAATCACCAGGAAGCATCACCGCTGCCACGGATAATCGCATCAGAGACGCGGGGTGCTCGGAGGAGATCGAGACCGTATTCAGGCTAGGTGTGATGTGCATCGGCGCCTCGCCATCGCCGCGTCCAACCATGAAGGATGTGCTGCAGATACCGCTCAGGTGATTCGAGCAGACGCCACTGCACCAGGGAGCCTGGCTGGGAGCAAAAATATGGGAGCGAAATGAGCAAAGATTTTGTCAGGGAGGGAGGTTCTTAATAAGGAGGTTTAAGTTGTTCCTTCCAAGGACCAAGTCGTCAATTTTTTTATAAAACCCCTCCCCCTGTTCGTAAACTTTGAAGTTTAAACATTATCTAAACCAGTATGGTGGCCCTCGCAAATGCGAGGGCACCATGTTTACTATTTGTAAGGGTCTAGAAAATAAAATTAGTTCCTCACAAATATTCACATTATATGAATGAAACAATACACTTCTATAGTCATATAAAATTACAATAAATTATGACATGATAAACACTTCTACGGAATAATTTTGATAAATTCTATGAACAATTTTGATAACAAGAGACGCCGCGTTCGAAACCTTCTACGGAAGACGTGTGAGAGGTATGTTGGTACCTCGTCAAAATAATATTGCATTGGCGCTTGGTGGCCAAACGCGCGGTTGCACCGGATGCAAAGACGGCCATAAACCGACATACATTTACAATAGATAGTTCTCTTATTGTACATCAAATATATCTTATTGTAGGTTACATCAAATATATCTTTTGTAGGGAAAAGGAGACTATACCTTTTGTAGGTTATCTCAAATATATCTTATTGTACATCGATGAGCTTCAACAACCAACACACACCATACATTACAACTATAACCAAGGGAAAAGGAGAAAGTTGGAATATATGGAGAAAGGCAACAAGTATCACAAGGAGAAATCATCTAGCAAAATCTCACTATTGCACATGAGAGAAATTGAGGAAAAGATAGGCAATAAAATTGCTAGATTGACATATTTGGGATTGGTGGATCATATACATGATTTTGTATAGTCCCAATTATATGCACTTATCTCAACTTATACACATTTACAATAGATATTTCTCTTAATACCATGGCTAGAAATACAACAATAAATGCAATAACAAAATTCATGCCAAGATGTAACCTACAAAAGTTTGGAAGCAAGATAAATATGCATGGGCAATAGATACTTGTTACCGAGATATAATTGGTAGGATGTAGAGGATATGAATTTGTTGATCATCCTATAGCTTGCCTCAAAATTTCATGTATGCACCACTTCTTCAAAAATTGAGAGACAAGCATCCAATATATCTTCAATGTACCTAAAACACAATTAAGTACAAAATGGTACCCAAAAATATTGGGTCTAAAGTAGTTAGTGCAACTACAATACATAGGAGAGACTCCACATGAATATGTGCATATTGATATGAAATTGAATTTCATGCACAACTTAGCTAATGGGATTTGGTGGAGTTTCCCCTATATATTGGATCAAAGAAAGCAAGCATGCCATAATATAAACATGTAGTAAATATGCATGCACAAGACTTTCAAGAACCAAAGGAGATACAATTTGAACAAAACACCTAGTAAACCAAGATGGCACACACAAGAGTGTAAGATGGTAGACGATGTCCAAATTGTATCAAATAACCAATTCAACACATGAAAGATCACATGTTCAACAAATGTACTAGGCTAAAGCCAAAGAGCAACAGGTATATAGAAAAAAAATGCTCAAGGATTTATCTCATTCTAAAAGGTCAAATCAAGGGACAAGGAATGAGACAAAACCAACTCCCCAAAAGAGCAAGGTTCCAACAAATAAACCAAACTCTCCACACTTTTAATGATGGCACAATATACCAAAACAAAAAGATCAAACTTCCAAGCAGCTAAATCATAACATGGAACAAAACAAGAAGCATAAATATGAGTGTTCTAAATAA
The DNA here is from genome assembly GCA_030063025.1 of Avena longiglumis. Classification (NCBI taxonomy): domain Eukaryota; kingdom Viridiplantae; phylum Streptophyta; class Magnoliopsida; order Poales; family Poaceae; genus Avena; species Avena longiglumis. The sequence continues at coordinate 546,702,765 of CP125973.1, read as the reverse complement.
TATAGGAGAGCTCCCCCATGGATAGTGCATTATGTAGGATTTTCCTTTTGAATGCAAAATGCACACAAATGAGATCATCACTATTACCTACATTAAATAAAACACAAGAGGATACCAATCAAAATAAAAGGATCCAAAAGTAGCAAGGGATACATAGGAGCACACGAGACATTTAATTGGCCAAAGATAGGACAAGATTAAACAAAGGCCAAAGTGAATATGATCAATAAATTCTACCATAAATTTAGTAGTAATTTTCCAATGACAAGAAGTATTTTGAATAATTTTCCCAAGGTATCTTGCATGGATATCCAAGATCCTAGTCACAACAAAGAAGCATGTAACAAAGTATAAAAATTAAGTTTGATGCTTCGAAAGATATTCTTGGTAGCTTCCAATAGTCAGACAATCATAGTGAGTAGAGTAATTTGAAGTAAATAGTTTCCATGAGGATATATATATATATATAAATATGAGGAAACACATACCAAGAAACACTCTCACATATAAGATCCAAAATATGAGCAATAAAGACATTCAAGCAAATTGGAACTTGTATGAGCACATATGTCACATAGGATCTTGATAATTATCAATATCAATTCTAAGTAACATAACCTAGAATATTCACAATTTCTAGGATTGTAATATGCACTAAGCATATGACTCCCCCATAATGTGATTTCCATAAAACCTATCATGAGGCAAACGGATACAAATAGAGATAATTAATGGACATTATAGAACTTAAATTTCACATGAGAAACATGCCACGAAGAGACTAGATAATATTCCAATATGAATGCTAGGTGGTATTCCTCATGTACACACATTTTTAGGATTGTGAAATTCCTAAGCATAACACTCCCCCAAAATGGGATAATCCATTAAGCTCTCACAAGATCCAAATAAGATATCAAATATAATCAAGAAAGGCTCAAACACAAGAAACACACATACATGGTGTGCCACCTAATCATACACAAATATACTTGATTCCTCAAGATAATTAAGTGAAAATCACAACATGTACAAAAGCACAGTAGATACAAAACCAACACATGAAGGCGGCGAGTAACTTTCAATGTAATGAGTTAAGCATTTGTTACCGCAAGGAGGAACATTGGATATATAATAGAGGCAATATAATCCACATGACTTGACTTGACAAATATACTATATGAAGATCCCTCAATTCTTCATGATGTATCCAAGTCTCCAAAGCCCTCCAACAATACCTATTGATCAAGTTTTGGCTTGTTGGTTCCCAACCAAGTTGGGTCCTAAGAGGTTAGTCACAATAGGCTTGGCAACCCAAATGGTTCTTTTCTTAAACCCACATTGAGCACCAACAAACTTGGCAAACACATTGCCAACCTCATCATTACAAAGAGAATAAGCTTCATCAATAATGATAGGGTTGAATGAGGAGATACCAATAGTGCACGAGGAAGAAATATGCCCCTTCTCATGAAAAATGTAGCAAGTTCTTCTCTTGCCATCTTTCTTCTTAGGTGAAGCCACAACTCGAGGAAGATCTCGAGTAGTCCTCTTATGAAGAGGCCCGTCAATGACTTCAGGTGAAGCTTGAGGCCGCTTCCCTTGTTGCTTCACACTAAGAGGCTTCTTCTTCAATGGTCAAGATCTAACATGATGCCCTTCTTCCTTGCGCTTGAAGCAAACAATGTTGGCCGGATTCTTGACTTGATCTTGGCCATTATTCTTGTTGTCCTTGTGCTTCAACTTCATAGTGGACTTGTTCTTGACTTTGGAGTTGAATCCAAGCCCACTATTTTCAATGGGGAATTTTTGCACACTCAAGATTTTATTGAGTGCGGCCTTCCCTTGATGACCCTTTTTCAAGTCATTCTTCAAAGACGTGACTTGAGCCTTAAGCTCTTTGATTTCCTCTTCATGGTTAGTTTCAACAAAAGTACTAGAGGAAGTAGATGCTTGATACGTCTAAAACATATCTACATTCCCGAACACTTTTGCTATTGTTTCTCCTCTAAACTTGTGTGATTTGGATACAACTAACACAGACTGACGTTGTTTTCAGCAGAATTACCTTGGTGTCTAGTTTTTGTGCAGAAAATCAACTATCAGGAAAAATCCCAGAAAATATGCCAAAAATCCTATTTCACCAGAAGATCCACAGAGCCAGAGTACGAGACGGAGGGGAGCCCTGAGTGGTCCACACCCCTGCAGCGGGTGGGCCCATCCGCGCTGGGAGGTGTGGCCAGCTAAACACCCTCGGCCTCTCTCTTCGCCTATAAGATGCCTTGACCTAAAACTCGGGGGTTCGACGTTTTCGAGAAGAGTTCCGCTGCCGCTACCACGAAACCTCGATTCGAACCGAAACTCCGTTCGGCACCACGCACGGGAATTTGGGGAGGATCATCTCCATCGTCATCACCAACGCCTCTCCATCAACCATCAATGTTTCCCTCATCCATGAGTGAGTAATCCCCCGCTGTAGGCTATGGGGATGCTAGGGATTGGATGAGTTCTATCTTGTAATCGAATAAGATTGTTAGGGCATGGAGCCTAGTATCTCTATTAGTGCTATTTGACTTTGTTGCAACTTGTTGTGCTTAATGCTTATCACTAGGGCCCGAGTGCCATGATCTTAGATCTGAACTTATTATTGAATCTTTATGATAGTATTGTTTGTGATCTTATCTGCAAGTACACGTATCATTGTCCGGATCCAAAGGCCCCGAAGTGACAGAAATTGGGACAATCAGAGGGGATGGCTGTGATGTGAGGATCACATGTGTTCACGGAGTGTTAATGCTTTGCTCCGGTGCTCTATTAAAAGGAGCACCTTAATTTCCAGTAGTTCCCTTAAGGCCCCGCTGCCAAGGGCTGGCAGGACAAAAGATGGTGTGCAAGTTCTCATTGCGAGCACACATGACTATATATGGAGCACATGCCTATGATTTTTTAGTACTTGGATACTTATTCTTATTTATCCGCAATTGCCCTAGATCTTGAAGTTACATGTTTAGACTCGTCCATGCAATGCCCGTCCATCCATCCCTATGCCTACCGCACTCATATCCGACTGTTTTTCTACTACTGTTACTATTGCTCTTGTTTTACTGATGCTGTTGCTACTGATAAACTTCTGTGAGCAAGAACTATTTCTAGGTGCGGCTAAATTGACAACTCAGTTGTTAAGGCTTGCAAGTATTCTTTGGCTCCCCTTGTGTCGAATCAATAAATTGGGTAATACTACCCTCGAAGATTGTTGCGATCCCCTATACTTGTGGGTCATCACGACTATTTTTTGGCGCTGTTGCCGGGGAGCATAGCTTTATTTGTAAGTTCACTTGGATCTACTATTGTTCACTGCTACTCCATTCATCATGGGTAAGTCTCATGATGGAAAGTTTCCTATTTTACCATCCACTACAAGAAGAGGTACAGTCCTAAACACCTATGCTGCTCTTGATTCACCATCTATTATAAGTAAGATTGTTACACCACCACCACATACACATGCTACACACACTGCTACTACTGCTGAATCTAAAACTACTTTTGATACTCAAGATGTTACTTATACTGTGCTTGATGCGAGTGGTTCATTAGGTCCTTTCCTAGATGCTACTATGGCTAGTCTTGGAAGTACTAAAACTCCTAGTGAAGACACTGTTACACATGTTAGCTGTAACATACCAAAATTCATGAAATACAAAAACTTACATTTCATTCATGCATTCATAGCATCCTTGGTTTGCACAATAATTTTCAAAACAAAATTCCAAATAAAACCATTTTTATGCCTATTATCTATATACCAATAAGGCATGGTTTTATTTTATTTTTTCAAAGTGCCAAAGTGCATTTGACTAAATAGTAGTGTTCTATACACAAATAAGTACAAGGTTTACTCTACAAAATTCTAGAGGTGGTTTGAATTCAAACTTATTTGAAATAGGGTTTGAATTTGATTCCTAAAAATCAAAATAGAAAAAGAAAAAGAGAAAGAAAATAGAAAAAGGCCAGCGCCACCATTTCGGCCCGGTGCCAGACCCAGCCCATCAAGCCCACCCAGCTGATTTTCCCTTCCCTCTGTTTCTCACCGCACCCGCGCCACACCCACTCGCTGACAGGCACGACCCACTGCCACATCAGCTCATCGTCCCCATTTCCTCGCGCGACGACCCGCTAGCTCCGCCGTTTCTTCCCCACAGTGACACCGCGATTGATTTCACTTAAATTCCGTTTATTCCTCGCGAAAATGCCACCCCTTCTTTGGCTACTTAAGCACCACCGCACCACGGTCATTTCCCGTCACCAAACCCCCCTCTTAACGCCCCCAGGTTGCTCGCAATCAAGCTCGCACCGCCGCTGCCCGGCGCACTCCGGGCGAGCCATTCCGGTGAGTTTAGCGCGCCCCTTCGCCTCTCATTCACACGAGCTTGCTTGTCAGACCCTTGCGCATATTCTCACATCTTTGGTTTTCTCTGAATCACCCCAGGACGTCGTCTCCGTCAACCTCCGCGAACGACCGAAGCGCCGCTCAACTCCGGTGAAGAATCACGGTAAAGCCAGACCATCCCTTGACCCCTAACCCATCGACTATGTTCGCCGTGCCTTTGTGAATCTCCTAATGACTTTCGTTTGTCCTATTGAGCCATAGAACGTTGACTTCGTCTCCGGTAGTGAACACCTGACGTGGGTACAAACTCCGACGAGGTCTCCCGGCCACCACAGCATGCCCCCGTCCATGCCAGCGACATGTTGAGCTTCTGCGTGACCCCACGAGTCTGGTAAGAACCTCCGCAACCCCCAGTCCCCTCTGCATTCGCCGGAGCGTCGCCGCCAGAGCGCCGTCGCCGCGCAGCCGTCACTAGCGCCGCCAGGCTATGGTCGCGTGCTCAGCAGCCGTTAGATCCAGATCCAATGGCCACGATAGAACACTTAAGCGAAGCATTTTTATTTGATCTGAGCCGCACAGATCCACTTAGATCCTATGGCCTGCATAGCGCGATCCTCATGAATTGGTATCAGCCAATAGAATTAAGACGCGTGGCAATTCTGTCTGTTTAAAAATCCAGAAAAGGAATTTGAAAGATTCAAACTTGTAAAATTCATTTGAGTTCTGTTTATCCAAAAAATGCAAATAAGATATTATTGAATTCACAAAAATAAATCCTACACTACTGTGGGCTTTTTTTATATTTTGTTCTATAAATTTGGGTTTTGTGCAGAGACAAATATTGGCTTATTTTGACTATATAAATTATATAGAAAATATTTTTAAAGGAAATTCAAGTTTATTTATGCTATAATTAGTTAGTCTTGGTGTTCAGTACTGTTTGACTTGAATGTTTTAGTGTAGAATTCATTTCATTGCATTTGCATGCATTCATATATTTTTGTTTGATTATTTTGAATGTAAGTTTGGCGCTATCATTTTATGTGTAGATTTTGGTGCTAGTGGTGATTGTGATTGTGAAGAGTGTTGCTACTCCCCTAACTAACAAGGCAAGTGGCGCTTCATGTATTTGTCCTATTATTTTTGACTATGCACTAGTGATATTTTTTATAGGGCTTGCATGAAAGTTTTACTAAGTATCTATGTTATGTGATGACCCACAAGTATAGGGGATTGAAACAGTCTTCGCGGGTAGTATTACCCAATTTATTGATTCGACACAAGGGGAACCAAAGAATACTTGCAAGCCTTATCAATTGAGTTTTCAGATCAGCTGCACCTGGAAATAGTTCTTGCTCACAAAAGTTTATCAGTAGTAACAGTTTGTAGTAGCAACAGCAAAGCAACAACAGCAGTGAAACATGAGAAATAGTAACAGTAACGGTAATAGTAGGATTCGAGTGCGGTAGGCATAGGGATGGATGGACGGGCGTTGCATGGATGAGTCTAAACATGTAACTTCAAAGAACTACGACATTGCAGATAAATAATAACAAGCATCCAAGTACTAAACAGTCCTAGGCATGTGCTCCAAATATAGTCATACGTTCTCGCAATGATAACTTGCACAACGTCTTCTGTCCAGCCAGCCCGTGGCAGCGGGGCCTCTAGGGAACTACTGGAAATTAAGGTGCTCCTTTAATAGAGCACCAGAGCAAAGCATTAACACTCCGTGAACACATGTGATCCTCACACCACAGCCATCCCCTCCGGTTGTCCCAATTATTGTCACTTTGGGGCCTTTGGATCCGGACAATGATATGTGTACATAACTTGCAGATAAGATCACAAACAATACTATCATAATGATTCAATAATAAGTTCAGATCTGAGATCATGGCACTCGGACCCTAGTGACAAGCATTAAGCACGACAAGTTGCAACAAAGTCAAATAGCACTAATAGAGATACTAGGCACTATGCCCCTAACAGATCTTATTCGATTACATGATAGAACTCATCCAATCCCTATCATCCCCAAGCCTACAGTGGGGGATTACTTACTCATGGATGAGGGAAACATCGGTGGTTGATGGAGATGCGTTGGTGATGACGATGGCGATGATCCTCTCCAAATTCCCTGTCCCGGCAGGGTGCCAGAACGGAGTTTCTGGATCTGAATCTTGGTTTCTCGTGGCGGCGGTGGAGCGGAACTATTTTTGGAAAACTATCGAACCCCCCTCTGTTTTTTGGTCAGAAGGCAACTTATAGGCGCGGAGGGAGGCCGGGGAGCTGCCTGGGGTGGCGAACCTCCCGCGGGCGCGGGGTCAGTGGGCCCGCGCCTAGGGTGGGTCTGGCCCCCCATGCCTCCCATCTGTCTCCCCTTCTGGCTCCGTGGATCTTCTGGTGAGAAATAGTTTTTGGCATATTTTCCGGGATTTTTCCTGATAGTTCATTTTATGCACAAAAACAAGACACCAGGGTAATTCCGCTGAAAACAACGTCAGTCCGTGTTAGTTGTATCCAAATCACACAATTTTAGAGAAGAAACAATAGCAAAGTGTTTGAGAAAGTAGATACGTTTTGGACGTATCAACTCCCCCAAGCTTAGCTTATTGCTTGTCCTCAAGCAATTCAGTTGAAAACTGAGTGCGATAAAAGAACTTTCACGAACACTTTGCTTCATATGATGTATATATATTCTCAGTACAGGAGTGGATGCTTAGACAATTCATAATAAAGAGTATGCAACTAATTCTACTCAATAGTCATTGCAAGCTATGAAGAGAAACCAACTCAATAATAATAAGTAGCATGAAACATAAACACAACCAACATTGCAATGCTCATAATAAGGTATGATAGAGTGGTATCTCGCTTGCCTTTGTTTGAAGAGCACAATATAAATGCCAAGGCACCTCTAAAGTTCAAATGAAGACTAGAAGTAAAGATATCAGAGATACAAGCATCAAAGTCATGACATAATTAACCAAGTTTTGGAATAAACACAAGAATGACAACTATGCTCTCAAGAAGGTGCTCATAGAATAAGTGGTGACTCAACAAAGTTGTGAAAACGGTTTTGTGAAGGTTTGAAAGGCTCACTAATGCTGAAAGGAAGGTACTCATTAGATTTGAGATCTCATTGCCCCTATCATAGGCATCTTCATGTGGTTAAGGTGAAAGTGAGGTCCACTCCGAATCATATGCTTGACAGACCATAGGCTGAAAATCCCAAGTCCCTTGAGTACAAGGGTCGCTCCGCATGCTACTCAACTTTGGTCACCTGAAAGTTCTTGTCATTGTAAATGCATGCATATCATCGAGTACCGCCAACGGGGTACCCCTTGCATATGGCACAGGAGCTTTCCCATAACCAAAATGACAAGGCAAGCAGACACCAAGCATCTCAGCAATCTTATTATTTACCATATGCATAGCTTTTTATTGAGGACGCTTCATAGAAGCTCATTATAGTATAGCTGCAAGTTTCCACCATGATTAGGCATGGCTTAGGCTAGCGGCCCAGGCATTTCTCTAACACATTGTATAAACTCCATGAACTAACAACTTCCCCTTTTATTTCACATCGTCGACATCCATAAACAAAAGAGCAAGGAATCAACTGGATAAGATATCCAAAAGGTGTTGAAAGCGTTCCCCGTGATCGCACGGTTCTGCTGACTCCCAGCATATAATAAGCAAGCATATAACTTTCATGGACTAGTCACAATGGTTCAAGATTATTGAGCGCAAGGAATAAATTGTGCCATCAAGTTCGTGAGAGATTTACTAACTAACTTTCTCAAAACAGACAAACATTTTATTTTGGAAGAAAACACGGCATATATAAAATATGCACTGAAGTAGCAAATGATGCTAATAGGTAGGTAGTGTGGACACAGCTGGCAATATTTGTTTTGGGGAGTTGGAAGCATAGGTAGAGCACATAGTCAGTGCAAGTGAATGCTAGCAATAGAGAGGGAGCAACAAACGAGAGAGCAATAACTATGATAATCATGCTTGCAACAAAATAGGACTAATTATGGAATGAAAGTGATACAAGAACTCTGAGGCAAAATAAATTATCGAGGCTTACTGACTATTGATTAGTCATATGCATGCGTGAGCATGTGCCAAGTCGATTCACATGAACAGTCGGAGGAGGATACCACAATGTCATACCAAAGTATGAATAAAACAATGCAAGCAAACATTCATATGACATGCTACAAACTATTAGCAAGCTGGAGCTAATCATAGACAAGAAAGAACTACTAAGCATCCATAATGACATACACCTTACACAAACAGGCTAAGCATGCTCAAAATAATGAGTATATGTACAAAAATGAAACAAATAGAGTTCGTTACCAGCCTCTTACCACACCACGAGTTGTCTTAATCTTCATTATTGCCCTTCACTTGTGTGACTTGAATATTAACATGAAACCAAAATCCACTGAGGACGGCTGAACCTTGCAAAGAACTCACAAAACCAAAGAAGAACAACAAATATTTTTGGTGTTTTCGATTTTTTTAGAAACAAGCAAACAAAGAAAAACCAAACAAAAACAAAGCAAACCAACAAAGATTTTTCTTTTAAGGCAAACCAAAGCAAAGAAGCAAACCAAGAGAAACAACGAAAATATTTTTGGGTTTTTGAGAAAGAAGCAACAAGAACCAAAAAGAAAGCGAAACAATGGATATACAAAGAACCGACCAAACATGATATATAGATGAGCGTGATGTCGGTATACCTCCCCCAAGCTTAGGCTTTTGGCCTAAGAGGGGCTCAATCCCATGGTGCCCAAGTAGATGCACCTCTGTAGTATGTCGAGGAAGCTCCCTCATCCTGGTACAAGCTCGAGGCCTACCATGTGTAGTGTACAACGGGGTCATATGCGGATGCTTCCTCCTGATAGTGCCCGTGGAAGTTTAGAGAGCGCAACTTGTCATCCATCTCCCCCTTCGTGCGTGACCAAGGTCCCTGAGAAATACTGAGAAAAGTGGTTTGGGGTAGAGGGATCTCTCTCTTCCCCGTTAGTAAATAGCATTCTATAAACCAAGTTCTCAAGAGTAGAACTAGAGGTGACAAAGTGGTGCGCCTTCATGGCAGCAAGATCAAGCCTCAGAGGATCCAAAACTGTATCATGTGGATCAACAACAATGTCTAAGGCAGCAGCAATACGAGTAGCAATAATTCCCCCATAAATGGGTCCCTTAGCAGCTAAACGACGAGCAATGAGGGAACCAAGATTATACTTATCCTCACTGTAGAGCACAACAGCTAAGAAGGCCAATTGATAGTTGGATATATTACTAGTGTTCTCCCTACCAAGAACACTGGTGGTAAGATAGTAGGTGAAGTACCTGATGGCTGGAAGTTGAATATTCTTTATCTTCCCTCGTTGATCTCTACGGTCATCATCATTGGTTATTCCTCGGTAAAGCTCTAACAGATCAGCTGGAAGAGCTGTAATATTCTTTGATGACCCATTTGTACCAAGTCCTAGGGCCTTGCAAAATTTCTTCAGACATAGAATGAGCCCTACCATAAAGTCTAAAAGACACAGAAGGATTGAACAAACTATTGGTAAAGGAGAAACTCTCCATAAATGTTTTAGTAAGTAAAGCATATTATGAACTCTCATCCTGCATGAAACTTGTTAGACCAGCCCTCTCAATCAAAGCCGTGAAATTATTAAGAATCCCAGCAGCTCACAAGAAAGCTTGGCAAGGAAAGGTGGAGGGGTGCGCATCCCATTTATCTCCCTCGTCACCAAATCGTGGAGTGATGAGATCCTCATTGTATGAGGGTCTAGAACTGGTAGATGACCTTGGAAGCCTTGCCCTTCTAGGTGCATCACTCTCAATGTCACCAAAGGTGTGGTGGTCCATGGCTTCACTATTCTGAAATTTTAAACAACCATCAAACCAAGTGATTTCTAAGTTGATAATGGATCAGCAACTACTATAGAAACTTGCTAGAGGACTACACATGCATCAAAACAAAGTTTCTAAGCATAGAACAAGCATGCAAGATCAAACAACCTATCACCTATAGCAGCAAAATACTCAAGATACAATCTACCAATCACAAATCTAATTGGACAAGTGGAGGAGGCACATACCAAGGAGCAAACCCTCCAAAAATCAGCACTTGAGATGGGTTGAACAAGGAGATCGAAAATCACAAGCAAGAACAGCAAGAACTCGAGCTTGAGCAAGTTTTTCGGTGTTTTTAGGGAGAGAGAAAGAAGGTGGCTTTGAGGAGGCAGCCATGAGGGGCCTAGGTGGGCCAGACCCCCCCTAGGAGCCACCACTAGGTAGGCCGTGCCTACCATGGGTGTGGGGCCTAGGGGTGCCCCCATGGGTCACCTCTGGTACCTCTCTGCCCCTTTTTTCGAGGAAAAATTTATTTTGAATTTTTTGGGATTTTTCGGAAAACTATTTTTGGTCAATTTTCAGGGTATGAAAATTGATTTTCTCGCAGAAACAGTTTTTTTAGAAGAAGCAAAATCAAACCAAAAGCCAAACTACAGGAGCTCTAAGAAACTCAAACAAGCAAACAACAAGCAAAACTAAAGCTAAAGCAAAGACTAGAAGGGAGAAAGGAAAAAGAAAGCAAGTATAACCACAGTGGAAACATTATTTTGTTCATTAAAATCCTTTTGTTAACAAGGTTGATCAAGTCCTGTTACCAAAACAATATTATATGAAACAAAACTTTGCATTCCACAAGGTGATTATGTTACCTCATACTTGATAGCAATTGTCCCAATCATAATAGTTTCAAAATTTTCTTGTGGAATGGGACAATATATTTCTCCAACCCTGATGCTCTCAATATTTTCAATGGAATTCAGGCAATAGCTTCTAACAACCTTCTTGGGGAAATAGACAGTGTGCTCTTTGTCATTAATATTAAATTTTACTTTTCCTTGATTGCAATTCATGACAGACCTGCAGTATTAAGAAAATGTCTCCCAAGAATAATAGACACATTATCATCTTCGGGCATTTCAAGCACAACAAAATCAATTAAAACCATGCAATTATGAGCCACTTGAACAGGAACATCCTCACATATACCAACAGGAATAGTAGTTGACTTATCAGCCATTTGCAAAGATATGTCAGCTGATATCAACTTTTCTAGCTGGATCCTCTTATAGAGAGAAAAAGGCCTAACACTAACTCCAGCTCCCAAATCACATAAAGCAGTTCTAACATAATTGTTCTTAATAGAGCAAGAAATAGTTGGTATACCTGGATCACCAAGTTTCTTTGGAACCTTACCATTGAAGGAGTAATTAGCAATCAAAGTAGAAATCTCCACATTAGGAATCTTCCTTTTATTAGAGACAATATCCTTCATATACTTTGAATAAGGAGGCAACTTAATAGTATCAGTCAAAGGAATTTGCAAGAATAAAGGCTTCATCCACTCACAAAACTTGTTGTAGTGTTCTTCCTCCTTTGACTTGTGTTTCTTACTTGGAAAAGGCATAGGCTTCTTCACCCAAGGTTCTTTCTCTTTACCATGTTTATTAGCGATAAAATATTCTTTTGTGTACCTAGTGTTTTTAGTGTGCTTCTCAGGTTCTTCCTCAACTTCCTCCTTATCAGGAGCATCATTATTTTTACCACTCTCAGTTTCAGCATCAGAGATAGATATACTATTAGGATCTACATCAGGTTCAAGTGGTTCCTCAACTAATTTATGTTTCTTTTTCTTCCTCTTACGAGGACTACCACTATCTTCACCTTGTTGGGAATCTTGCTCTATTATTTTAGGGTGTCCTTTAGGATATAAAGGATCTTGAGTAGCTGCACCACTCGTAGTTCTAATTCCTTAAGCATGTTTATTTTCTGAAGCATTAACTAGAATATCCTTTTGTACCTTAGCAAGTTGATCAAGTTGAGTTTGAACAATTTGAAAGTGTTTACAAAGAATTTTAATATCATTATAAGTTATTTCCACAATATATTTCAACTCATGGATAGCTCTAGAGTTTTCCAATAAATGATTCTGAACTTGTTTATTTAAATTACCTGGTTTAACAATAAATGTGTCAAGTTCCTCTAAGCATTGATCAGGAGGCTTACCATAAGGAATATCACCTTCATTGAATTGGAGAGAGTGTACCTCAATAGAAGATGAGTGGGGAATTGGCTTACATAATTCTTCTATATGAGGTAGATTCTTCACATCTTCAGCTCTAATACCTTTCTCCTTTAGACACTTCTTAGCTTCCTTCATCACTTCATCATTTAATGCAATAACTCCCCTCTTCTTTGTTGTTGGTGTTGGAATTGGTTCAAGAACAACTAGTTCAGGAGTAATAGGCTTAGGTGTATTCAGTTCAGTTGAAGTCCAATCATCATAATTCTTGCTTATCTTGGTCATTAATTCTTCAGCATATGTAGGAGTTCTTTTCCTGAAAACACAATCAGCAAAGCTATCTAGGTAGGTCCTAGAATCATCAGTTAGTCCATTATAATAAATATCAAGAAGCTCATTTTTAGGTAATGGACATCCAGGATGTGCATGAATCAAGGAACAGAATATTTTCCATGACTCAGGTAATTTCTCTTCTTCCCCCTATTTAATATCAAAAAGTCTCTACAAAGCGGCATGTCTAGCACTAGGAGGAAAATATTTATGGAAGAAAGAAGCAATCAAGCAATCAGGTCTATCAATGGAACCAGGAGGTAATCTATTAAACCAAGCCCTAGCTTCTCCTTTTAGTGAAAAGGGGAAGATCTTAGCAACAAAGTACTTGCACATTTTAAAATCATCAGAGAACAAAATACTCATAGTAGAAAGCTCATTCATATGAGCCACAACACTCTCATTTTCAGTCCCACAAAAGGTTCTTTCTCAACAATATCTAAATAATATAAATCAAGAGAGCAATCATATATTCATCTTTAATATCTATGGAGTGGCAAACTTAGGATCATAGGACAACTTAGGCATAATAGTACGTCTAGCAAGGAGACTCTTCATAGCACTAGTACCATGTGTGTTTTGGCACTCTTCAAAAAATTCATCAGTGAGCTCAATGTAACCATCATTAATATCATAACTCTCACTAGCAGGTGAGCTAATAGGTGTAATAGTTTCTTCACTAGGAGTTTCGCTATTTCCTAGACTAGCCATAGTAGCATCTAGAAAAGGACCTAGTGAACCACTCGCATCAAGCACATCAGAAGTAACATCATGAGTATCAAAATCAGTTTCAGATTCAGCAGTAGTAGCAGTGTGTGTAACATGAGTATGTGGTGGTGGTGTGACAAGCTTACTTATAACAGACGGTGAATCAAGAGCAACAGAGGTGTTTAGGACTGTACCTCTCCTTGTAGTGGATGGTAAAATAGGAAACTTTCCATCACGAGACTTCCCCAATATGAAAGGAGTAGCAGTGAACAATAATAGATCCAAGTGAACTTACAAATAAAGCTATGCTCCCCGGCAACGGCGCCAGAAAATAGTCTTGATGACCCACAATTATAGGGGATCGCAATAGTCTTTGCGGGTAATATTACCTAATTTATTGATTCGACACAAGGGGAGCCAAAGAATACTTGCAATCCTTAACAGCTTAGTTGTCAATTCAGCTACACCTGGATATAGTTCTTGCTCACAGAAGTTTATCAGTAGTAAAAGTTTGTAGTAGCAACAACAGCAGTGAAACAGAGCAAATGTGATAGCAGTAACTTGATGGGATTCGAGTGCGGTAGGCATAGGGATGGATGGACGGGCGTTGCATGGACGAGTCTAAACATGTAACTTCAAAGAACTAGGTCATTGCAGATAAATAATAACAAGCATCCAAGTACTAAAAAATCCTAGGCATGTTCTCCAAATATAGTCATACGTGCTTGCAATGAGAACTTTCACAACATCTTATGTCCAGCCAGCCCGTGGCAGCTCAGCCTCTAGGGAACTACTGTCAATTAAGGTGCTCCTTTTAATATAGCACCGGAGCAAAGCATTAACACTTCGTGAACACATGTGATCCTCACACCATAGCCATCCCCTCCGGTTGTCCCAATTATTTTCACTTTGGGGCCTTTGGATACGGACAATGATATGTGTACACAACTTGCAGATAAGATCACAAACAATACTATCATAATGATTCAATAATAAGTTCATATATGAGATCATGGCACTCGGGACCTAGTGACAAGCATTAAGCACAACAAGTTGCAATAAAGTCAAATAGCACTAATAGAGATACTAGGCACTATGACCCTAATAGATCTTATTCGATTACATGATAGAACTCATCCAATGCCTACCATACCCAAGCCTACAACGGGGGATTACTCACTCATGGATGAGGGAAACATCGGTGGTTGATGGAGATGCATTGGTGATGACGATGTCGATGATCCTCTCCAAATTCCTTGTCCCGGCAGGGTTAGACCCTTGCGCATCCTCTCACATATTTGGTTTTCTCTGAATCGCCCCAGGACGTCGTCTCCGTCAACCTGCGCGAACGACCGAAGCGCCGCTCAACTTTGGTAAAGAATCACGGTAAAGCCAGACCAACCCTTGACCGCTAACCCATACGACGCGTCGTCTCCTAATACCTTTCGTTTGTCCTATTGCACCGTATTACATCAACTTCGTCTTCGGCAGTGAACACCCGACGCGAGTACGAACTCCAACGAGGTCTCCCGGCCCACAGCACGCCCCCGTCCACGCCAGCGACACGTTGAGCTTCTGCGTGACCCCGCGAGTCTGGTAAGAACCTATGAAACCCCTAGCCCCCTCTGCATTCGCCGGAGTGTCGCCGCCAGAGCATCGCCGCCGTGCAGCCGTCGCTAGCGCCGCCAGGCTATGGTCGAGTTCTCAGCAGCCGTTAGATCCAGATCCAGTGGCTATGGTAGAACACTTAAGCGAAGCGTTTTTATTTGATCTGATCCACATAGATCCACTTAGATCCTACGACCTGCATAGCGCGATCCTCACGAATCGGTATCAGCCAATAGAATTAAGACGCGTGGCAGTTCTGTCTGTTTAAAAATCTAGAAAAGGAATTTGAAAGATTCAAACTTGTTAAATTCATAACATGAGTTCTGTTTATCCAAAAAATGCAAATAAGATATTATTGGATTCACAAAAATAAATCCTACACTACCGTGGGCTTGTTTTTATATTTTGTTCTGTAAATTTGGTTTTTTTTCAGAGACCAATATAGGCTTATTTTGACTATATAAATTATATAGAAAATATTTTTAAAGCAAATTCAAGTTTATTTAGGATATAATTAGTTAGTTTTGGTGTTCAGTACTGTTTGACTTGAATGTTTTAGTGTAGAATTCATTTCATTTCATTTGCATGCATTCATATATTTTTGCTTGATTATTTTGAATGTAAATTTGGTGCTATCATTTTATGTGTAGATTTTGGTGCTAGTGGTGATTGTGATTGTGAAGAGTGTTGCTACTCCCCCAACTACCAAGGAAAGTGGTGCTTCATGTATTTGTCCTATTATTTTTGACTATGCGCTAGTGATATTTTGTATAGGGCTTGCATGAAATTTTTACTAAGTATCTATATGCTATGCTATGGAAAATCCTAATAGTTGTAGTCTTGGTAGAATTTTCTATAAGTTAAGATACTTGTTATGTTATCATGCTTAGCCTAGCTAGTAGCAAAAAAGGGTGGATTATATACATGCTATGGAAATTTGTTAAGTCTTTGACTTATGTTTTTGCTTAGTAAAACAACTTAGTGAATGAATCACCTGGGTGGAATGGTATGTTTGGGTTATGTTGAGTGGTTACACAAGGCCCATATATATGGTCTACCTTGTGTATCACACTTGTGGAAAGCCACTCGGGAACAAAGGGATTTGAGATACTTAGTGTTTAGAAGCTTCTAGTGCAAGCACATGGCATATGGGCTCTGCCTTGATCATATAGGTTGCAATAAATTAGCCAGATGGACAGTTGGTGGAAGGGTGATAGGATGGAACACATCCATTTGGTCTAAGGGAAGGCTTCTGAAAGATCTCGTCTCGATGCATGTCGAGTCTTATGGGGAAAGTGCACAACCTCTCGAGAAGGAAAAACCTAAGTACTTACTCGTGTCCCTGGCAACGGACAATTTGAGCATCAAGACATTGAAGCTATCAAGGATCTCCTCATCCCAATTTCTAAGTTAAAACTTGTGGTTGAACAAGGGTTAAGGTTCACCAATGTCTATTGGTGGTTCCTTGGGAGTTTTTGTCAAACAAAAACTTAGTGTTTTCAACTGATAGGAAAAACTATCTTGAGCAAAGCAAAGCCTAAGCTACACTTAGCCAAATTCAGATAGATGTTAGATACTACTATTCTAATATGGTATCACTTGCCAATACAATTCCAAATGTATTGACCCACTGTGGCTGTAACTTGTGATGTTGCAGGTTACTCTGACGAGGATTAGGGTTGTGAGTCTACACTCAACATGTTTTCCTGTAGCACATGAAGATGAAGACTTTACTTTATTTATTTAATGTTATGGACTCTTGTACTAGCCTTTGGCTATGGAGTTGTAAAAGACTATGTTTATCTCTGGAATGACGATGTAATAAAGACCTTTTTATCTGTGTACTTCATCTTAAACTCTGGATGCTAGCATTTGATCCAGGGACTAGCATTGTGTAGAGGTCCCAACCTTTAATAAGGTAGAGATCCCTGTGTTTACAATGCTAGTCCCTAGATCAATAGCTAGCATCCACAGTTAAGATGTAATATCAAGAAACAAAGGACATAATACAACTTTATAACCAGGAATAAAATAATTCATTACATCTTACATAGCTCATTTGGCTATCTCATTACAATGCAGCAAAAATAAATATATAGCATGGAGTCCTTCATCTTCAAAGTGCCACATGCAATCATGTTGGTTGTAGACTTATAATCCTAATCAACACACTTCACTAACATCAAACAAACCTGCAACATTATAAGTTACAGCCACAAGGGTCAATACATTTGAATTTTATTGGCAAGTGTCACTACTATGTAGAAATAAGTGGAACCTATCAATATATGCATATTTGGCTAAGTAGGGTTTAGGCTCATTTGCAGAAAGCAATATAGTTTTATCCCATCTTTTCAAAATAGTTTTGATCTTTTGACAATCTTTCTGAACTCCTTGGAAAACTCCAAGTGCTTCTAATCCCTTGTTGACACCATTAAGTTTTACTTTGAGAAATTGGAATGTCGAGATCTTCCATAGCTTCAGGCCTTAGTTGCTCAGAGTTGTCCGTAACCGGGGACACGACTAAGTACTTAGAATTTGATCTTCTGCAGAAGTTGTACACTTTACCCACATGACACAATCTCGTCTTGATGCCACCAGTGGCCGCTGGATAAGTACACACCAAATGGAGTACCGGCAGATCGAGAATGTGACAAAGTCTTTCCATAGAAGTCCTCCCAATACATGATGCTAGCTTGTCTACCAGGCACCAATGTAAGGATAAATTTCCAATACATAAATCCGGTTAACCTGAGTAGGTGCCAATTCAAGGGTCTTCCACTATGTAGTTGACTAAGCCAGAGCCCATTTAGCACGTGGCTGCACACGGAAGCCACTGGACGAGAAACATGTTCAGTCTCTAAGTCCCTGGGTGGTTTTCTTCTAGTGCACATACAAAAAGATAGCCATATAAACATGGTTCCCTTTGTTGCCACCTTGTCCATAATTGTGTATCCACATTCCACCCAGGTGGTTCATTGAGTACTTGTTTTATTATATAAAACATATATTTTTCCAACATTTCATATAATCATGATATGGTATTCCACCCCAAGTCTATAGCAGGGCTAACCATACTACAACTACAATGTTTTCACTAAGGAAGATATTAGGATATCCTTATAGGACATAACTTAGCATAGTAATATAGTAGCCCTATCATGCATACTACAAAAATACCACTAAGTGTAGTGAAAATAATCGGACATGAATGATAGTGTCACTTGGCTTTTTAGTAGACAATATTGGTTCACTCCTTGATCTTGCAAATATCACACTCTTCAATTTCACTACAATTCAATCAAGCAAGCACATATTCAAACAAGCATTCAAACAATTCACCACATAAAACAATAAAATCAAGTAATGCATGCAAGCATGCAAAAGATTGTTTTATTTGGAAAAGTGGTTTCTATTAGGCTCTAAACATTTTAAAGCTCCTATTGATCATTTACAAAAGTGGTAAAACCATTTAAATTCAAGTTAGTGAAAATGGCCATTTAAATCATTTTTGTTTTCCTAAGAATGATTTAAAACAAAGTAATATTTTGTTGTGTTAGTCAAATATATTTTTAAACACAAACGTTTGTGTTTATGGTCAAAGTGTTTAATATTAATCCATTTGCAAAAGGTTTCATCCAAATTCCCATTTTTAATTCAAAGCAATATTTTATTTGCTAAAAATGTCTTTAAACAAAGTAATAATTTACTAGGGTTCATCAAATATATTTTTCTAAAATCCTAAAACTTGATGTTTAGGGTCAGAGAGTTTAAATCAAACCATTTTTCAAAGGTTTTAGTAAAAAATAATTTTTAAATCAAAATCAATATTTTTTATTTATCTAAAAATGCTTTTATTCAAAAATTTATTCCTTTGCGTCACAAAATATATTTTTAAATCTACAAGTTGATTTTTATGGTCAGTAGGTTCAAAACAAACCTTTTACAAAATATTTTACTCTAAAATCATTTTTGGAATAATTTTTATACTCAAATTAGTCCTACACATGTTTCTGCAAAAACAACCAATATTACAGAAGCAAATCATTAAAAAAAGGTCATGGTTGGGTAGAATTATTTTTCCCTATCCAAATGATATAAAGTTGGCAAAATTTGGACGTGTAGATTTAAAGTTATGAATTTTACAAATCCTATCATCTAATAGATCAAATTTCTGTTTTTAAAACAATCACTCGCCACATGTCTGTTTCTAACTGATGCGTACCAGTTCGCGCGGATCGCGCTCTGTGGATCATTGGATCTAAATAAGATCATGCGGCACAGATCAAAACTTACCCCTTCAGTTAAAATCTAATCTTAACCAGATGATCGCAATCTAACGGCTATGACGCTATGACCAGGAACTGGCGGCGCTAGACGGCGGCTGTGCGGCGGCACGGCTCTGTCAGTGATGTTGCCGGCGAACTAGGATTGAAGAGAGGGAACGGAGGTTCTTACCGTGCTTTGCGTGGTTTCAGTGAAGCTCAAGGTGGTCTCAGCTACTCGAGGCACGGACGGGAGCGACGGCGATTGCTCGTCAGAGTTCGCGGCGGCATCGGGCTCTTCTGTTTGTTGTCGAAGGCAAGGATGGAAGGCTCGCTGAGACAAGAAGAGGGCACAGTTAGATGCGCAGGAGTTTCACATGCATAGGAGCATCAAAGCTAGGGGAAAGGGAGGTCGGGTTTTACCAGGGGGCTTCGCTGGAGAAGTGGAAGACGACGACAGCGTTCAGAGGTATTGAGTGGTACAGGGAGATGCGCAAGAAGATGGGGAGTAGGCTCGTGGGTACTGGGAGGCAAGGGGAGGGTCGACGTCGTCGGAATCGGCCGGTGAGCTCATCGGAGCCGTGGGGTGCTTGGGCTTGCAATTATTGCAGCCTGGTAGCCGAGAGGGAGTGATGTCTGGGGGAAACGGAGAGGAAGACTAGGCAATAAATCGAGCATGGTCGCGAGCGTTAATCATTGAGCCATTACCACGAATTTGAACGGTTTCGCGGCATAGTAAATCAAAAAATTTCTACGGATGCGAACAGAGGGAAGCCAAGATCTAATCTAGGAGATGCAAACAACAAGAGAGATTGGATTAGATCTTCATACCCTTGAAGATTCGCACAGCGGAACGTTCGTCGGAACGTGGGTGATGTAGTCGTACTCGCTTCTCCTCGCGATCCGATCCGATCTAGCACCACAAGTGGCGATGCCTCCGTGAGATGCACACGTGCAGCACCTCGACGTCTCCTCCTTCCTTGGTCCAGCAAGTATGGTGGATAGATGGATTGGATCTACAACGCGACGGCGCGGTGCAATTGGTGGAGAGTTTCTGCAGCAGGGCTTCGCCTACACGCAGTCGGGAGGGAGAGAGAGAGGAGGGCAGCAGGGCGACTAGGCTTGAGGGGAAGGTGTGTGGGGTGGTGCGCCCCCAGCCCTCTTTATATAGAGGGGTGGGCGGCTGCCCTTGCCCCTCCCCCGAGCCCAAACCGGCGGCCAAAGGAGGAGGAGTGGGGGGCAAGGAAACCCCCCCTTCTAGAAGGTCCAAGCTAAGGTTTATCCCCTCTTGGCCGGCTGGGCCCTATGGGACCTTGTGCCCCTGGCCCAATGCGGCCAGGGCACTCTCTCATAGGCCCATGCCCCCTCCCGGAAGGTGGGGCCACGTTGGTCCCCTTCCGGAATGTTCTAGAAGCTTCCGGTACAATACCGATTAACCTGGAACAATTCCGAACTCCAAAAACTGCACTGCCTTATATGAATCTTATTCTCCGGACCACTCCGGAACCTCTCGTGATGTCCCGGATCCCATTCGAGACTCCGAACAAAAACTCATAAACCAATTATCCAGTCTATCCTAGCGTCGAGACACGAAGTGTGTGACCCTGCGGGTTCGAGAATATGCAGACATGATCTTCTATCAATAATCAACAGCGGGGTCTGGAAACCCATATTGACTCCCACACATTCATCGATGATCATATCGGATGAACCAGGATGCCAGTATTCAATCAATCCCATATATATATTCCCTTCGTCTCGCGATATTTTACTTGCCCGAGATTCGATCGTCGGTACCGTCATACCTAATTCAATCTCGTTCACAACAAGTACTTTACTCGTTCCGTAATCCGATATCACTTTGTTATTAACTCCTTAACCACATGCTTGCAAGCGGTGTTGATATCGACTACCGAGTGGGCCCGAAGTATATCTCTCCGACTTGAGAGGGACAAATCCCATCTCGATACATACAACCCAACAGATACTTTCCGATCACATGAGAGACACCTTTATGATCACCGTCTCATAGGATGACGTTTGATGACCTCAAAGCTTTCTTCCGATACCATGGAGTTGTATTATCTCATGGTCTAAGGAATACAATATTTGACATAAGAAAAGCGTCGCAAAGATGAACACGATGACACGATCTAATTGCTTCGCTTAGTTTGGGTCTGTACATCACATCATTCTCCCAATGATATGATCTCATTATTAATTGACAACTCATGTCCATGGTTAGGAAACCTTAACCATCATTAATCAATGAGCTAGTCCATAGAGGCGTACTAGGGACACGGTGTTGTTCACAAACCACACAAGTATTAAAGTTTACGCTTAATACAATTCTAGCATGGAATATAAACATTATCATGAACAAGAATTATAATAATAACATCTTTATTATTGCCTCTAGGGCATAATTCCAACAGTCTCCCACTTGCACTAGAGTCAATAATCTAGTTTACATTTGGCAACAATCTCACACCCATGGCAATCGAGGTCTTGATCATGTTTTACACGTGGAAGAGGTTTAGTCAATGGATCTGCGACATTCAGATCTGTATGTACTTTGCTAATCTTCAGATCTCCATCTGCTATATAATCTCGGATTATATGAAACTTGCGGTTGATATGCTTGGTCTTTGGATGATATCTTGGTTCCTTAGCGAGTGCTATGGCGCCAGTGTTGTCACACAATATCTCCAGTGGGTCCAATGCACTTGGAACCAACCAAGCTCAGTGATGAAGTTCCTGATCCAAACTCCTTCACTTG
The DNA here is from genome assembly GCA_030063025.1 of Avena longiglumis. NCBI lineage: Eukaryota > Viridiplantae > Streptophyta > Magnoliopsida > Poales > Poaceae > Avena > Avena longiglumis. The sequence continues at coordinate 546,680,557 of CP125973.1, read as the reverse complement.
ACGCTTCTGCAGCAGCCATGTATTCCGCTTCTACTGTAGATCCCGCAATCACGCTTTGCTTGCAGCTTCTCCAGCTCACAGCTCCTCCATTCAAAATATACACGTATCCTGTCTGAGATTTAGAATCATCCTTGTCGGTGTCGAAACTAGCGTCGACGCAACCTTTTATGACGACCTGCTCATCACCCCCATAGACTAAGAACATTTCTTTAGTTCTATTTAGGTACTTTAGGATGTTCTTCACGGCTGTCCAGTGTTCCACTCCTCGATCACTTTGATACCTGCTCGTCAAACTAAGTGCATTGGACACATCCGGTCTAGTACACAGCATGGCATACATGATAGAACCTATGGCCGAGGCATAAGGCACTTTGCTCATAGCTTACCTATCATTTACCGTGGTGGACCTTTGAGCCTTGCTCAATATCTTACGACAACATAGGCCTTGAACCTTTCTTTGCCTTATCCATTCTGAACCTTTTCAGAACTTTGTCTAGGTATGTACTCTGGCTTAAAGCTATCAGGCGTATTTGTCTATCTCTATAGATTTTGATGCCCAATATATAAGCAGCTTCACCTAGGTCTTTCATTGAAAAACACTTGTTCAAATAACTCTTCACATCGTTAAGCATGTTAATGTCATTTCCAATAATCAATATGTCATCCACATATAGTACCATAAATGTCACTGAGCTCCCACTCACTTTCTTGTAGATGCAAGCTTCGTAGCAATTTGGAACAAATCCAAAGCTCTTGATTACTTGATCAAAACGAAGGTTCCAACTCCGAGATGCTTGCTTCAGTCCATAAATGGAACGCTGAAGTTTGCATACTTTATCAGCATCCTTAGGATCGACAAAACCTTCGGGTTGCATCATATACAACTCTTCATCAATGTTGCCATTGAGGAACGCAGTCTTGACATCCATCTGCCATATTTCATAATCATGAAACGCAGCAATTGCTAATAAAATCCGAATGGACTTAAACATCGCTACGGAGAGAAAGTCTCATCGTAGTCAACACCTTGAACTTGTCGAAAACCTTTCGACAAGCCGTGCTTTATAGGCGATAACATTACCATCGCGTCCGTTTTCTTCTTGAAGATCCATTTGCACTCAACGGCCTTTCGGTCGCTAGGAGGGTCCACCAAAGTCCATACTTGGTTTTCGCTCATGGATCCCAATTGGTTCATGGCTTCTAGCCATTTCTCGAGTCTGGGCTCATCATCGCTTCCTCATAGTTCGTAGGTTCACCGTCTTCTACTAACAAGACAATCAAGACAGGTTGCCGTACCACTCGGGGAGGGCACGTGACCTTGTCGACCTCTGACGTTCGATGCAACATCGTCAAAGCTTCATGATCCTTGTCATTAGCTTCCTCTATTGTTGGTGCGACCTTTGAAACAATTTCAGGTCTTCGCTACTCTCCAATTCAAGAGAAGGTTCAATAACCTCGTCTAGCTCTACTTTCCTCCCACTCACTTCTTTCGAGAGAAACTCCTTCTCAAGAAAGGAACCGTTCTTTACACAAACACTTTGCCTTGGTTCTGTGATAGAAGGTATACCCAATAGTTTCCTTAGGGTATCCTATGAAGACGCATTTCTCCGCTTTGGGTTCGAGCTTGTCCGGCATCAACTTCTTGACGTAAGCTTCGCATGCCCAAACTTTAAGAAACGGCAACTTAGGTTTAGCACCAAACCACAGTTCATACGGCGTCGTCTCAACGGATTTAGATGGAGCCCTATTTAAAGTGAATGCAGTGGTTTCTAATGCATAACCCCAAAATGATAACGGCAAATCAGTTAGAGACATCATCGATCGGACCATATCTAATAGGGTTCGGTTCCGGCGTTCAGACACACCATTGCGCTGTGGTGTTCCGGGTGGCGTGAGTTGTGAAACGATTCCACTTGCTTTAAGATGCGTGAGAAAATCATAACTCAAATATTCACCTCCACGATCGGATCGTAGAAACTTAATCTTTCTGTTACGATGGTTCTCCACTTCATTCTGAAATTCTTTGAACTTTTCAAACGTTTCAGATTTATGTTTCATTAAATAGATATACCCATATCTACTTAAGTCATCGGTAAAAGTGAGAAAATAGCGATATCCACCGCGCGTCGAAACACTCATCGGTCCGCATACATCGGTATGTATGATTTCCAACAAGTCCGTTGCTCGCTCCATCATACCGGAGAACGGGGTTTTGATCATCTTGCCCATGAGGCATGGTTCGCATGTGTCAAATGATTCAAAATCAAGAGACTCCAAATGTCCATCAGAATGGAGTTTCTTCATGCGCTTTACACCAATATGACCTAGACGACAGTGCCACAAATAATTAGTATTATCATTATCTACTTTGCATCTCTTAGCCTCAATGTTATGGATGTGTGTTTCATCCCTTTCGAGATTTAGAAGAAATAAACCATTCACAATAGGTGCATGACCATAAAAGATGTTACTCATATAAATAGAACAACCATTATTCTCCGATTTAAATGAATAACCGTCTTGCAATAAACAAGATCCAGAAATAATGTTCATGCTCAACGGGCACATAATAACACTTATTAAGGTTTAAAACTAATCCGAAGGTAAAACTAAGGAGGCGTCTTGACGGCCATCACATCAACTCTTGATCCGTTGCCAACGCATCGTAACCTCATCCCTCATAAGCCGTCTATTCCGTAGCTCCTGTTTCGAGTTACAAATATTAGCAACTGAACCAGTATCAAATACCCAGGCACTACAACGAGGGCTAGTAAGGAAAACATCAATAACATGTATATCAAATATACCTTTGATGGTGTGAGCCTTCTTGTCCGCTAAGTACTTCGGACACTTGCGCTTCCAGTGACCCTTGTTGTTGCAATAGAAGCACTCTGTGTCCGGCTTAGGACCAGACTTGAGCTTCCTCTCAGCAGGGGCAGTGCGCTTGCCGCCGCCCTTCTTGAAGGGATTCTTTGCTCCCTTACCTTTCTTGAAGGTGGGGGGCTTGTTGACCATCAACATATGATTATCCTTTTTGATGTCCACTTCCGCAGCCTTCAGCTTTGCGAAGAGCTCGGTGATCGTATCAGTGGAACCAATCTGATTGTGAGTCACTACAAAACTTTTGTAGCTGGGAGGGAGTGATTGCAGAACCCAGTCAATCTTGAGCTCCTCTGGAATCTTTCAGTCCAGTTGCTCAAGATGTCGAGTGTAGCCCGACATCTTAATGGCGTGCTCACTAACGGAACTCCCTTCCTCCATCTTGCAGTTAAAGAACTTCTCAGAGATCTCATATCTCTCAGAACGGGCTTGAGTCTGAAACATGGTTTTCAGCTCCTCGAGAATCTCAAAGGGCCCGGGATAGTCTTCAAAACGATTTTGAAGGTCCGATTCCATAGCAAACAACATGGTGCTCTTAATCACACCATAATCATCTCTGCGCGACTGATAGACAGCTTTCTCATCAGCCGGCGCAGTAGCAGCAGGGGCGTCACCTAACGCACTCTCAAGGACATAGTCCTTTTGACCGCCAGAGAGAATGATTCTCAGATTGCGGAACCAATTGGTGAAGTTAGACCCATTGTTTCTAAGCTTTTCCTTCTCAGCAAAAACGTTGAAGTTGAAGTTGGACTTAGCCATTTGATCTACAATATTTGCAAGTACAAATTAGACTATGTTCATGATAACTAGTTCAACTTTTAATCAAATTACTAGATGAACTCCCACTAAATTCAACATCCCTCAAGTTGTTTAGTGAACACGATCCAAATTCACCATACCTAATCCGATCTTCACGAGAATAGATGTGGTTTCAATGGTGGACAACGAAGTGTCGATCATATCATTCATATGACTCATGCTTAACCTTTCGGTTCATGTGTTCCGAGGCCATGTCTGTACATGCTAGGCTCGTCAAGTTAGACCCAAGTATTTCCGCGTGTGCAAAACTGGCTTGCACCTGTTGTATGTGAGCGTAGAGTCTATAACACCCGATCATCACGTGATGCTTGGACACGACGAACTTTCGCAACGGTGCATACTTGGGGAGAACACAGTTTTATCTTGATCTTTAAGTGAGGAATCATCTTATAATGCTACCGTCGCGATCTAAGCATAATAAGATAGATAAAAGGATAAACATCACATGCATATAACTTTATGTGACATGGTATAGCCAATCTTCGCGCAATGATCTCCATCTTGTGCGTGCCGGCATGATCTCCATCACTCCACCATGATTGCCTCCACCACGAATAGCAACTACAACTATTGCTAAATACTTAGCGATAAAGTAAAACTATTACATGGCGTATAAGAAGTTGACACACAGGTCATACATAATTATAAAGACAACCATATGGCTCCTGCCGGTTGTGTACTCATCGACATGCAAGTCGTGAAACATTACAAAACATGATCATCGCATACATTATACACATCACATCTTGGGCCATACCATATCACAAAAAACACTCCCTGCAAAAACAAGTTAGACGCCTCTACTTTGTTGTTGCATGTTTTACGTGGCTTATGGGAGTAGATGCTAAGAACGATTCTTACCAACGGAAAGCGACAACGGAGATATTATGGTTGCCAAACTCCGGTGTTAATCCCATGACAACTATAGTGAGAGGCGGCATCCACCGCCGCATGTGTGGAACAAGCCACACGTCAAGTGCGGAGCGGTCTCATGACGACGTCGCGTAAGGTTGGCCTGGACCGCTTCAATCTCACTATCCCGCGTCATAAGAAGAACACAAACAAGAGGCTTGCAACAGAAAACATCAACGCCCGCAACAACCATGTTGCGTTCTACTCGTGAAACACATCTACTCATAGATCAAGCTCTGATACCACTGAAGGGTTTCGCGGCATAGTAAATCAAGAAAATTCTACGGATGCGTACAGAGGGAAGCCAAGATCTAATCTAGGAGATGCAAACAATAAGAGAGATTGGATTAGATCTTCATACCCTTGAAGATTCGCACAGCGGAACGTTCGTCGGAACGTGGGTGATGTAGTCGTACTCGCTTCTCCTCGCGATCCGATCCGATCTAGCACCACAAGTGGCGATGCCTCCGTGAGATGCACACGTGCATCACCTCGACGTCTCCTCCTTCCTTGGTCCAGCAAGTATGGTGGAGAGATGGATTGGATCTACAACACGACGGCGCGGTGCAATTGGTGGAGAGTTTCTGCAGCAGGGCTTCGCCTACACGCAGTCGGGAGGGAGAGAGAGAGGAGGGTAGCAGGGCGACTAGGCTTGAGGGGTGTAACACCCTCAGAATCGGACCTATGCAAGTTTCAGCGCTTCCCGCCAAACCCGCATAGAAACGATTCAAAGGTGCCCACCAGGCACTTTCGTGCGGGTGGAAAACGAAGTAATAACATTACACAACAGTCCTCGATGGGACCCACAGAACAGATATATATATACCAACGACTCGAAGAGTCAAGAATCTGAATAGAATATACAAAGATCCAAATCACCTTGAAAGCGATAGGCGTCCGACGGACAAGATGCAAATGGGGCTAAGAGCCGAAGAATAACCAATGGCGTCCATAACCGCCCGTGCCAAGCGGAAGGGTAACCTTGCTAACGACGTCGATCTCAAAACCTGCTTAAACAAAGGGGTGCCGACAAAGGGCAAAAGAAAAGAGGCGTCGATCTTGAGGCGATGCAGCGAGGCTAGAATTGGCGGTCCTCCCTACATAGGTATGGTGGTGAGAGGCAGCGGCATGCACAAAACAACCTATAGAGACTCGATACAACTGACGGCAATCAGGGAGGGGGAAGAAAGACCTGTTCGGAACCAACCTGATACTACCATCAAACAAACCCATCCTGGTGTGACCCCTCGAGACCAAACGAGGAAGTCAACCGAGGAACTCACACCGTTAGCGGTTTACTTATTCAGTTATAGTTGCGGCACTTTACTAGTCAGGTTTAGATAATCATCCTGATAAGGTAAGCAGTGGGCACTTTTAGTTAACCATTCCGTTATAGTGGCAACACTTACTAGTCAGATACATTTAGCATGAGATAACCCAAAACCCAGTAGTGGTTGGTATTTTTATTTAGCCACTCCGTTGTAGTTGTAGTACTTACTGGTCAGGTACAATGGTCGCAAGCGACGCTCCAAACAAGCAATTGTGGGCAGTATTATTTAGCCATTCCATTATAGTGGAGCTGATTACTAGTCATTATAAAGTCAAATTCATAGCACTACTTTAGTTATGCTTGTCTATGGTCGAGATACTGTGCTCCAAGTCGTCCATATCCGCGGACACGGCTTTCAGAAAGTTTTACCCGGCCGGGGTGCACCAATAGCAACACACGCTCGATCAACCTCGGAAAAACAAACTCAAAACCCAACGAGGCTTTCACGACTAAGCAATCACAGGATTCAGAAATATTTCAGGGGGCCACCCCATTGAGTAGACCATAGCGAAGCCGGTGACTCGAGACGGACTCAAGGTTTGCGACAATGGCTGTAAACGATGGGAACCCGAAAGTGTGGCTGGCTTGTCGATACAGCGAAAACATTCCTTACCTAAACGATCAGTGTGCTCCTCGCACAATCAAATACAAGTAGCATGGCATAAGTACAGGATAGTAAATAAAACCTCAAACTAGTTTGTGGCCCCAAGAAATAAGACGAATCAAGCTCGCTCGGGGTCCCATATACCTCTGGATGTGGATAGCGATAAAACAAGGAATGTATCAAGTACTCGGGGTCCTACGGGACACAAGTGGGCGTTCGGAAACCAAATATTATCTATCACCCACCGATGCCTCTGCTTACTTCAATTTTAGTTGTTAAACAGGAATTAAAGTGAACGATAAGTAAAACTATGATCATCTCCAACATCAAACATGCGGCAAGGCTCCAACAACTGTGGCATTTAACGACACGCAACAACACTTGAGCAAGCGACTAAGACGCACAGGTCCAACTATCTACCAAACAACAGGTAATAGGGTGTGTCCAAGGCAATATAGGGCTGCAAGGGATATCACGGGTACGAAAACTAGAGCAACGCAACACGGATAGCAATAGATCAACATGAGGAAATAAATACTATAAAAGTAAGATAGGTAGAAAGGGGGAGATGCTCGCCTGAAAACATTGTCGAAGGTTCAACCGAAGATCGGGTCGACACTCCCATCAACTCAACGGCCTTATCCGCGAAGAAGCAAAACACTAGAAGAAACACCGGATGCAATATTTAATACTACGGCGAAAGATCGACATGATGCATGTATGATGTATGGCATCGCAAGGTGCGATGCAATAAGGTCAATATTAAGCGGAACCGGGGTCCCGACAATTATTATGGCGGTTCATGTTGTTTATCTAACCCGCAATTTCAATGTTGTTTAACAAGGCAAAACATATCACCGGTTCGCTACACAAGTTTAAATGAGGCCAATATGAGACTAGATTTGCCCGCATATGGGCCCCATATTTAATTATTAGGTGAATCGGAATAAGGCCCCCAAACCACATGACAAGATGCATGCAAGTATGACATTTAATATGCAACAGGTTTTATTTCATTTATAAAATAAGGCTCGAGAAAAGGGTCACACATTAGGGTTCGCGAACTTGGGGTTCCGGGTTGAGTCGGTCTCGTGGTTCGGCCAACGTTCTCGCATAGCGGAGTAGATCTTGTCGCATCCGGGTTCTCGGGTCATGTCGACGGCCTTGGTGTCCTCGATGGAGAACTCGGTGTATCCGTGACGCAGGTCTTGATGGTTCCGGGGTTCGTTCGGCCTTCGGATCCGAGCTTGATCTGTCAAAAGCGTGCCAGAGTTCCGTCTTCGGTGGTCGGTAGTAGTTCATGGCGTTCGAGATGGTGCTCTTTGATCATCGGTTGGTCTTGTGTGTCTTGGTGGACGATCTTGGCGAAACACAAAGGTTCACGTTTGGCGACGGTACATCTCCAGGAGCTCTTGTCGTTACTGCCCGAAGCAAGGTCTTGACAAAAATTGTCCTTCACGGAACAGAATGTCGAGGTGGTTCTTGGCAAGATGAAGCATCCCACATCACTAACACAGACGAGGACAAAAATTGTGCCCACCGTGACGATCATGGAGGCGGGAGCGTAGCTGCAGGCGGGCACCATGGAGAACGCCCGGCGTCTTTGCAGACCCAGCGCGAGATGCGCGCACCAGCGGAAGAAGGCTTTGGGCTGGGCCTTGGCGCAGGTTCGGCAAGCTCGAGGCAAGGTGGCTCGGCGGCGTCTTGGCCAGTGCGGGACGGACCCGAGGGGCGGCTCAGCGAGGCGGCGGCGACGGTTGTCGAGAGACGAGGGTCGGGCCGCGCCCGGCGGCGAAGCACGGGAAGGAGAAGAAGCCGGCGGCGGTGGATGCGGACCGGGCGGCGAGGCAAAGGGCGCCTTGTGGCGGAGAAGAGGCGGGGAAGCTCTTGGCGGGCGGAGGAGGCGGAGGAGGCGGCGGGCGGCGGTCGGCTGGGGCAGCGGCCAGCGAGCCTTGGCTGGAAGCGAAGCGGCGAGGTTGAGGCGGAGGGCCGGCAGCGAGACGGAGGGCGTGGGCGCCACATGCGGCAAGCCAGCGGCGAGAGGAGGAGGACGGGCAGTGTGCGGAGGGGCGCCAGCAGAGAGGAGATGGCGGCGGAGGCCGACGGGAGAAGGAGCCGAGGCGGTCGTCGTGGTGGCCTGGGAGGAGGGAGCGGCGGGCGGGCGCTGGCCGGGCGGGAGCAGGCGCGGGCGGTGGGCTGCGGTGCGGAAAGAAGACGCGCGGTGGGTGGGAGTGATGGGTCGGGTGGGGCTACAGGGTGGGTCCGGGGACAGGGCTATGGCCAGGGGATCCGGTGTGGGTTGGGTGTGTGCGTGGCTGTGTGTGGTTGCTGGCTGGCAGAGAGAGGGTTGGGTCTAGGTGGCAGCAGCCGATTGGAGGGGAGAGGGAGAGAGGTGAGGTGGCGAGAGAGGATAGGCTGGGGTGAGGTGGAGACGGTGTGGGTAGACTAGGTGTAGGTGCAAAAGGGCTTTAGGTGGACCGTTTTTGGTTCTGGGGGTGGTCGTTCGGGTCGGGTCGGCCCGTTCGACTGCCCCCACTAAAAATAATTAAACATTTTATTTGTTTTAAACGGGCCGTTTGCAAACCGATAGCAGCCAAAACAAAATAATCCGGAGACCCGGGTTTGGCGTTTGAATAAAAGACGGGGCGTTTAGAAAACTAATTAGGTTTTTCCCGAAAATAGTTTTATGCGAACAGATGCAAGATGATGACGATGCTCAAATGCAATGTGGCATGATGACATGAGCATGCGATCATGATGATGCAATGCACAAAAACAACGCGATTTTCTAGTAGTGGTTTTGCGGGATGCCACAATTCGACACCACTAACAATGGATCTCGCCCTCGAGATCCGCCTCATGGTACCGGAAAGAAGGTCGGCGGTCTGAATCTTCTCACTTCGTGTAGATCCTCGCGACACCACTAACAAGAGGTCGTTGTCCGTGATCGTCGAGAGAACACTCCGGAAACAAAAGGTCGAAGGCAGAGGTATCAACAATAAAGCCACCTCTAACTTTGATGGGAAGAGGGAACCGATGCATTCTCATCCACTTCAATGTACAAAAGCGAATAGAAAGGGTAGTCGGCATGGGGCCAATCCATCACGCACCCAAACTATTACTCTGCACAATCAGTAGAAAAGAGTGCAGCCATTCTCGGAATCAGACTGAAGATCACGACAAGCGAGGTTCGGAACCAAAGGAGTGATGCAGGTTCTGCATCGGATCTGGCGTAGGTGATGTCGTCGCGTCGGAAACACCGGAAAGCACAAACTAGGACACAGAATGGTACCACAGACGAAGGATTCCTCGGATAGCATGAAGACCAGATGTAGCCACACCGTTACCAAGGAGGAAACGAAACCCTAAAGTTACGACGGAAACCCACCCATGAGAATTCCTGGACTCGAAGAGAGAGAAGAGAGCGGATTCAAAACACGTAGAGGTAAGAGGAGAATAGCAGAGGGGTAAGGAGTAAAATCAGACCTAACCAGAACTATCCAACCGATTTTGCAAAAATAGTTTTGACACTCTACTTCGGCCGCTAGCTAGGTTATCCTCTGGCTGGACTTGTGGGTATCGCATCACTGAGCTCGATACCACTCTGTAACACCCTCAGAATCGGACCTATGCAAGTTTCAGCGCTTCCCGCCAAACCCGCATAGAAACGATTCAAAGGTGCCCACCAGGCACTTTCGTGCGGGTGGAAAACGAAGTAATAACATTACACAACAGTCCTCGATGGGACCCACAGAACAGATATATATATACCAACGACTCGAAGAGTCAAGAATACAGATAGAATATACAAAGATCCAAATCACCTTGAAAACGATAGAGCGTCCGACTACGGACAAGATGCAAATGGGGCTAAGAGCCCTGAAGAATAACCAATGGCGTCCATAACCCTGCCCAGGCCAAGCCAGAAGGGTAACCTTGCTAACGACGTCGATCTCAAAACCTGCTTAAACAAAAGGGGTGCCGGCAAAGGGCAAAGGAAAAGAGGAGCGTCAGTACTGAGGCCAGTACACGGCGAGGCTAGAATTCGGCGGTCCTCCCCTACATAGGTATGGTGGACTGAGAGGCAGCGGCAGCATGCACAAAACAACCTATAGAGACTCGATACAACTGACGGCAATCAGGGAGGGGGAAGAAAGACCTGTTCGGAACCAACCTGATACTACCATCAAACAAACCCATCCTGGTGTGACCCCTCGAGACCAAACGAGGAAGTCAACCGAGGAACTCACACCGTTGGCAGTTTTACTTATTCAGTTATAGTTGCGGCACTTTACTAGTCAGGTTTAGATAATCATCCTGATAAGGTAAGCAGTGGGCACTTTTAGTTAACCATTCCGTTATAGTGACAACACTTACTAGTCAGATACATTTAGCATGAGATAACCCAAAACCCAGTAGTGGTTGGTATTTTTATTTAGCCACTCCGTTGTAGTTGTAGTACTTACTGGTCAGGTACAATGGTCGCAAGCGACGCTCCAAACAAGCAATTGTGGGCAGTATTATTTAGCCATTCCATTATAGTGGAGCTGATTACTAGTCATTATAAAGTCAAATTCATAGCACTACTTTAGTTATGCTTGTCTATGGTCGAGATATCATGCTCCAAGTCGTCCATATCCGCGACACGGCTTTCGTAAAGTTTTACCGGCCGGGTGCACCAATAGCAACACGCTCGATCAACCTCGGAAAAACAAACTCAAAACCCAACGAGGCTTTCACGACTAAGCAATTACAGGATTGAAATATTTGGGGCCACCCATTGAGTAGACCCAAGAACGGCCACCGACTCGAGACGGACTCAAGGTTTGCGACAATGGTAAACGATTTGGGAACCGAAAGTGTGGCTGGGCTTGTCGATACCATGAAAAATTCCGCTTACCTAAACGATGTGTGCTCCTCGCAATCGTAAATACAGAAGTAGCATGGCATAAGTAGGATAGTAAATAAAACCTCAAACTAGTTTGTGGCCCCAAGAAATAAGACTGAATCAAGCTCGCCTGGGGGTCCCATATACCTCCGGATGTGGATAGCGCGATAAAACAAGGAACATGTATCAAGTACTCGGGGTCCTACGGGACACAAGTGGGCGTTCGGAAACCAAATATTATCTATCACCCACCGATGCCTCTGCTTACTTCAATTTTAGTTGTTAAACAGGAATTAAAGTGAACGATAAGTAAAACTATGATCATCTCCAACATCAAACATGCGGCAAGGCTCCAACAACTGTGGCATTTAACGACACGCAACAGCACTTGAGCAAGCGACTAAGACGCGCAGGTCCAACTATCTACCAAACAATAGGTAATAGGGTGTGTCCAAGGCAATATAGGGCTGCAAGGGATATCACGGGTACGAAAACTAGAGCAACGCAACACGGATAGCAATAGATCAACAGGAGGAAATAAATACTATAAAAGTAAGATAGGTAGAAAGGGGGAGATGCTCGCCTGAAAACATTGTCGAAGGTTCAACCGAAGATCGGGTCGACACTCGCATCAACTCAACGGCCTTATCCGCGAAGAAGCAAACACTAGAAGAAACACCGGATGCAATATTTAATACTACGGCGAAAGATCGGCATGCTGCATGTATGATGTATGGCATGGCAAGGTGCGATGCAATAAGGTCAATATTAAGCGGAACCGGGGTCCCGACAATTATTATGGCGGTTCATGTTGTTTATCTAACCCGCAATTTCAATGTTGTTTAACAAGGCAAAACATATCACCGGTTCGCTACACAAGTTTAAATGAGGCCAATATGAGACTAGATTTGCCCGCATATGGGCCCCATATTTAATTATTAGGTGAATCGGAATAAGGCCCCCAAACCACATGACAAGATGCATGCAAGTATGACATTTAATATGCAACAGGTTTTATTTCATTTATAAAATAAGGCTCGAGAAAAGGGGTCACACATTAGGGTTCGGCAGAACTTGGGGTTCCGGGGTTCGGGGTCGGTCTCAGGGTTCGACGGAAACGTTCTCGCATAGCGGAGTAGATCTTGTCGCATCCGGGTTCTCGGGTCATGTCGACGGCCTTGGTGTCCTCGATGGAGAACTCGGTGTATCCGTGACGCAGGTCTTGATGGTTCCGGGGGGTTCGGGTTTGGCCTTCGGATCCAGGGCTTCGAGATCCCGGTGTTCGAAAAGGCGTACTTGGATTTCCGTCTTCGGTGGTCGGGGTAGTAGTTCATGGCGTTCCGAGATGGTGCTCTTTGATCATCGGTTCGGGGTCTTGTGTGTCTTGGTGGACGATCTTGGCGAAACACAAAGGTTCACGTTTGGCGACGGTACATCTCCAGGAGCTCTTGTCGTTACTGCCCGAAGCAAGGTCTTGACAAAAATTGTCCTTCACGGAACAGAACGTCGAGGTGGTTCTTGGCAAGATGCAGCATCCCACATCACTAACACCTGGACAGAGGACAAAAATTGTGCCACCGGCGAACACATGGGCGAGGCGTAGCTGCCAGGCGAGGCACCATGGAGAACGCCGGCGTCTTTGCAGACCCGCCGGCGAGATGCTGGCACCAGCGGAAAGGTGTCTTGGCGGCGCTGGCGGCAGGTTCGGCAAGCTCGAGGCAAGGTGGCTCACGGCGTCTTGGCCTGAGTGCGGGCGGACCCGAGGCATCTGGCGGGCTAAAGGCGGCCTTGGCGGTTGTCGAGGCAGACGTGGTCGGGCCTTGGCGGCAGGAAGCACTGAGGAAGAGAAAGCGGATGGCGGATGCAGGCAGGCGGAGGCAGGCGCAGGTGTGGCGGCGGAGAAGAGGGAGAGGCGCGGAAGCTCTTGGCGGGCGGAGGAGGCGGAGGCAGCAGGCGGGTGGCTGAGTGCAGCCGGGAGGCGGCAGCCGAGGCTTGGGAAGCGAGGCGAGTTGGCGGAGGCCGTGGCCGAGGCGGAGGGCGTGGGCGGCCACCACAGGCCGGGCGCGACCAGGAGAGGGGAGGAGGACGGCCGGTGAGGCCTCATGAGGGGCGCCATGAGCGAGAGAGGAGATGGCGAGCGGAGGGCCGGCGGGAGAAGGAGCCGAGGCGGTCGCCCGTCGCCGCGACGCTGGGAGGGGGAACGCGGCAGCGGGCGGCGCCTGGCCGGGCGGGAGCCAGGGCGCGGTGGGCTGCAGGCGGAAAGAAGACGCGGTGGGTGGGAGTGATGGGTCGGGGGGCTCTGAGGTGGGTCCGGGACAGGGCTGTGGCTGGGATCCGTGTGGGTTGGGTGTGCGTGGGCGTGTGTGGTTCTTGCTGGAGAGAGGGTTGGGTCTAGGTGGCAGCCGATTGGAGGGAGAGGGAGAGAGGTGAGGTGGCGAGAGAGGATAGGCTGGGGTGAGGTGGAGAGGTGGGTAGACTAGGTGTAGGTGCAAAGGGCTTTAGGTGGACCGTTTTGGTTACGGGGTGGTCGTCGGGTCGGCCTGCCTGCTGATCGCCACTAAAAATAATTAAACATTTTATTTGTTTTAAACGGGCCGTTTGCAAACCGATAGCAGCCAAAACAAAATAATCCGGAGACCCGGGTTTGGCGTTTGAATAAAAGACGGGGCGTTTAGAAAACTAATTAGGTTTTTCCCGAAAATAGTTTTATGCGAACATATGCAAGATGATGACGATGCTCAAATGCAATGTGGCATGATGACATGAGCATGCGATCATGATGATGCAATGCACAAAAACAACGCGATTTTCTAGTAGTGGTTTTGCGGGATGCCACAAGGGGAAGGTGTGTGGGGTGGTGCGCCCCCAGCCCTCTTTATATAGAGGGGTGGGCAGCTTCCCTTGCCCCTCCCCCAAGCCCAAACCGGCGGCCAAAGGAGGAGGAGTGGGGGGCAAGGAAACCCCGCCCATCTAGAAGGTCCAAGCAAGGGTTTATCCCCTCTTGGCTGGCTGGGCCCTATGGGGCCTTGTGCCCCGGGCCCAATGCGGACAGTGTACTCTCTCATAGGCCCATGCCCCCTCCCGGAAGGTGGGGCCACGTTGGTCCCCTTTCGGAAGGTTCTAGAAGCTTCCGGTACAATACCGATTAACCTGGAACAATTCCGAACTCCAAAAACTGCACTGCCTTATATGAATCTTATTCTCCGGACCACTCCGGAACCTCTCGTGATGTCCCGGATCCCATCCGAGACTCTGAACAAAAACTCATAAACCAATTATCCAATCTATCCTAGCGTCGAGACACGTTAAGTGTGTGACCCTGCGGGTTCGAGAATATGCGGACATGATCTTCTATCAATAATCAACAGCGGGGTCTGAAACCCATATTGACTCACACATTCATCGATGATCATATCGGATGAACCATGATGCCAGGATTCAATCAATCCCATATATATATTCCCTTGTCTCGCGATATTTTACTTGCCGAGATTCGATCGTCGGTACCGTCATACCTAGTTCAATCTCGTTCATAGCAAGTACTTTACTCGTTCCATAATCCGATATCACTTTGTGATTAACTCCTTAAACACATGCTTGCAAGAGGTGTTGATATCGATTACCGAGTGGGCCCGAAGTATATCTCTCCGACTTGGGAGGGACAAATCCCATCTCGATAAATACAACCCAACAGATACTTTCCGATCACCGAGAGACACCTTTATGACCACCCTCTCATAGGATGACGTTTGATGACCTCAAAGCTTTCTTCCGATACCAGCGAGTTGTATTATCTCATGGTCTAAGGAATACAATATTTGACATAAGAAAAGCTTCGCAAAGATGAACACGATGACACGATCTAATTGCTTCGCTTAGTTTGGGTCTGTCCATCACATCATTCTCCCAATGATATGATCTCATTATTAATTGACAACTCATGTCCATGGTTAGGAAACCTTAACCATCATTAATCAATGAGCTAGTCCATAGAGGCGTACTAGGGACACGGTGTTGTTCACAAACCACACAAGTATTAAAGTTTACGCTTAATACAATTCTAGCATGGAATATAAACATTATCATGAACAAGAATTATAATAATAACATCTTTATTATTGCCTCTAGGGCATAATTCCAACAGAATTTACGCTGACGAGTTAACGGCAGAAACGGCCGGGAGGGGGCGTGGTCAGCGGGCGGGTGAGGAAGACGATGACCTAGTGGTGGGGCAATGTCGTCAGTGATTGAGAGGGAAAATGGTGGGGTCGCGGAGTCAGTGAGGTTGCGGGCTGATTCGCGAGTGACAGAAAACGTTTCGGGCTAGAGGGAGTGGGTTGCGTTGCTGGGTTAGGTGGGCTAGCTGGGCTAGGCTGGCTGGTTTCCATTTTTTTCTTATTCTATTTTCCTTTTCTTTTGCCATTTTCATTTTCTGTTTTGAATTTGTTCAAATGATTTCAAACCCTTTTTCAGTTCAAATCTTTTCAAACTTTTCAATAAATTTTTGTTTTGTTCAAACATGTATTTTAAAGACCTTTTTAAATAATTTTCTTTTATTCTTATATGATTTATTATTTATTCATACTAGTCACTTGTCTTTAACCAAATAGGGTTTTAGTATAATTTAAATTCTTATTTGATTTCTTATTTTCTCAAAACCTTTTCAGTAGACTTATTTATTTAATTGTGCAAATAATTTACTTTGAATTATTTAAAGTATTTTAATATGGTTTATTAATCACTTCAATTGGGTAGATTTTATTTATTCAAATAAAATCAAATATGGTTTTGATTCCATATAAATTTTATTTAAATGATTCTTTTATTCCATTTAAGTTAATTAAATAACTTTTATATCCATCTTGGGAAATTCCACTTTATTATTTACCCATGATTTAATTAATCATTTCTATTAGGAACTTTGTCTTTATTCAAATATAATAGAATTTGGTTAATGTCATATTATTTTATTTGAATATTCTTTCTCCCGTTATCTTATAAAATCCATATCTTTTTATTTATAGATCCAAAATTGGTGATTCCAATTTGTATATTTTTATTTAATATTTGTTTATCCTTTTAAATCTCTTTAGGATTATTTTGCTCACAATTTGGTATAGATTTTAGATAGGAGCTTTATTGGCTTTGGAAATTATTTCCTTTCATCTTATTGAATTCATAAGTTTTTATCTATGGTTCCAAATTAAGTGAAACCAATTTCTATGGTTTTATCATATTTTTATTTATCATCCTTGATCATTTATAAATGTTTGTTGACAATTTTTATATGGATCAAATCCATAGTCTTTGAGATATCTTGGAAATGATTTTCTTCCATTAAGGTTTTGGGTTTTGGTTTATTTTTCCCAAGTTTAAATTTAAAGATACATTCTTTGATGAATGCATTTCACTTGATTGAAATTCTTGTTGGATTCCATTTTATTCAAGTTGTTCAAGATGGGTTTTGATGTTTCCATTTAGAAACAAAAAGTTTCTTTTCACCCTAAATTTCAACTATTATTTATTTTGTTTATTTATTTTTCACATTTCAAAATTTGGAAAAATTTGGGATGTGATAGGCTACCACCCTTAAAAGATTTCCAACGAGATTTGGGAAGACTAGAGGTTACAAGTTGGCTTCAAGGCAACTAGGGTACTACCACCCTTAAAAGATTTCCAACTAGATTACAGATTGGTTTACTTGGGACCTTGATGTAGCTTCTCTGGGCACTTTTTGGCATAATGGCCTAGCTCTTTGCATTTGAAACACATCTATTGGCTAATATCTTTCTTCTTTTCTAGACAATGTGATGCATAGTGTCCCATCTCTTTGCAATTGTAACATTGCACTTGGCTATTGTCCTTCTTGTTGGAATTAGGGCATTTCTTCTTCTTCTTCTTCTTCTTCTTCTTCTTCTTTTTCTTGGGTCTCTCCAAAGCTAGGAGTTCTTCTAGTTCATGCTCTTCATATCTCACCTCAAAGGTGGGAAATCTTTCTCTCTTCTTGGGGAAGTTACTAGATATATGACCTTATTCTTCACAAGAGTAGAAACACTTTGTGGTCACTTTGGATTTGGCCTTATGAGGCATGGTCCTGACTTTGCCTTCATCCTTCTTGGTAGAAGTTGTTCCCTTATGGAGGTTTCCAAACATTTGATGCATTCCATCTTGTTTCATTGGCTGAACTATAGGATAGATGGGGCATTGGATAGTGACATGATCATTTCCTTCACATAGGAAACAAGTCACTTGAGATGTGGGGCATTGTTTAGTTGGATGTTTCTCTTCACAATTAGGGAATTGATCCACATGATATTTGTAAGTGTGTTCCATGTCTCCACAAATATTGCAAGCTTGAGTTCCTTCTATAATATCATCCTTGACATCATTGTTGTCACAAACTCCTTGGGAATGGTTGTCTTTCATGTTGATCATTTGAGTGGTCATCCCTTGCAACAATTGAGATTGGATTTCTAAAAACTTTTGCAAGGTTGGGTCTAACTCATTGTTGTTGGCTAAAAACTGGGTTGTCATCTAATTCAAATGGGTTTGGTTTACTAGTAGTTGTTCTCTCATGTGCATCTCTTGGTTGTTGTTGTCACCATTCTTGATGTTGGAGTTTCTTGGAGTAGTCATCTGTTTGGGTTGGATTGGGATTAGAATAAGCAAAGATTTCTATAGGAGAATTCTAATCACACACTACAATTCACACAAACAAATGTGCAAGCAATCACAATCAAACATTCCACTCAAACAACAAAGGTTCAAGAACATTTTTAGGCAACAAAATATTTTTGCTACACCACATAAGTTGGTGGGTTCAAACTAATCATTAGTATGGTGGTCAAACTATCTGGTTCACTTGAGATCATTCCATTCTTTTTTGTTGTTTCTTCTTGAACAAGATCATGGTTTCTTTGGAAAAATTCTTGCATCTTGGTCACAAAACTTAAAAGGTGATGATGGTTGTAAGATCCCTCTCTTTATAAAGGTAAGGATCCCTCTGATTGCAATGCTAGTCCCTGGATCAATGCTAGCATCCACAGTTTAAGATGAAGTACACAGAAACAAAGGTCATTATTACATATCATTCCAGAGACAAACATAGTCTTTTACAAACTCCATGGCCACAGGCCTAATACAAGAGTTCAAATATATAATAAGATAAATAAGTCTTCATCTTCATGTGCCATAGGCAAGCATGTTGAGTGTAGACTCATAACCCCTAATCATCATCAGAATAACCTACAACATCACAAGTTACATCCATAGTGGGTCAATACATTGGAATAGTATTGGCAAGTGATACCTTAGTAGAATATTAGAAGTCTAGATACTATATGCATTTTGGCTAAGTGTAGCTTAGGCTTGCTTTGCTCAAAATAGGTTTTACCTATCAGTTGAAAACACTAAGTTTTTCTTTGACAAAACTTTCCTAAGGAACCACCAATAGAAATTGGTGAACCTTCACCCTTGTTCAACCAGAAGTTTTTACTTAGAAATTGGGATGAGGAGATTCTTGATAGCTTCCATGTCTTGATGCTCAAGTTGTCCAATACCAGGGACATGGCTAAGTACTTAGATTCTTCCATCTGCTGAGGTTGTGCACTTTCCCCACAAGACTTGATTTTCACCAAGACATGACCTTTCAGAAGCCTTCCCTTAGACCAAATGGATGCGCTCCAAGCTGTCATCCCTCTAGCACCAACTGTCCAAATGGCTAAGTTATTGCAACCTATATGATCCAGGAAGAGCCCATAATGCCATGTGGCTGCACTAGAAGCTTCTTAACATATGGCATCTCAAATCCCTTTGTTCCTGGGTGGCTTTCCACACGTGAGATACACAAGGTAAACCATAGACATGGGCCTTGTGTAACCACTCAACACAAACCATTCTTTCCATTCCACCCAGGTGTTTTATTCACTTAGTTGTTTTATTAAGCAAAAACACAAGTCCAAAGACTTAGAAATATTTTACCATAGCATGAATATATAACCACCCTTGGTTGCTTCTAGCAAGGCTAAGCATGGCATTGATAAGCATATTAACTTATAAATTTCTAGCAATTCTACAACTACTAGGATTTCCCAAGCATAGCATATAGATCAAAATATTCATGCAAATCTAGCAAAATATTTCTAGTGCATAGTTGAAAAACATAGGAATAAAATCATGAAGCACCACTTGCCTTGGTAGTTTGGGGAGTAGCAACAATCTTCACAATCACAATCACTATTTGCACCAAAATATACACATAAAATAATGGTACCAAATCACATACAAAATATATACAAGCAAAAATATATGAATGGATGCAAAATGCCATGTGATTATTTCCTATACTAAACAAGACAAGTGCACAATACTGAATCATAAACAAGTTCAAAGCAAGCCAAATAAACTTTATTTGAATAACATAATATTTTTCACATAATTACTATACACAAATTATGCCTACAAATGTTTCTGTAAAAACAATCAGTTTAACAGAGGCAAAACATTGAACACACTGCATAAACAGAAAGGATTTTCTCTCCAATGATATAAAATTTGTCAAATTTGGATGTGGGAATCAAAAGTTATGAATTTTACAATTTTAAACATCTAATAGATCTAAATTCTGTTTTTAAAACAAAGGACTGGCCACGTGGCGTGTTTCTACTCGCCCATACCGTTTCGCGTGGATCGACTGACGTGAACCGCACGATCTAAATGAAATCGCACGGCCAGATCTGTTCCGTACCCCTTTGTTAAGTGATCTAATTCTACACATTGGATCTGGATCTTACGGCTCACGATCATGCGACCAAAGCCTGGCGGCGCTAGCGGCGGCGATTGGCGGCGGCGGCTCTGTCAGAGACGTTGCCGACGTTCTAGGTCACGCGGGAGAGGGAGAAATGGCTTACTGTGCTCGCCGTGTGCTGCTGATGCTCAAGGTAGGCTTCGTTGGCGAAGGGGCGCACCGTGGATGTCGCTGGAGCTCGTCGGAGTTGTGCGCGGCGTCGGGTGGTTGCAGACGTCGATGTTTCCGAGGTTCTGGGTCATCCTAGCACGAACAAGATGTATCAGGGGATGCGCAAGGTCACGGGGAGCAAGATAGTTTCAAGGAGAAGACAAGGGGCACTCGATTCATACCGTGATTTCTCACCGGAGATGAGGAAGGCGTCGGGCACTTGCGGTGGTTGTCGAATCCGTCGATCTAGGCCATGAGCAGACAAAGCAAACGCATGACGTGAGTCGTGTGGTGAAGGGAGGCATGCTAGCGTGAACGAGATAGAGTAGGGTGGACGAAGCTTACTGGAATCGCCCGTCGGAGTGGCTCGGTACTGCGGCGGTGCGCGCAAGATTGTGGGCAGCCTGGTGGCGGAAATGGTGCGCCGAGTGAGGGGAAATGAGCGGATAGGGGAGGGGGTTAAGTAGCTGAGGCTGGCCGGGAGAGTTACTCGATGAATCAACGGAATTAACTCGCGAATTCATCGGCACTGACTGGGGGAGGAAACGGCCGGAGTTGATTGCGCGGGTTGAAGGGACGACTGACAAGTGGGGCGCGATTGTCCGCGCGAGAGAGAGGAGGAGTGGGTCCAGGAAGTCAGCGACTGAGGGAGTGGGTTTCTGGGTGCGAAACGTTTTCCTCGCGGGAGAGGCTGCTAGGCTAAATGGGCTAAGTGCCTGGGTTGGGCCAGATTGGTTGATCTGCTCTATTTTTTTCTCCTTTATTCTTTTTTCTTTTTCTGATTGGATTTCTAGTTTGAATTTGAAAGCCCAAATCAAATATGTTTCAAATGAAACTTTCTCCAAACAAAAGTTTGCTAATTCTTGTCTCCTAGGAGGTGTAACACATCTGTTCATAATTGGGGGAAAATCAAAAGGGTTTGGAAAAGAATTTAAACAAGCCTTAGTTAAATACTTATAAATAGTGAAGAAATGGTTTTTAAATCATAATTTGTTTTTGAAACCTTGACCAAACCTTAGAAGCATCACTCAAGCTCAAGCTCATCATTACTGATCAAAATAGTATCTGTCATGGTATTGCACGACAGATGCTACTGGGGGTAGCTTACGTAGAGGGAGCAAGGCGACGTAGGAGAATCCGGGAGCGAGATTGGCACACGATGTACCCAGATTCACGTCCCCTCGGTGGAGGATCGCTACGTCCTGCTGTCAATCCAGTATATGATCATAGATTGGTTTACATGGGAGCCGCCGTAGGCGGAGGGAGAGGCTAGATCTAATGAGACGTGGGAGAAGATGTAATATGACATACCCCGTGGGGGTGCCCCTGGTGGCTTTATATATGTAGACAGTTAGGGTTTACAAGTATTTGGTGGGCTTTTTATTGAAGTCGCCGTCTTGGGCCTCGATCTCAGCCGCCACTCGCTGGTCCAGATGCGCCATCGACAGGTGAGTCGACCGCCTGATTGGCTTCAGTCGGCTCGATCCAGCTGGCGAATCCGCTTCGTGGGTATACCCCCGATTGGTATTCCCCCATCAGTAGTCCCCGAGCGCGTTGTTGATTTGACGCAGGATTGAGGCAGGGCGCGGAGAGTCTTGACGATGGGTCGTGGCGAATCGGCGACGAGCTCCTGAACAGAGAAAAGAACAGTGAAGCGGGAGGCGGTCGTCATAAGCCAGTCGGTGATGGACAATTGGTGTAAGACGCAGGGAGTCGGTGAAGCCGCCAGTTGCACGAGTATCCGAGCGCGGAACTTGCCGAGTCCCCGAGCGCGGCGAGTGGCAAGGTCGAGCGACCAGCGAGTGCCGAATCCTAGAGCGTGGCGAGTGGCGAGGTCGAGCGACCGGCAAGTGCCGAGTCCCCGAGCGCGTCGAGTGGAGAGGTCGAGCGACCGGCAAGTGCCGAGTCCCCGAGCGCGCCGAGTGGCGAGGTTGGGCGACCGGCGAGTGGCGCTGTCTATAGCGCGCTGACTCCCCGAGCGTGTGGCGAGTGACGAGGTCAGGCAACCGGCGAGTGGCGCTGTCTGTAGCGCGCCGAGTTCCCGAGCGCGTTGAGTACGCGAAGGCGAGGCTCGAGTTGGCTTGTAGAGGCGACTTGAGGCTCTTTAGAACATGGCGAGTGGCGAGGTCGAGCGAGTCTGCGAGGGGAGAGTCCCCGAACGTGGCGAGTCCACGAGGGGAGAGTCCCCGAGTGTGGCGAGTCCGCGATGATTGCGAGTCTACGAGGGGAGTGTCCTCGAGTGTGGTGAGTCCACGAGGGGAGAGTCCCCGAGTGTGGCGAGTCCGCGATGATTGCGAGTCCGCGAGGGGAGAGTCCCCGAGTGTGGCGAGTACACGAGGGAAGAGTCCCCGAGTGTGGCGAGTCCGCGATGATTGCGAGTCCACGAGGGGAGAGTCCCCGAGTGTGGCGAGTCCACGAGGAGAGAGTCCCCGAGTGTTGCAAGTCCGCGATGATTGCGAGTCCGCGAGGGGAGAGTCCCCGAGTGTGGCGAGTCCGCGAGGGGAGAGTCCCCGAGTGGCGCGAGTCCGCTGGCGATTGCGAGTCCGCGGGAGAGTCCCCGAGTGTGGCGAGTCCGCGAGGGGAGAGTCCCCGAGCGTGGAGAGTACGCGAGGGGAGAGTCCCCGAGTGTGGCGAGTCCGTGATGATTGCGAGTCTGCGAGGGGAGAGTCCCCGAGTGTGGCGAGTCCGCGAGGGGAGAGTCCCCGAGTGTGGCGAGTCCGCGAGGGGAGAGTCCCCGAGTGTGGCGAGTCCGCGATGATTGCGAGTCCGCGAGGGGAGAGTCCCCGAGTGTTGCGAGTCCGCGATGATTGCGATTCCGCGATGACGTTGATTGCGCTGTTTTGTTAGCGAAGTCTCGCCTTGGCCTGGGGCTCGCATGGCGACTCCAAAGATGGCTCTCTACTTGGCGTTCTTCCTGGACGATCCGAGACTCGGTTTGCGAGTCATCGTTCGCAATACTTGGCCGTGCGAGTCGCGCTATCTAAGGTTGAGGAGGACATGGTGCTGTTTGTGTAGCACTGCCATTTGTCTTGGCCCGGAAGGCCAGTCGAGCAAGGCGACTCCAATGGTGGCTCTCGGTTAGCGTTTTTCGTGGACGAACCGAGTCTTGGTTTGCGAGTCCTCGTCCTTACTACTTGGCCATTGCGAGTCTCTCTTTCAAAGGTTGACAAAGGCGAATTGATTTTTCCCGAGGGGAAGAGACGCCCAGTGGTGAGTCCATGCAGCGTGGCAAGCGACCCTCTCTGGCGACTCGGACGATAAAGGTCCCTTAGTAGGCGCGGCGTACGCATTTGACGTAGAGGACGGGGTCGCATGGTGTTTAGCCGGAAAGAGTCGATGCGGCAGACACGGAGTCGACGCGGCGGACGTATGTTCGCGCTTTGGCGAAGTCGACGACGGCGGGGCCGTGAGGGTGGGGTCGCGATGGCGATCCTGCGGCAGGCGAGTCCCTGAGCCTAGCGAGTCCGCATTTAAGTGTGTCCGCGTTTAGGCGAGTTCCGCAGCATGGCGAGTCTGCGACAGGCGGTCCGCATCGGGTGTAGAGAATCCGCGACGGCCGAGCGACTGAGTTGGCTCCTTCGCAACTCCATTGTCTCAAATGGGATTTAATACATATACAAATAAACAGCGTGAAACGTTAATGAATAAATCAAATAATAATTATTTAAGAGAATAACGAGTAAGAGAGAAGTGTATGTGTATGTCTGTTCAGCTGCGATTTGATTAGATAGCTTTCATGTCAATACGATGCATGCAAGGGATTAGATCTAGATTAAATAATCAAAGTAATAATTAAGGAGAGATGGGATTAAATGGAAAACTCATTAGAAATTTATTTGTTGTAGCTTGTGCACATATGTCGTGGTTGCAATAGAGAGGCCAGAGCGGTCGCTATCCTGAATTCCATGGGTATAGCGCGAGGCGCTGGTTCATGTGGCCGTGGAGACATGATGTGTGAAACCAATCAAGAATCCTGGCGCGCCTATGATTTTGCAGGTCGAGTGCATGCGTCTTTTTTTACGTTGGCGGGCAGTCGCCGGATCGGAAAATGCCATCCAATCTTGCAGTAATGGTAATGCTCCAAATAATGCAAACGTGCAACATCAATTAGACTCAAATAAAATACTAATCAATTTAAAGAATAATCAATAGTGAGAGAAAAAGGATTGGATAGATGAAAAACCGTCGGCCATAGCCGCGAACGATTCAGTGCGTGTGAGCCTGACGAAGCACCACCGATATGGGGAATAAACTCA
Organism: Avena longiglumis; assembly: GCA_030063025.1. Classification (NCBI taxonomy): domain Eukaryota; kingdom Viridiplantae; phylum Streptophyta; class Magnoliopsida; order Poales; family Poaceae; genus Avena; species Avena longiglumis. The sequence continues at coordinate 546,655,912 of CP125973.1, read as the reverse complement.
CATCATGGAGGCTGCCCAAGTTGCTATGGTACTATAGATTAAATTAAATATAAATAGGATAATGAGGAAAGCATGCACTTTACCCAGCTATCAGGGACTGATTTGTTGTCCTCCGCTGCCGCGTATTGCGTTTGAGCCTGGGACGAGCTCGCCGCACCGAGCCGTACGAGGCCAAGCGACGCCGCCAAATCGAATCAGCATACCAATGGACCAATTCAATAATATATTTCCTTAATCTTACAAAGCATGGATCAGTCAATACGTATAATCAGCATGCGTACGTGCAAGTTTAGATCCGATCAAGATAATCAGTTGACAAACTAATAAAACTTAGCTTCCGGCAAGAACCAATTGCTCGCGCACTCATGGCCGAGGACGGCGATCGGCTTGAACGAAATTGATGTGATCTTGGGGATCCCGCCCGGATTATCACCCTCCAAGCACCGCTAGCCCCACGGTGGGCGCCAACTGTCGTGGTATTGCACGGCAGATGCTACTGGGGTAGCTTACGTAGAGGGAGCAAGGCGACGTAGGAGAATCCGGGAGCAAGATTGGCACACGATGTACCCAGGTTCACGTCCCCTCGGTGGAGGATCGCTACGTCCTGCTGTCAATCCAGTATATGATCATAGATTGGTTTACATGGGAGCCGCCGTAGGCGGAGGAGAGGCTAGATCTAATGAGACGTGGGAGAAGATGTAATATGACATACCCCGTGGGGGTGCCCCCTATATATGCAGCCAGTTAGGGTTTACAAGTATTTGGTGGGCTTTGTATTGAACTCGCCGTCTTGGGCCTCCACTCGTCGCCACTCGCCTGGGTCCAGTATGCGCCAGTCGCTGTATTGGGCGAGTCGACCCGCTCTCGGATTGGCTTCAGTCGGCCCGATCCAGCTGGCGAATCCGCTTCGTGGGTATACCCCGATTGGTATTCCCCCATCAGTATCTTTCTTATTAGAAGGTGGCAATAAAACCTTAGCTTGCTTACATAAAATAATGAGCATCAGATGCTCCTGTTTTTGAAATGGCTTTGAAAAGGAACCCTAAATGATCATGGATGCATGGATGATATGAAGAGTTTTGAAACATGATTTTATGGATGTTACAAATCTAACCCCCTTAAGGTGAATCTCGCCCTCGAGATTCGGATTGGCTAGAAAATAGGTGAGGGTGGTCTTTCCAAAGATCATCTTCTCTTTCCCATGTTGCTTCTTTTTCGGAATGATGGTTCCATTGGACTATGCAGAATTTGATAGTCTTAGTCCCATTGGGGTGGGGTGGTACACTTTCTCCCATAGAGAAACTCAAATGGTGCCATCTCAATACTGGCTTGATAGCTGTTATTGTAAGAGAATTCTGCGTAAGGCAGACTTTCATCCCAACTGGCTCCATAGTCTAGGGCGCATGCCCTCAACATATCTTCAAGAATCTGGTTGGTTCTTTCTGTTTGTCCATCAGTCTGAGGATGAAAAGAAGTGCTGAATTCCAACCTCGTTCCCAATGACTCATGTAGTTGCCTCCAAAAATGAGAAGTGAATTGAGTTCCCCTATCAGACACAATACTCTTGGGTACTCCATGTAGACATACAATTCTACTCATATAGATCTTGGCTAACTTAGCACTTGTGTAGGTTGTCTTCACGGGTATAAAATGAGCCACTTTAGTTAAGCGATCCACTACTACCCAAATAGAATCATATCCTGACCGGGTCCTTGGCAATCCGGTAATGAAATCCATGCCAATCTTGTCCCACTTCCAATCAGGAATAGGTAGTGGTTGTAACAATCCAGCTGGTTTCTGATGTTCCGCTTTCACTCTACTACATACATCACACAAAGCAATATGTTCGGCGATGTCCTTCTTGAGATTAGTCCACCAAAATCTTTCTTTCATATCCATGTACATTTTGGTGTTACCCGGATGAATGGAATACGGTGAGTTGTGTGCTTCTTGTAAAATCAGTTTCCGAAGTTCCGGATCTTGTGGAACACAGATACGTTTTCCATGCCATAAAGTACCCTGTTCATCTTCATGGAATCCTTTGGTTTTTCCCTTGCCAATCTTTTCCTTAATCTCTTCAATTTCCTTATCTGTCTTTTGGGCTTCTTTGATTTTGTCCAACAAAGTGGGTTGAACATCCAATGACATGAGATGTCCTTCAGGCCTAATCTCCAATCTGAGATCTCTAAATTGGGCACACAGATCATCTGGCAATTCTCCCTTAGTAAGGTCATTCACAAAAACCTTACGGCTTAGAGCATCCGCTACAACATTTGGTTTACCGGGGTGGTATTGCAAACTCAAGTCATAGTCCTTGATGAGTTCTAGACATATTCTTTGTCTCATGTTAATTTCTATCTGGGTGAAGATATACTTCAAAATTTTGGGATCTGTGAACACTTCACATCGCTTTCCCAAAAGATAGTGTCTCCATGTTTTGAGTGCATGGACAACAGAGGCTAACTCTAAATCATGAGTATGGTAATTTACCTCACGAGTTTTGAGTTGTCTCGAGGCATAAGCCACAACTTTCCCTTCTTGCATAAGTACTGCACCTAATCCATGATGAGATGCATCACAATACACTTGGAAATCCTTCTCCAAATCTGGCAGACATAAGACAGGTGCTGTCACTAGCCTCTTGGAAACTGAGTTCACATCCTTGAGACCAAGCAAACTTCTTGTCTTTCTTTAGCAATTATGTCATTGGCTTAGCTATCTTGGAGAAATTCTCAATGAACCTTCTGTAGTATCCTACCAAGCAAAGGAAACTACGAACCTCTTTCACTGACTTAGGAGATTCCCATTCGCCATAAATGAAACTTTAGCAGATCAATCACACCATCTCCTGACACAACGTGTCCAAGAAATCCAATTTCATTCAAACAAAACTCACACTTGCTGAATTTGGCATATAGATTATGCTCTCTAAGCTTCTCAAGTATCAAACGCAAATGTCCTTCATGCTCTTATTTGCTCTTGGAGTAGATTAAAATGCCATTGATGAATACGACAACAAACTTGTCAAGAAACTCCATGAACACCTTGTTCATCATATTCATGAAGTAAGCTGGTGCATTGGTCAAACCAAATGGCATCACGGTATACTCATACAATCCATACCTAGTGGTGAAAGCTGTCTTAGGTATGTCTTGTTCTCTTATCTTAAGCTGAAAATATCCTGATCGGAGATCAATCTTTGAGAACACACAGGCTCCTTCTAGCTGATCAAACAAGTCATTGATTCTAGGCAAAGGGTATTTGTTCTTGATAGTCACTTCATTGAGTGAACGGTAATCTATGCATAACCTTTGACTTCTATCCTTCTTTTCTACGAACAACACTGGTGCTCCCCAAGATGAAGAACTTGGTTGAATAAATCCTTTCTGCAACTGTTCTCCAAGTTGTTTCTTGAGTTCTTTCAACTCATCAACTGACATCTTGTACGGTCTTTTTGCTATTGGTCCAAATCCTGGTAGCAAATCAATAAGAAACTCCACATCTCTATCAGGTGGCATTCCCGGCAATTCTTCCGGAAACGCATCCGGATACTCACTCACAATTGGCACACTGTCTATACTAACCCCCTTAAGATAATTTAGCTTACTCCCTTTCGATTCAAAGTTAGACTTGAATCTTATCCGTTTATTTTTCGGGGTTGTGAGTCCAACTGTTCGATTAGCACAATCTAGTACTCCTTCATACTTGGTCATCCAATCCATTCCCAAAATTACATCCAGTCCTTGGGAATCTAGGATTATCAGACTCACTGGAAACTTATGCTTTCCAAACTCTATTACTAGATCCCGACAACCAAGACTTACTATCATATCTCCACCTGGAGAACTTAATTTTATTGGACACCCAAGGTTTTCAATTGAAAACCCATTTCTATCAACAAATGCTTTTGATATGAATGAATGTGATGCACCAGAATCAAAAAGAACAAGTGCTGGAATATAATTGAGTTTGAACTTACCAGCCACAACATCTGACTCTTCATAGATTTCCTCCACATTGATGTGGTTCACTTGCCCCTTCTGGAAAGGGTTGGGCTTGTTGGGTCCTTCAACTTTCTTTTCTGTGCATTCATTTGCATAATTCCCCATCTTCTTGCACTTGAAACATTCAACCTGACTAAGATCCTTCTTGACAAGCTGGCTTCCACTACCACTTCCACTTCCATTGTGGTGGCTCTTATATCCACTCTTATGATTCTTGTACTTGTCATTGTCATGAATACGGTGGTGCTTGTTGTCATGATGACGGTTGTGGTTGTGGTGCTTGTTGTACTTTCCATGCTTGTGGGATCCAGAATTCCCACTATCATCATAATGGGAACGCTTGTGAGACGATCCCGAGATGTGCTTATCAGAGTGCTTCCTCTTCCTGCTTTCAACCTGTTTCATCTTGCTCTCCAAAATAGCAGCCTTGTCACAAAGAGACTGATAAGTGGGAACATAGGCCACAGATAGATGCAGGTTCAGTTCATCGTTCAAACCTTCGAGAAACTTCTATTTCCTCTTAGCATCAGTGTCAACTTCATCCGGTGCATAACGTGCCAGATTGTTAAACTCCTCAATATATTCAGCCACGCGGCGGTGGCGCTGCTTCAAGTTATGAAACTCCTTCTTCTTTAAACTCATCACTCCGGATGAGATGTGAGCAGTACGAAAACCATCTTAAAAGATAGCCCATGTCACATCCGCAATTGGAGTGGTGATATGGAAGTTATCCCACCAAGTGGCTGCTGGTCCTTCCAACTAGTGTGCTGCAAATCTGACCTTCTCTTCATCAGTACAACCAACAGTTACCAAGTCCTTGTTCACATAGCGTAGCCAATCACTGACCACCATAGGATCAGTAGTTCCTGAGAACTTTGCTGGCCTCAGTCTTAAGAATCTGGTAAGCATGTCAAAACCCGGTGGGTTGTTCTGATTGTTGTTGTTGTTGTTGTTGTTGTTGTTGTTGTTGTTGTTGTTGTTGTTGTTGTTGTTCTGATTCTGTATGAACGTGGTCATCATTTGCATCTATTTACTATGATGCATGCTTGGTGATTGTTTATGTGATATATTGTGCATGTTAAGCTTATATGGGTATCTCATTCTTATCCTTATTGAAAAGTAAACACACCAATAGCAAGCCACCCACATGTTGGATGGTCATTGCGACTCAATAATCAAAAACATGATAAACATAAGATAAATGAGTAGTCATCACTACTCCTCTGCATCAACCTCCTCGTTGACAAGTGTAAGACCTGCATTCTCCATAGCGGTCATGTACTCCTCGACATTGGTGGTCAAGGTCTCTACCTTGGATTTGAGAGCCCTCTTATGTGAACGAAGTCTCTCAATCACCACCTGCTGATTCTCGAGCTCAAAGTCCTTGGCTTCTAGTTCTGCAGTCATGTCTCAAATCCTCTTGTTCCTATCTTGGACTCTCTTCTCTTGACTCTTGAACTTTCTATCCTGACTCTCAAACTTGGCCTCCATTTCCTTGATTATATCTTCTTGCTCCGCGAAGAGCTTGTCCTTCTCACGAAGCTGCACCTTGAGTTCGTCATTGCTAAGCATGATGTTGGTCCTATCAGTATCTAGGATGTAGGGTTCGCAGCATAGAAAACAAAAATTTTCCTACGATAGGAACATCTAAGTACCAAGATCTATCTACTAGATACAAGCAACGGGTGGATATACATCCATAGAATACATACCCTCGAACACCGAATAGCGTTAACGAGGTTGTACTCGTGGATGATGTAGACGAACGCTTGCCGATCTCAAGATCGTGATGAAGTCCATCTGGTCCAAATGGTCAAGCACGATCAAGTCCAAAGACCTCAAAGCGTTGGTGCATCCATGATCGCACACACGACGGGTACCCGACAACCTCCACCGCTCCCAGCGGCTGAAGCAACAAATCCTTCCAGAAAAAGCCACCGGAAACATGTATCTTGCTGATCCGAGACCATGGGGAAATTCTAAAGGGGGGAGAGATATCCTTCGCGAGGAGGTGTGTTTTGAGAGGAGGAGAGGGGGGCCTTTTATAAGGGAGAGGGGGGCACCCAAGGGTCATGGCGCCCAGCCATGGGGGCTGCCCCCGCCTCTTCCACATTCATGTGGGTGGAGCTCCCACTCAAAATGAAAAGCCTCCACTCCCATTAAAAAGCCTCCACTCAAAAATCCACTCACATGCATTAAATTTCCACCAAATTTAATGCAAGCTCTCATTTAAATAAAACTCTTTTATTTATTTATTCAGAATTTTGTTAATTACTTTAATTAACAAACATTCACATAAAACCCCTTACAACATTTCAATTTCACATGCAGAACCAGTTTCAGCAATTTCAACCAAAACAGTTTCGGTGTCTAGTGAAATAAATTCCTGCACTTTCCTTTTTCTTTCTCTGGCATATCATTTGCTCCGAATGGTGTCGGTATCCCTTAAGTATGTCACCCTACGGTTCGCGAATAATTCATACATGATCGAGACCCCTTTCTGATCAATAATCAGTAGCGGGACCTGGAGATCCATACTGACTCCCACACATTCAACGATGACTTCTGTGATCGTGTGAACCTTTTACGCTAGTATCTTAATCCCTTTGTTTCACGATATATTACATGTCCGAGATTCGATCATCGGTATCTCCATACCTAGTTTGATCTCGTTACCGACATGCACTCTTTTTTCGTTCCCATGATATAACATTCTAGTGATCAAATCACTTGCTTGCAAGCTAATCAATGTGATATCACCGAGAGGGCCCAGAGCATATCTATCCGTCATTGGGATGAACAAATTCCACTCTCGATCCATGGGCCTCAACATAACACTTTATTAGTTTTGAATCCATCTTTATAATCACCCAGTTACGGTGTGACGTTTGATGTTACCAAGAAACTCTTCCGGTGTTAGTGATTGACATGATCTCATGGTCTAAGGATTAGGATAACTTCGTAAGTTGTTATAGCAATATAAACTCAATGACTTTGATCGTAATGCTATACTTCGGATGAATGTTCATCACACCATTACACTAATGTTGTGACCTCGTTATTAACAACATCCAATGTCCATGATTAGGAAACCTATGATCATCTTGCTAATCAACGAGCTAGTTTATAAGAGAGGCATAACTAGGAACTACCTTTTGTTTATTAAACACACATGTATTAACGTTTCCGTATTAATACAATTATAGCAGTAAAAAACATTTATCATAAACAAGGAATACGATAATAACCACTTTATTATTGCCTCTCGGGCATATTCCCTTCAGTCTCCCACTTGCACTAGAGACAATAATCTAGTTTGAAAACTTTGTGTATTGAACACATATGGCTTTCTGGTGTTCCATATACGCAACTGCAAGTGGTTAACATACTCTACGGATCTGACGCTTTCAGGTCCATGTGTATTTGCATGTCTTTGCATCTTCACGCATCACTCATTCTCCAATGAGATGGCATTGTATAAATTTGGTCTTTCGGTGAGACCTTTAGTGTAAGATCCCTCCTTTGTAAAGGAGAAAGATCCCTGTGATTGCAATGCTAGTCCATGGATCATTGCTAGCATCCGCAGTTTAAGATGAAGTACACAGATACAAAGGTCATTTATTACATCCATTCCAGAGATAAAACATAGTATTTTACAACTCAAGGCCACAGGCCTAATACAAGAGTTTGGAATAAGTAAATAAACATAAGTCATCATCTTCATGTGCCACAGGCAAGCATGTTGAGTGTAGACTCATGACATCTAATCACCATCGGAGTAACCTGCATCATCACAAGTTACAACCACAGTGGGTCAATACTTTGGAATAGTATTGGAAAGTGATACCTTAGTAAATTTTAAGTGGAATATATTACTATATGCTTTTTGGCTAAGTGTAGCTTGGCTTGCTTTGCTCAAAATAGGTTTTTCCTATTAGTTGAAATCACTAAGTTTTTCTTTGTCAAAAACTTTTCCCAAGAACCACCAATAGACATTGGGGTCCTTCACCCTTGTTCACCCACAAATTTTTACTTAGAAGTTGGAGTGATGAGATTCTTGATAGCTTCCATGTCTTGATGCTCAAGTTGTCCATTGCCATGGACTTGGCTAAGTACTTAGATTTTCCATCTGCAGAGGTTGTGCACTTTCCCCACCAGACTTGGTTTCCCAAGACATGACCTTTCAGAAGCCTTCCCTTAGCCAAATGGACGCGTTCCAACCTATCATCCCACTACCACCAACTGTCCAAATGACTAAGTTCTAGCAACCTATGTGATCAAGGCAGAGCCCATATTGCCAAGTGGCTGCACTATAAGCTTCTCAACACTTGGCCTCTAAAATCCCTTTGTGCCTGGGTGGCATACCACAAGTGAGATACACAAGGTAAACCATGTCCATGGGCCTTGTGTAACCACTCAACCAAAAACCACCATTCAAGTCCCATTCCACCCAGGTGATTCATTGACTTAGTTGTTTTATTAAGAAAAACATAAGTCAAAAGACTTAGAAATATTTTCATCATAGCATGTATATACTTTACCAACCCTTGTTTGCTACTATCTAGGCTAAGCATGGCATAGTAACTTAGCTTAGGAAATTTCCTAGCAATTCTACAACTACTTAGGATTTCCCAACATAGCATTTGGCAAAATAATAACATGCAAGACTTAGCAAAATATTTCTAATGCTTGTACCAAATATAGGGATGGAAATATTCATGAAGTACCACTTGCCTTGGTAATGGGGAGAGTAGCACTCTTCACAATCACAATCACTAGCACCAAAATCTACACAAAATTGGTAGCACAAAATTACACACAATTCATATACAAACATAAATATATGCATGCATGCAAAAATGCTAAATGATGACTTTTAAAACTCCACGAAGCAAGTGCACAATACTGAATCAATACTAAGTTGAAAACTTGCTAAATCAAGTTTATTTTACACCCAAACAAAATCCTAAACAATTTCTATACTCAAAATAGCCTTAAAAAACTTTCTGCAAATAAAGTCATTTTAACAGAAACTTTTCACTAAACACATTGCATAAACAGAAAGGGTTTGTCTCCCTGATTCCAACGGTATAAAATTTGCAAAAATATAACGTGGGAATCAAAAGTTATAGCCTATTCAAATTTGAATCCAAATCTGTTTTAAATTCTGTTTTAAACTCTAACCCTAGCCACGCGTCTTAATTCTATTGGTTGATACCGTTTCGCTCAGGATCACCCTCCCGCGCCGTCGGATCTACTTAAAACACACGTCTCAGATCTTTCCATAACGATTCGTTAAGTGATCTAATCCTATACGCTAGATCCAGATCTGACGGCTCTGGATCAAACGACCAAAGCGGGGCGGCGCTGGCGCCATCTTGGCGGAGAGCTCGATCGCGGGCGCTACAGGTCGTCCGGAGAGGCAGGAGGATGCTTACCAGGTTCGCAGCGTCGAGGTGAAGCTCAACCTAGCAGTGGATTGACGAGGGGCGCACGGGCACGGGGCTCGCCGGAGTTGCGGCGCGTCGCTGCTTGGCCGCCGAGGTCGCCGCCGAGGCTCCGCGTCCTAGAACAAGGCGAGGGTTGAGAAGATGCGCAAGTGACTAGCGAACAAGTTGGTAACGGCGGGAAGGCAAGGCGCCAGTTCTTACCGCTATTGCTCGCCGAGTCGGCGGCCGGTGGTTGCGCGTGAATGTAAACGAGGACCTGGGTCACGAGCAAGCAAACCAGAGACGTTAGAAGATGCACAAGATCATGCTGGTTGCAGTGGTTTGAACGAGAGGCAACGGGGCGGTCTGGTCTTACCGTGATTCGTCGCCGGAGCACGTCTGTCTACGGCGGCGCAAGTGCGATTGTGGGCAGCCTGGTGTCGATGTGGAGGCGTTGAGGGAGGGGAAATGACCGCGGTGCATAGGGGGTTATGTAGGCAAGAGAGGAGCGGCGATTCAGCGCGGAATCAAGGGCAATTAAGCGAGGAATCAATCGCGGCAGTGATGGGCGGAGGAAACGGCCGGCGACGGGGTCAGGCGCGATTTGGGGAAGACGAGGGTGACGTGGACGGGGCCCGCTTGTCAGCGAAATAAGCAGAAGGGAAGTGGGGTCTGGGTGTCAGTGGCTCTGCGGGTGCGTTGGCGCGTGCGAGAGAGAGAGGGGGAGGCCGGGTGGGCTAACTGGGTCGGTTGTGCTGTTGGGCTAGTTTAGAGCCGCTGCCTTTTTCTTTTTTTCTCTTTTCCTTTTCCAATTAGATTTTCAGAATGAGCTAAATGAATTCAAACTCCATTTGAATTCAAATTTATTTGGGATTTTTGCAGTGTGCAACAGTCTCAAATCTAGGCATCAAACCATGTGGTCATTTTGAAAAGGCTTGGTCATTTTGGAGAACAAAATAACAGGGACTTTGCACTTGATTTGCAAATGTTTGAAAAATGGTTTTTTTGAAACCATTTCCATTTTGTAAAGTTTGGTTCAAATTCCACACTCAAACCATTCAACAAGGGAGATAAACAATCTAGGTTTAAAACATTCAAACTCTCAAATGGGGATGGCCATTTGATATAAGTTTGTTCACATAAAATGATAGCACTATGTGCTTCTGTTTTCTGAAATGAGTTTTGAAATTGATCTCAATTCTATATGCATGCTTGAATGATATGCAATCTTTGAAATCATGATTTTAGGGATGTTACATTTAGTACCTTGGGGTTAAAACACGTCGATACTATTGTCATACAATATACCTTTAGTGTTAGCCCGTTGCGAACCACACCTTAGTTTGATAACAAACTACTTGACACAAATTCCCTCCTTTGCTGCTACTATAGCAGTCATATACTTAGCCTCTTTTTTGTAGTATTCGTCACAATGTATTAACTAGGGATTTCATCCAAATCCATCATGGAATCTCCTTTCCATTGCATTGTGCCACCCATAGTTTAAATTGAGATAAACTTAATTTGTATCTTGTGACAAAACTAGTATCAATGTAACACTTTACAATGAACTATTTGTAATTGTTTGTCACCTCTACACAAATATATTCTTAGTTCTTTCCAAAAGATCATAAGAATATCCTTACTATCGTCCAATGATCATTTTATGATTCATTCTGGTATATGCTCATAACACTTAGAGCATAGGACATATCTGGATGTGTACATATCATGGTATGATTGATCAAAACATTCTCGTGATTTCACTCATCAAGTGTCAAAGCACTTGAATCTTGTTTCACTTATCAAGTGTTGATATACTTGAATCTTGATTCAATTCTTTTCCATGCGACAAGAACCGTTTCTTGTTGTTTCTATATTGAACTCCTTCAATATCTCATATATGTACGTTTGGCACAACCATATTAGCATCACAGCCTATCCACTATAGACATTCATGCTAAATATTCGGGTTTTGCCTAAGTCTTTCATCAAAATGAAATTCTTAACCTTTTTCAATAAAAGATACATAATTTCTAATCAACAAGATGTCCTCCACATAATGTATTAGAAATATGTCTCAGCGCTCCCACTTAATTTCTTGCAAATGCAAGCATCTTCATCGTCTCCTGATGAAAACTCCTTTTCATCACGGTGAAGATTCCAACTCCGTGATGCTTACTTCAACCATTGAAGTTTGCATGCCCTTTTAGTATCCTTTGAATTAACAAAACCCTTTGGACCGTGTACACGTCCTAGGTAACCATTCTATTAGAAGAACTTTGTTTTGTTTATTCATCTACCATATAACAAATTATATGTAGTGGTTGCTACTTTAATCCGTCCACACTAAATATCGCTATGAAAGATCAAATCTTGTCATAGTCAACTCCTTGAACATTGTCATAAAATACTTTACGACATGTCGACTATTTCATAGATGTGAAACATCCATGTCTGTTTCTTTATAGATCCAAATACGATGTGTTTTTACACCTTTCCGGAGGGTCTTCCAAGTTCAAAACTTGATTTCTCGTGTATGGAACTATCACGAATTTTATGGCTTCAAACCATTTTACGGAGTCAGGGCCCATCATCGCTTCTTTGCATGTAGTCGGTTCACCATTGTCAAACAATAATGATTTACTCTCAAATCTTAGCATTTGATTGTTTATCCGACCGAATTGGTTCAATAAGAACTTAGATCTCCGTGACCACAACCTTTGAGGCACATAAGCTATGAGCATTATGGCAGCCTCCGGAACAATTTCTGGCACTGCGCAACTCAACACATATAGCTAAGGTTCGTTAACCTTATCAAAGTTCTATTGTCCTCCCACTTAACTTTTACGAAAAATTCCTTCTTCAAGAAACTTCATGTTTCAAGCGACAAACCTTTTTGTCCTTGGTGTTATGAATGAATAAACAATTGTTATTCGAAATAACCTACAAAGACATGCTCATACTAATTCGGTTATAAACATCTTACTTATGTTTAGCATCCAAAATTTAAGAAATGACAACTTGGGTTTACCCCAAACCATAACTCATATGGTGTCATTTCAACGGATCAAGATGGAGCTCTTTTCAGTGTAAAAGCGGTAGTCTCTAAAGCTTTAATATTTTTAAAACATAATGGCAGTTTTATAAATAACTCCTTTGATCCAACAATGCCAAACAAGGTTTCATTACAAATCTCAAACACTCCATACTCCTATGGTGTTTCGGGAGATGTAAATCTAGGTGTTTTTATAAACTTGCAACTCAAATAAATCCCTTTATGATAAAATCATAATTCATTTATTTTTCTTGTTACACTTGTAACTCAAATAAATCCCTTATGATAAAATCATAAACCATTTATTTTCTTGTCACAATGATTTTCACTTCATCTTGAAAGTCTTTGAACATTTTCAAATATTTCACACCTTTCTCATTAAGTGAATATTCACTCAAATTTCCGGAGAAAGTATATGAAGTTGAAACCCATCGCTTACGACTACACATAATGGACTACATACATCGATATGTATAAATTCCAATATTTTAGTCGTTCGTTCTTCTTTGGCCTTTGAACGAAGTTTTAATTATCCCGAGGAAAGTCTCACAAGCGTCACTTGATCAAATCAATGACTCCAAAAATCCATGCATATGGAGTTTCTTCATGTTTTATTTCCAATATAATTTAAACGGCGATGTCACTTCGTAAGTGATCTTTCAATCATTTGTCTTGCGACATTTTAGCATTAGGTTTTATGGATGTGATTTCCCCAACTAGATTTGTAAATCATCCATATTATATGGAATACGGTAATTATTTGAACAACCTTTGTTCTCATAATACCTGATTCAAATAACAATTATTAAAACAAATCTCGAAGTCAAGCTTTGATGTCAATGAGAAATACAAACAACGGTTTTTTTTTATAAACATCATTACATATTCTCTTGCTAGTTACTTAGGCCATTGTGGTTCATGAATTGCGTTGTTCCGTATGAAATTTCATACCAACCAATTCGGTATCCAATACTCAAGAACCACATTGTTTAACAAGCAAAGAATACAACCATAACATGTATATCATATATATACCTAAATTGGATATTTCCAATCTTTTCTTTTCTGCCAAATATATTTTATAGATTCTCTTTCAGCATTTCCTTTTCCTTTTTAAAAGAATCTATCAACATCAACAGTGGTACCATATACATGACACATAGTCCAAAGCATGTATATTCAAATAATAATACCTTTGGACTTGCACTTTGAAGTAGATCACCATCATCAAAATGATCGGTATTCTTTCAAAATCCATTCTTTAGTAATCTCTTAGTGTAGTAAACACTTTACATACATCTTCTATTCATCCTTATCATGACGACTTTCATGATCAAGCTACTTTAGCTTATAAAGGCGAATCGTGAGTATAACATTACTGTCCAAAACCCTTTTTGGATGATTAGGATGTCTAGCATCTCCAACCTTTGCAAATTCTCATCCAATATGAGAACATATATTATACTCTATCATATTGCAACCAAAACATTGTTTCAGATATCGTTATATCCGCCACACTTGATGGTTTCTGAAACAATTCTTTCAGCTCCTAGATAAACTTGATATTAAAACAATCAAGAATCATGGAGGCAAAACATGATACTTAAGATACTAACACTGGAATTGTTACTCTCGATTTAATACCAACTATTAAATTTCCCGGAGTAAATAGAGTTTGTTGAAAGTTTGCAATACGACTTTAAACTTTAGATTGACACTCAACACAATACGATACCAGTTCGTAAAGTATATATCCAGAATTCTATAGTTCTATTATCTCAATTACAACTATGCATAAGGTGGTGAACGAAGGCCAATGACTACAACAAATTATGCAAATTCACTTTGATTTCGTTTATGATAAATTGAGTTCTACTAATCCAAATTAGAAATGAACTCCCACTCAAAAACGACATCCCTCATGTCTTTTTGGTGATTACATGAACCAAATCCATTACACCAAGTACGATCATCACGTGAGTCGGTGTAGTTTCAAAGGCGAGCATCCATATGGTCATCATATCAAAACATATGACTCATGCTTAACCTTTCGGTCCGTGTTCCGAGGCCATGTCTGTACATGCTAGGCTCGCCAAGTAAGAACCTTAGTATTCGCGTGTGTAACTGTCTTACACCCGAGATATGCTCATGGATTCAAGTACACCCGATCATCACGTGATGCCTTGAAGCGACGAAACATTGTCGGTGCATACTTAAGGAAGAACACATTCTTATCTTGATATCTAAATGAGGGATCATATTATGCTAATAAAATGCTAAACAAGCAATATAATATGCAATCAAACATCACATGTTAATAAGTGAAATGATATGGTTCTTGCACTTGATCTCCATCATGTGCACCGTGGTATGATCTCTATCATACCTCTATGTGTAAGGCCAAGGTCTATGGAACTTACACGTTATGTGTGTTGTAAAAGTATCATCTCATACTTCTACTTACAACATCACCATATCATAACACTAGCCTAGCAACAATCTAAACTAGACGCCTCTAATTTATCCATTGCAAGTTTTACGTGGCTTAGGGCTTTCGAGATAGAATCGTTCTTACCTACGAACATGAACCACAATGAGGATAACCAAATTGTTGACAACTTGTTGCAAATTAGATATTGACTATAGTAGGAGAGACAGACACCCGCTAGCCACTTATGCAAAACTAGTTGCATGTCAAGCGTGGAACAGGTCTCATGTGCGAGGACATGTAAAGCTTGTCCGGGCCGCTAAATCCCACTATGCCACCAATATCCAAAGTACAACAAAGAATCAATAAAATGATCATCATCGCCCACATACTCATATGTGTACTACCCGTGCAAAGTATCTACGCATAGATCCGGCTCTGATACCACTGTAGGGCTCGCAGCATAGAAAACAAAATTTTTCCTATGATGGGAACATCTAAGTACCAAGATCTATCTACTAGATACAAGCAATGGGTGGATATACATCAATAGAATACATACCCTCGAAGACCGAATAGCGTTAACGAGGTTGTACTCGTGGATGATGTAGATGAACGCTTGCCGATCTCAAGATCGTAATGAAGTCCATCTGGTCCAGCCGGTCCAGCACGATCAAGTCCAGCACCTCAAAGCAGTGGTGCATCCGTGATCGCACACATGTACGGGTACCCCGACAACCTCCGCGCCCTCGCTCCAGCGAAGCTGCAGAAGCAACAAATCCTTCCAGAAAAAGCCACCAGGAACATGTATCTCGCTGATCCGAGACCATGGGGAAATTCTAAAGGGGGGAGAGAGATCCTTCGTGAGGAGGTGTGTTTTGAGAGGAGGAGAGGGGGGCCTTTTATAGGGGAGAGGGGGGCACCCAAGGGGCATGGAGCCCAGCCATGGGGGCTGCCCCCACCTCTTCCACATTCATGTGGGTGGAGCTCCCACTCAAAATGAAAAGCATCCACTCCCATTAAAAAGCCTCCACTCAAAAATCCACTCATATGCATTAAATTTCCACCAAATTTAATGCAAGCTCTCATTTAAATAAAACTCTTTTATTTATTTATTCAGAATTTTGTTAATTACTTTAATTAACAAACATTCACATAAACCCCTTACAACATTTCAATTTCACATGCAGAACCAGTTTCAGCAATTTCAACCGAAACAGTTTTGGTGTCTAATGAAATAAATTCCTGCGCTTTCCTTTTTCTTTGTCTGGCATATCATTTGCTCTGAATGGTGTCAGTATCCCTTAAGTCTGTCACCCTACGGTTCGCGAATAATGCAGACATGATCGAGACCCCTTTCCGATCAATAATCAGTAGCGGGACCTGGAGATCCATACTGACTCCCACACATTCAACGATGACTTCTGTGATCGTGTGAACCTTTTACGCTAGTATCTTAATCCCTTTGTTTCACGATATATTACATGTCCGAGATTCGATCATCGGTATCTCCATACCTTGTTTGATCTCGTTACCGACATGCACTCTTTTCTCGTTCCCGTGATATAACATTCTAGTGATCAAATCACTTGCTTGCAAGCTAATCATTGTGATATAACCGAGAGGGCCCAGAGCATATATATCCGTCATCGGGATGAACAAATTCCACTCTCGATCCATGGGCCTCAACATAACACTTTATTAGTTCTGAATCCATCTTTATAATCACCCAGTTACGGTGTGACGTTTGATGTTATCATGAAACTCTTTCGGTGTTAGTGATTGACATGATCTCATGGTCTAAGGATTAGGATCACTTCGTAAGTTGTTATAGCAATATAAACTCAATGACTTTGATCGTAATGCTATACTTCGGATGAATGTTCATCACACCATTACACTAATGTTGTGACCTCATTATTAACAACATCCAATGTCTATGATCAGGAAACCTATGATCATCTTGTTAATCAACGAGCTAGTTTACAAGAGAGGCATAACTAGGAACTACCTTTTGTTTATTAAACACACATGTATTAACGTTTCCGTATTAATACAATTATAGCATGTAAAATAAACATTTATCATAAGCAAGGAATACGATAATAACCACTTTATTATTGCCTCTCGGGCATATTCCCTTCATAGGTGCCTAAGAAGAACCTCTAAGTCCTGGAGGTATAGACGAATCGGCTCTGCCGTGTCTCTAGCAGTATCCTCGAAGTCAATGGCCTCACCATCCTCATCACGTCTATCGAAGGCGTGGAAGTGAGTACCTCTAATCTCCCGAGAGTGTCTCCCTATCAAACGTCCAAGCAAATCCTGCATGACTACCTCTAGGCCTCTCTCCTTGTCATCATGCATGACCTTGAAGGTGATGGCCTCCGTGGCTGGCTCAGTCTGGCGTCCTGGCTGAGTAACCTTGAAGCCCCAAAGGTCCTTCCTCTCGAACTTGGTGAGGGGAAGCATCATGATGGTAGGAAGTGGGAGATTGAGCACACTAGTGAGCTCAATAAGACGATTGCCAAAACGAGTTCCCTTGAACTCTTCAGCCGTGCTGATAGTAACATTAGGCATCTATTTTATGACATAGAAGAAGTTAGAATCAACACATTTAAAGATAGATCACAAAACAAGGCATCACATGCATATCTTTGGAAATCAAAACACACAAGTCATGGCATACATAAAACCATTACAAACATCCAAGGTTTAACTTATTTTAAACAACATTTGGGAAAATAAAATGAAAGTGTGGTGGTCCAACTAACGAAGTACGTTACAATCCCATCTCACTTGCCAAGTTGGCTAACAGGGCATCCCTAGAGGTAATCTGTCGATCCTGAACACATGACTCAATGGCTAAGTCTATGATGTCCTCTCTTAAACGTTGGTTGGTAGCCTCTAACTCTTGGGTACGCTTCTTTTCTTCCCTAAGGTCATATTGGGTGTTGAGCATTCTGCACTTGATTCTATCACCAAGCTCTTTGATGGCCTTCCAAGCTGCATCCCTTGCTGAGTCAAAGAATGTGGTGTGCATCACTGAGTTGGTGACCATGCAGAATCCTGAGTCCTTGTGGTTGTCTTCCTTGTTTTTATACAAGTGAAGTTTCACCCACCAGTATTCAACTCCTTCATCCATCACAGGAAAACCTTTGAACACAGTTGCACCATGTATTCCCATGGCAACCATGAGGTCCTTGAGAGTCTTGGGGAATTCTGTCTCACATTCCAAAGTCATAGTCATGAGTGGTCCCTTCCTCACGGCTTCGTTGATGGAGTTCATCTACAAATAGAGGTGAGAAAGAAGATTAGAAAAGTTTACGAGAAGAAAAAGACAAGTGTGGAAGTTGTTGAAAAATTTTCCTTAGTGGTTTCCAATCCTAGGGTCATAATCCTACAGGCAACACAGTGCTCTGATACCATCTGTAAGATCCCTCCCTTTATAAAGGTAAGGATCCCTGTGATTGCAATGCTAGTCCCTGGATCAATGCTAGCATCCATAGTTTAAGATGAAGTACACAAAAACAAAGGTCATTATTACATATCATTCCAGAGACAAACATAGTCTTTTACAAACTCCATGGCCACAGGCCTAATACAAGAGTTCAAATATATAATAAGATAAATAAGTCTTCATCTTCAGGTGCCACAGGCAAGCGTGTTGAGTGTAGACTCATAACCCCTAATCATCATCAGAATAACCTGCAACATCACAAGTTACAGCCACAGTGGGTCAATACATTGGAATAGTATTGGCACGTGATACCTTAGTAGAATATTAGAAGTCTAGATACTATATGCATTTTGGCTAAGTGTAGCTTAGGCTTGCTTTGCTCAAAATAGGTTTTACCTATCAGTTGAAAACAGTAAGTTTTTCTTTGACAAAACTTTCCCAAGGAACCACCAATAGAAATTGGTGAACCTTCACCCTTGTTCAACCAGAAGTTTTTACTTAGAAATTGGGACGAGCAGATTCTTGATAGCTTCCATGTCTTGATGCTCAAGTTGTCCAATACCAGGGACATGGCTAAGTACTTAGATTCTTCCATCTGCAGAGGTTGTGCACTTTCCCCACAAGACTTGATTTTCACCAAGACAGGACCTTTCAGAAGCCTTCCCTTAGACCAAATGGACGCGCTCCAACCTATCATCCCTCTACCACCAACTGTCCAAATGGCTAAGTATTGCAACCTATATGATCCAGGCAGAGCCCATAATGCCATGTGGCTGCACTAGAAGCTTCTTAACATATGGCATCTCAAATCCCTTTGTTCCTGAGTGGCTTTCCACAAGTGAGATACACAAGGTAAACCATAGACATGGGCCTTGTGTAACCACTCAACACAAACCATTCTTTCCATTCCACCCAGGTGTTTCATTCACTTAGTTGTTTTATTAAGCAAAAACACAAGTCCAAAGACTTAGAAATATTTTATCATAGCATGAATATATAACCACCCTTGGTTGCTACTAGCTAAGCTAAGCATGGCATTGATAAGCATCTTAACTTAGAAATTTCTAGAAATTCTACAACTACTAGGATTTCCCAAGCATAGCATATAGATCAAAATATTCATGCAAGTCTAGCAAAATATTTCTAGTGCATAGTTGAAAAACATAGGAATAAAATCATGAAGCACCACTTTCCTTGATAGTTTGGGGAGTAGCAACAATCTTCACAATCACAATCACTATTTGCACCAAAATCTACACATAAAATAATGGTACCAAATCACATACAAAATATATACAAGCAAAAATATATGAATGCATGCAAAATGCCATGTTATGATTTCCTATACTAAACAAGACAAGTGCAAAGTACTGAATCATAAACAAGTTGAAAGCAAGCCAAATAAAATTTATTTGAATAACATAATATTTTTCAAATAATTACTATACACAAATTATGCCTACAAATGTTTCTGTAAAAATAATCCGTTTAACAGAGGCAAAACATTAAACACATTGCATAAACAGAAAGGATTTTCTCTCCTGATTCCAATGATATAAAATTTGTCAAATTTGGACGTGGGAATCAAAAGTTATGAATTTTACAAGTTTAAACATCTAATAGATCTAAATTCTGTTTTTAAAACAAAGGACTGGCCACGTGGCGTGTTTCTACTCGCCCATACCGTTTCGCGTGGATCGGCTGACGTGAACCCCACTATCTAAATGAAATCGCACGGCCAGGTCTATTCCAAACCCCTTCGTTAAGTGATCTAATTCTACACGTTGGATATGGATCTAACGGCTCGTGATCATGCGACCAAAGCCTGGCGGCACTAGCGGCGGCGATTGGCGGCGGCTCTGTAAGAGACGTTGACGACGTTCTAGGTCGCGCGGGAGAGGGAGAAAGGGCTTACTGTGCTCGTCGTGTGCTGCTGATGCTCAAGGTAGGCTTCATTGGCGAAGGGCCGCACCGTGGATGTCGCTAGAGCTTGTCAGAGTTGTGCGCGGCGTCGGGTGGTTGCCGATGTCGATGTTGCCGAGTTTTTGGGTCGTCCTAGCACGAACAAGATGTATCAGGGGATGCGCAAGGTCACGGGGAGCAAGATAGTTTCAAGGAGAAGACAAGGGGCGCTCGATTCATACCGTGATTTCTCACCGGAGATGAGGAAGGCGTCGGACACTTGCGGTGGTTGTCAAATCCGTCGATCTAGGCAACGAGCAGACAAAGAAAACGCATAAAGTGAGTCGCGTGGTCAAGGGAGGCATGCTAGCATGAACGAGACAGAGTGGGGTGGACGGAGCTTACCGGAATCGCCCGCCGGAGTGGCTCGGTACCGCGGCGGTGCGAGCAAGATTGTGGGCAGCCTGGTGGCGGAAATGGTGCGCCGAGTGAGGGGAAATGAGCGGAGAGGGGAGGGGGTTAAGTAGCTGAGGCTGGCCGGGAGAGTTACTCGATGAATAAACGGAATTAACTCGCGAATTCATCAGCAGTGACTGGGGGAGGAAACGGCCGGAGTTGATTACGCGGGTTGAAGGGACGACTGACAAGTGGGGCGCGATTGTCCACGAGAGAGAGAGGGGGGAGTGGGTCCAGGTAGTCAGCGACTGAGGGAGTGGGTTTCTGGGTCCGAAACGTTTTCCTCGCGGGAGAGGCTGCTGGGCTAAATGGGCTAAGTGGCTGGGTTGGGCCAGATTGGTTGATCTGCTCTATTTTTTTCTCCTTTATTCTTTTTTCTTTTTCTGATTGGATTTCTGGTTTGAATTTGAAAGCCCAAATCAAATTTGTTTCAAATGAAACTTTCTCCAAACAAAAGTTTGCTGATTCTTGTCTCCTAGGAGGTGTAACACATCTGTTCATACTTGGGGGAAAATCAAAAGGGTTTGGAAAAGAATTTAAACAAGCCTTAGTTAAATACTTATAAATAGTGAAGAAATGGTTTTTAAATCATAATTTGTTTTTGAAACCTCGACCAAACCTTAGAAGCATCACTTAAGCTCAAGCTCATCATTACTGATCAAAATAGTATCTCTCTTATTAGAAGGTGGCAATAAAACCATAGCTTGCTTACATAAAATAATGAGCATCAGATGCTCCTGTTTTTGAAATGGCTTTGAAAAGGAACCCTAAATGATCATGGATGCATGGATGATATGCAGAGTTTTGAAACATGATTTTAGGGATGTTACAATGGTTCCTTCTAAATTATGTTTCCTTAGTCTTCAAGTCTTGAGTAATATTTCTTGTCTCACATGTAGTCCTTAGTGATGTCCAAGTTGAAGTCCTTTGCTCATGTTGAAGTCTTTGCTCATGGTGAAGTCTTTGTCCATCAAGTTGAAATAGAAGAGATGTAGAATCAAAACCAAAATGGTTGAGGAAAGAGTTTACAAGATTGTTTGTAAATAATTTTGAACAAATACATTTCCTATTTTCTAAGAGGTTTTGTCCAATCCTAGGGTTATAATCCTACAGGCAACACAATGCTCTGATACCATCTGTAGAGGTCCAAACCTTTAATAAGGTAGAGATCCCTTTGTTTACAATGCTAGTCCCTGGATCAATAGCTAGCATCCACAGTTAAGATGTAATATCAATAAACAAAGGTCATAATACAACTTTATAACCAGGAATAAAATAATTCATTACATCTTACATAGCTCATTTGGCTATCTCATTACAATGCAGCAGAAATAACTATATTATGGACTCCTTCATCTTCAAAGTGCCACATGAAATCATGTTGGTTGTAGACTTGTCATCCTAATCAACACACTTCACTAATATCAAACAAACCTACAACATTATAAGTTACAGCCACAAGGGTCAATACATTTGAATTGTATTGGGAAGTTTCACTACTATGTAGGAATAAGTGGAACCTATCAATATATGCATATTTGGCTAAGTAGGGTTTAGGCTCATTTGCAGAAAGCAATATAGTTTTATCCTATCTTTTCAAAATAGTTTTTATCTTTTGACAATCTTTGTAAACTCCTTGGAAAACTCCAAGTGCTTCTAATCCCTTGTTGGCACCATCAAATTTTACTTTGAGAAATTGGAATGTCGAGAATTTCCATAGCTTCAGGACTTAGTTGTTCAGAGTTGTCCATAACCGGGGACACGGCTAAGTACTTAGAATTTGATCGTCTGCAGAAGTTGTACACTTTACCCACATGACACAATCTCGGCTTGATGCCACCAATGGCCGCTGGATAAGTACACACCAAATGGAGTACCGGAAGATCGAGAATGTGACAAAGTATTTCCATAGAAGTCCTCCCAATACATGATGCTAGCTTGTCTACCAGGCACCAATGTAAGGATAAATTTCCAATACATGAATCCGGTTAACCTGAGTAGGTGCCAATGCAAGGGTCTTCCACTATGTAGTTGACTAAGCCAGAGCCCATTTAGCATGTGGTTGTACACGGAAGCCACTGTACAAGAAACATGTTCAATCTCTAAGTCCCTGGGTGGTTTTCTTCTAGTGCACATACAAAAAGATAGCCATATAAACATGGTTACCTTTGTTTCCACCTTATCCATAATTGAGTATCCACATTCCACCCAGGTGGTTCATTGAGTACTTGTTTTATTATATAAAACATATATTTTTCCAACATTTCATATAATCATGATATGGTATTCCACCCCAATTCTATAGCAGGGCTAAGCATACTACAACTACAATGTTTTCACTAAGGAAGATATTAGGATATCCTTATAGGACATAGCTTAGCATAGTAATATAGTAGCCCTATCATGCATACTACAAAAATACCACTAAGTGTAGTGAAAATAGTAGGACATGGATGATAGTGTCACTTGCCTTTTCGTAGAGAATATTGGTTCACTCCTTGATCTTGCAAATATCACACTCTTCAAATTTCACTACAATTCATTCAAGCAAGAACATATTCAAACAAGCATTCAAACAATTCACCACATAAAACAATAAAATCAAGTAATGCATGCAAGCATGCAAAAGATTGTTTTATTTGGAAAAGTGGTTTCTATTAGGCTCTAAACATTTTAAAGCTCCTATTGATCATTTACATAAGTGGTAAAACCATTTAAATTCAAGTTGGTGAAAATGGCCATTTAAATCATTTTTGTTTTGCTAAGAATGATTTAAAACAAAGTAATATTTTGTAGTGTTATTCAAATATATTTTTAAACAAAAATGTTAGTGTTTATGGTCAAAGTGTTTAATATTAATCCATTTGCAAAAGGTTTCATCCAAATTCCCATTTTTAATTCAAAGCAATATTTTATTTGCTAAAAATGCCTTTAAACAAAGTAATCATTTACTAGGGTTCATCAAATATATTTTTCTAAAATCCTAAAACTTGGTGTTTAGGGTCAGAGCGTTTAAATCAAACCATTTTCCAAAGGTTTTAGTCGAAAAGAATTTTTAATCTCAAAATCAAGGTGGTCTCAGCTACTCAAGGCGCGGACGGGAGCGGCGGCGATTGCTCGTCGGAGCTCGCGGCGGCGTCGGGCTCGTCTGTTCGTTGTCGGAGGCGAGGATTGACGGCTCGCTGAGACAAGCGGAGGGCACAGTTAGATGCGCAGGAGTGTCACGTGCACAGGATCATCAAAGCTAGGGGAAAGGGAGGTCAGGTTTTACGGGGGGGCTTCGCCGGAGAAGTGGCAGATGATGGCGGCGTTCAGAGGTTGTCCTTCCCGATAGTTCGGAGCGCGCGCGAGGGATTGGGTAGTACAGGGAGATGCGCAAGAAGATGGGGAGTAGGCTCGTGGGTACTGGGAGGCAAGGGGAGGGTCGACGTCGCCGGAATCGGCCAGTGAGATCGTCGGAGCCGTGGGTGGTTGGGCTTGCAATTATTGCAGCCTGGTGGCCGAGAGGGAGTGATGTCTGGGGGGAAACGGAGAGGAAGACTGGGCGATAAATCAAGCATGGTCGCGAGCATTAATAACTGAGCCATTACCGCGAATTTATGCTGAGGAGTTAACGGCAGAAACGGCCAGGAGGGGGCGTGGTCAGCGGGCGGGTGAGGGAGACGATGACCTGGCGGTGGGGCAACGTCGTCAGTGATTGAGAGGGAAAATGGTGGGGTCACGGAGTCAGTGAGGTTGCGGGTCGATTCGCGAGTGACAGAAAACTTTTCAGGCAAGAGGGAGTGGGTTGCGTTGCTGGGCCAGGTGGGCTAGCTGGGCTAGGCTGGCTGGTTTCCATTTTTTTCTTATTCTGTTTTTCTTTTCTTTTTCCATTTTCATTTTCTGTTTTGAATTTGTTCAAATGATTTCAAACCCTTTTTCAGTTCAAATCTTTTCAAACTTTTCAATAAATTTCTGTTCTGTTCAAACATGTATTTTAAAGACCTTTTTAAATAATTTTCTTTTATTCTTATATGATTTATTATTTATTCAAACTAGTCGCTTGTCTTTAACCAAATAGGGTTTTAGTATAATTTAAATTCTTATTTGATTTCTTATTTTCTCAAAACCTTTTCAGTAGACTTATTTATTTAATTGTGCAAATAATTTACTTTGAACTATTTAAAGTATTTTAATATGGTTTATTAATCATTTAAATTGGGTAGATTGTCTTTATTCAAATAAAATCAAATATGGTTTTGATTCCATATAAATTTTATTTAAATGATTCTTTTATTCCATTTAAGTTAATTAAATAACTTTTATATCCATCTTGGGAAATTCCACTTTATTATTTACCCATGATTTAATTTATCATTTCTATTGGGGATTTTGTCTTTATTCAAATAGAATAGAATTTGGTTAATGTCATATTATTTTATTTGAATATTATTTCTCCCTTTATCTTATAAAATCCATATCTTTTTATTTATAGATCCAAAATTGGTGATTCGAATTTCTATATTTATATTTAATATTTGTTTATCCTTTTAAATCTCTTTAGGATTATTTTTCTCACAATTTGGTATAGATTTTAGATAGGATCTTTATTGGCTTTGGAAATTATTTCCTTTCATCTTATTGAATTCATAAGTTTTTATCTATGGTTCTAAATTAAGTGAAACCAATTTCTATGGTTTTATCATATTTTTATTTATCATCCATGATCATTTATAAATGTTTGTTGACAATTTTTATATGGATCAAATCCATAGTCTTTGAGATATCTTGGAAATGATTTTCTCCCATTAAGGTTTTGGGTTTTGGTTTATTTTTCCCAAGTTTAAATTTAAAGATACATTCTTTGATGAATGCATTTCACTTGATTAAATTTTTTGTTGGATTCCATTTTATTCAAGTTGTTCAAGATGGGTTTTGATGTTTCCATTTAGAAACAAAAAGTTTCTTTTCACCCTAAACTTCAACAATTATTTATTTTGTTTATTTATTTTTCACATTTCAAAATTTGGAAAATTTTGGGACGTGACACATTGCAATCATAGGGACCTTTACCTTTGTAAAGGTGGGGTCTTACAGATGGTATCAGAGCACTGTGTTGCCTATAAGATTATGACCCTAGGTTGGATTAGACTAAGAAACCACTAAGGAAAACTACAACACTTTGCAAAATTCCACACTTGTCTTTTTTCTTCTCGTAAACTTTTCTAATCTTATTTATCATCTCTATTTGTAGATGAACTCCATCAACGAAGCCGTCAAGAAGGGACCACTCATGACTATGACTTTGGAGTGTGAGACGGAGTTTCCCAAAGAACTCAAGAACCTTATGGTTACCATGGGGATACATGGATCAACAGTGTACAAGGGATTTCCCGTGATGGATGAAGGAGAAGAATATTGGTGGGTGCAAATTCACTTGTACAAAAACAAGGAAGACAACCACAAGGAGTCGGTATTCTGCATGTTCACCAACTCAGAAATGCACATGTCATTCTTTGAATCTGCAAGGAATGTATCTTGGAATGCCATCAAGGAGCTTGGTGACAGACTCAAGTGTAGAATGCTCAACACTAAAAATGACCTTAGAGAAGAGAAGAAGCATACCCAAGACTTAGAGGCTTCCAACCAATGTCTAAGAGAAGACATCATAGACTTAGCATTGGAATCTTGTGAACAAGATCGACAGATTGCCTCTAGGGATGCCCTGATAGCTATTTTGTCAAGTGAGTGAGAATTGTAACGTACTCCATTAGTTGGACCACCACACTTGTCGTATTTTCACAAAATTTGTCTAAGTTATGTTGAACCTTAGTGTTGTGATAGACTTTGTATGCCATGACTTGTATGTTTTATGGATGATGTATGATGTTGCTTTCATTCTACTGTCTTGTTTTCTTTTACTTTTGTTGTTCTGATATATCTCTATCTTACATTAGATGCCTATCTTTATGATCAGCAGTGCCGAGGAGTTCAATGGAATTCATTTTGGTTCACGCATCGTGCAGTTTACTAGTGTGCTCAACCTCCCACTTCCTAGTATCAAGGCACTTTCAGCTCACCAAGTTTGAGAGGAAGGACCTTTGG
The DNA here is from genome assembly GCA_030063025.1 of Avena longiglumis. Lineage (NCBI taxonomy): Eukaryota > Viridiplantae > Streptophyta > Magnoliopsida > Poales > Poaceae > Avena > Avena longiglumis. Next base: position 546,629,094 of record CP125973.1, on the reverse strand, counting down.
GGCTTTAGAGTCTCACAGCCGGGACGACAGACGGAGCCACTCACGGAGGAGATTTCCTTCAAGCTGATGCATGATGACAAGGATAAGGGTCTGGATGTAGTCATGCAGGAGCTACTCGGACGCCTCTGCGGACGCCACTCCACTAAGCTTAGAGTCCTCTACTTCCACCCGTTTGGGAGACGTGACGAGGAGGGAGAGGCATTGGCGTATGAGGGTGCTACTAGAGAGACGATTGAGCCAGTTCATCTGTATCTCCAGGACCTCGAAGGCCTTATAGACACCTTGACACCGATAGGACCAACGTCATGCTTAGCAATGACGAGCTCCAAGTTCAGTTGAGGGAGAAGGACAAGCTCTTCGCGAAGCAAGACGAGATCGTCAAGGAGATGGAGGCGAGATTCGAGAGCCAGGACAAGAAGTTCAAGAATCAGGAGAAAAGAGTCCAAGACAGAAACAAGAAGATCAAGGACATGAGGGATGAGATTGAGGCCAAGGACTTTGAGCTCGAGACCCAGCAGGGAGTGATTGAGAGGCTACGCTCACAGAAGAGAGCTCTCTGTGCGAAGGTCGAGGCCTTGACCACTAGTGTTGAGGAGTACAATACAGCCATGGAGACAGCCGGTCTCACACTTGTTGACGTGGAGGTCGACATGGAGGAGTAGTGTAGACTACTCGACTATATTTTATCCATCTTACTTTGATTATTGAGTCTCAATGACCATCCAACATGTGGATAGCTTGCTATGGTGTCTTTAATTTTTCCAAAAATGTGTTGTTTACTTTGTTCAAACTCTATGTTATTTTGAGCCTGGTTTTGTGATTGTTGTTATGTGATGTATTGTGCATGTTAAGCATCTATGGGTATCTCATTTCTTATCCTTATTGAAACCACAGATGCCTCCCCGTCGTGCCAACCCCAACCCAAACAACAAGAATAACGTCACCCCCGAGATGCAGCAATTGATGACAGCTCAAGCTCAACTGATGCAGATGATGACTCAGTTCATCCAGAACCAAAATTAGAATCAAAACAACAATAACAACAACAGCAATCAGAACAATCCTCCAGCATTCACTACAAGAAATGTGTTATTCTATGACCTTCTGATAGTGACTGTGGACAAAATCGTCATAAAATTATGACGAATTCGCAATAGATGGTCATGGCTTGTTTGGGCGGGTTATAACCTAGCAAACTTAAGACGATTTTGCTCAAAAACGTCATAATTTCACAATATAAAATCGTCATAGTCGATCCGATTCAACCTACAAACTTATGTTTAGCTTATAAGGACCAATTTAAATCATCATGGCATCTAAATTATTAATATATTAAAATGTTTAGTTTGCCACGTCACCAATTCTGCCTATGTGTCAATTTTTGTATGCCCATGTATCAATTAATGCTGAGGTGTCTCTACCAGGACATCACAATGCGACCCACGGTTGACTTGCTAGCATGGCATGTAGATAAGAGGGACCCACCAAGGCGGCCAGCTAAGCTGACTGGGTGACACATGAAGCCGCCTGCATGGCATGTAGATAAGATACTTACATTTTCGAAATATTGCAAAAAATAGCAGGCCAGGGGAGTCGAACACGCGACCACCGGGACAGACCAAGGGTGCTAACCACCACGCCACCTGAACTTTTATGTTATAATAGAGCCGGTGACATCCTTTAACTCCAATCGCATGGCCGGATAGTCAAACTAGGCCGCAAACAACTTGGCCTGTTAGCTTGGGCAACTAATTAACTTGGACCGCTGCTAACGGAATGAGAGGAAGTTTATGGCCCTTTTAAAGTGACAAGAGATTTGAAATGACCGGAACACCCACAAATACTTCCGTGCATCGCACAAATATCTAGGGCTATTTTGGAGAAATTGTCGATGCCACCTAGACAAGCCAATCCCAAACCGCTCCCCTCCACACAATCCCAAACCACTCCCCTCCGCTCCCCGAACCCTAATCGCCACCAGCATCTCGCCTTCGCCCTGCAGCACTGTCACCACCGTCTCGCCTCCTCCCCTCAAGATCTTCTGCCCTCGCGCCCCTCCTGATCTCCTCTCCGAACCCTAATCGCCACCACCGTCTCGCCTTTGCCTAGCAGCGCCGCCACCACCGTCTCGCATTCGCCCTGCAGCGCCACCACCACCGTCTCGCCCCCTCGATCTACCCACTGCCACTACATGTTCGACACATTCCACTATCCCACCCCCGATCCACGGCGGCGCAGCTTAACCTCCTCGAAACCCTTACCCTCTCCACTCGCCGCTGTCTGTCCTCTGTCTCCCAGCGCCACAGGATCTGCCCCATCTCCACCATCCCACCCCAAGCCCTGATGCTCCGATCCCCTCGTCGATATTGTGACCCTCGTCGGCGGCGCCTCCACCAACATCCGATCCTCCTCCTTCCCGGCTCCAGCGCCCCTCCTCCCCTCCGGCTCACCCGCGACCCATCTCCCCTCATGGGATTTCTCCCCTACGCCCTAACCCATCTAGTTAGAGGATCGCTCACGCCATTCTTCCCTTCCTTGTCGGTGACTAGGCTTCAACCATCTCCCCGGAATCCCCCTCCCCCTATCCATGCCACCTCATGAAACCCTAGCACAGATCATGTCTGTCCGGTGAAGGAGCAGGACGTGGGCGCCGCTTGGCGTCTGCGAAGGTACAAGGTGGGGCACATCATTGCCGCCATCGTCCACGCCTTCGGGAGGCTGCTGCACCTTGTCTACAAGAACGACTCTGTGCAGGAGCTCAGGCTCTGCTTGCATAAGGTCTACCAGGTACTTGCCACAATCTCGACATCTTCTGAAGACTATAGTTCTGCAACTGCAGAACTTCTGATGTGTTTCTGGCTAGTGGTTCTTTGAGCATGAATATCTCATATTTTGCAGCCGCGAGATAGTGGGTCGGAGGCGACGAGGCGTGGTCTAGAAGCAGCATGATACATTGCCCTCCCGTCCTACAAACAATCCGGTAAGATCCACTACAGATGCCACCATCGTTAACTGAAACCGGTAGAGTGGTTTTTAGGTCGAGTAACAGGTTTATTGCCTCCCGGTATCCTGCCAAACCAACCACTAGGTATTTACCAATTGGGCATTTCAGGTTGAATGATGATTGCTAGTAGAATGCTGATTGTTGAACCCTTCTCTGAATGTGCTGAACCCTTGTATGTACATCTCAAGTAATTCCTGTAGTTACTAATCTTAGTTTCCCCTAAAAGTAAATGACACCAAAAGAGCCATTGTTATGCTTCTTTTTTATCTACTAATCCTTTTTAGTGCAAAGTAGATGTAACAACTGATGGTGTTTTCTCCCTTTTTAGCAAATATAAAGTACCATTAACATACTACAGAAAAATGGAGTGTCTTGTCATGTAGGATCACCTACTTTGGAGTGTCATGTAGGTTATATTTTTTCTTGGTGTTTTCTCCCTTTTTAGCAAATATAAAGTACCATTGCTGTTGTAGAAAGATGTTTCTTGCATCTTGTAAAATTTATGAAAGTAATTAGAAAATAGTTGCTATTAGTACACATTTTTTTGCATCCGCCTTGTTATTTATTTGTGCAACATGCGCCTGCAGTTTTAAAGTTTTGTAGCTTTATATCATGATGTGTAGTAATTATATGTACATATGTAGCTTTATATCCTGATGTGCTTCATTCCATGAATCTGAGTATTAGTTGCTGAAGTAGATTCACATGGTGTGTTTTGACATGACAAAAGAATGTTTGGCTTGGATTCCCGTGTTCTGCAGTGAAATATGTAGCTTCGGCTGAATTTTGGTTCGCCAATTTGGGTGAAATTTTCTAATTTTCTGGACGACTTTCTGTTCAACAGGGGCTTGGGTCATACTCGAACACCATCAAGAAGGTCGAGAAGGAGATAAAAGAGAAGGAAAAGATTATCAATGACCTCAGTGGTACATGCACATTGATGTGTTTTGACTGTCCCTAAATCTGGGTTAGCTGTTCTCTTTATCTAGTCCCCAGAGATAAAATCTGCATTCCTGTAATTCCACCTCCTTGCATTTAGCTCAGTGGAACTGTTCTTTTACTGGATTACAGGAATAAAGGAGTCTGACACTGGATTAGCTCCATCAAGCCAGTGGGATCTTGTATCAGATAAACAGATGATGCAGGAGGCGCAACAATTGCAGGTGAATTTTCTTGATTACCATCATCAGCATTAGACATTGGGATAGTTATGGCTGCTAGTTGTTTTACACCATTATGCTTTCATGTCGCCCCTAATAATAAGTTTCATCCTGTTGTGAAGGTTGCTAGATGCACCAAGATCATAAGTACTAACACCGATGATGCCAAATACGTCATCAACGTCAAACAAATCGCAAAGGTGCTTCAGCATAATACTATCTTATGTCAATTATATATCCCTGGAAGTTCAAAATTCAATTATTTTCATGTTCATTTTGGGGTGTGATTGCAGTTTGTGGTAGGTTTAGGAAATAAAGTTTCGCCCACTGATATTGAGGAAGGAATGCGAGTTGGGTAAGTTTCCTGTTCTCTCCATGAATATTATCTGGTATCCCCCTCTCATTAGGTTGTTTTCAGAATGCTTCTTGCATGTGATTATGCTTTCTGTCGACACTATCAGTAAAAGCATAGGTCTAAGACCAAACTGTTTTTTAACAGAAGACTAGAATAAATAAACATGATAGTTACAGTAACTTGTAGATCTAAGCTACTTCACTGATATGCAACAAACAACATGATTTGCTAAGAAGCATCTTAAGATTAAGGAAATCATTTTGGTATCATAGTGTACTTAGTAAGATGACCTGGCAATATTCGGAATCGTTGGAGAATTTATCAACAAATCTCATCCCGCGTTGTTACTCTACTATTGTTGCTTATTTTATGATTCTACTGTTTCGTAATAGTTGCCAATTATTTGCTATATCCTGACTCTAAAAACTGTCCGGAATTGCTATTTCAGGAGTTCTAGCCAAAGAAATTCGAGAAAAGCTTGAAGACCCTATAATTTTAGAGCTAGTTGTATTCTAACAGTCAAAACATCTGGCTGTTTGGAATGAACCATGTAATGACTATAATAGACTAATAGACTGTTTTTGCCTGTTGTTTGAAATTTTTCATATCTTTCATGTTTCAGTTAAATAAATGTTATGTGATGATGAATAGAAATTTGATGAGCGGAATCATCTTATGAAATTATGTACTGTGATTTTCGCACAGAAGAAATATGAAAAAGGGCTGAAAATTGTTCTGGACCAAATATTAATTGGGCTCTAAATAGGCCCTGGTCCAAATTGTATTGACAAAAATATTTCAGAAAACAGAAAAAGCTAAGAACTAATTGGACAGTAAAAAGGCCAAGGCCCAAAACTGAAATATGAAACACAATGGATAGAGCCCATAACAGTAATGAACAATGGCAGAGGAAGTAAAAGGCCAGAATTATTGGGCTCAGCCCAAGGAAGAAACTAAAATGGACTGGGATGATTTCGATTCAAGACGATTTAGTTTCGTCACAATTTTGCCACGTAGGATTGGCCACGTAGGATCTGACTTGGCCAGGCCAGATGGCTCATGACGATATTGGATCGTCATAGACCTTATGACGATCCAATATCGTCATAGACGGTTATGACGATTTTACCAAAATCGTCGTTATAGTTCATTTGCGACGCCCAGCTTTTGACGATCTCAAAATTGTCATAGAATCATCATAAACAGACTACTATGACGATTTTGTGACGAAAATGGAGGGTCATATATAGACAAATTCCTTGTAGTGATTTGACATGCTCACCAGATTTCTGAGACTAAGTCCTGCAAAGTTCTCGGGAACCACTTATACAATGGTAGCCAATGAATGGTTACGTTCAGTGAACAAGGACTTAGTCACTGTTGGCTGCACCGACAAGGAAAAAGTCAGGTTTGCAGCACATCTGCTTGAAGGACCAGCATCAACATGGTGGGACAACTTTTAGATCACCACTCCCCTTGAGGATGTGACTTGGATTATTTTTGAGGATGGTTTCTGTACAGCTCACATCTCATCCAGAGTGATGAACTTGAAGAAGAAAGAGTTCCACAATCTGAAACAACGTCACCCCATTGTAGCTGAGTACATTGAGGAGTTCAACAATCTGGTGCGCTATGCACCGGATGAAGTTGATACTAATGCTAAGAGGAAAGAGAAGTTCCTCGAAGGACTTAATGATGAGTTGAACCTGCAGCTGTCTATTGCCTGTGTCCCAACATATCAATCACTTTGTGATAAGGCCACCATCTTGGAAAACAAGATGAAACAGGTTGAGGACAGGAAGAGGAAACATAACTTTGATAAGCACAGCTCAGGATCGTCACACAAGTGTTCCCATAATGATGATAGTGGGAGTTCTGGATTCCACAAGCATGGGAAGTACAACAGACACCACAACCACAACCACAACCACAACCACAACCGTCACCATGACAGCAAGCATCATTGCAGTCATGACAATGACAAGTATCAGAACCACAAGAGTGGACACAGGAGCCACCACAGTGGTAGTGGTAATGGAAGTCAGCCTGCAAATAAAGACCTCAATCAGGTTGAGTGTTTCAAGTGTAAGAATATGGGGCACTATGCAAATGAGTGCACAGAAAAGAAATTTGAAGGATCCAACAAGCCCAACCCTTTGCAGAAGGGACAAGTGAACCACATTAATGTGGAAGAAATATATGACGAGTATGATCCTGTGGCTAGTAAGTTCAAGCTTAATTCTTTTCTAGCACTTGTTCTTTTTTATACTGGTGCATCGCATTCATTCATATCAAGAGCATTTGTTGATAAAATGGACTTCCAACTGAAACTATTGGGTGTCCAATAAAAGTGAGCTCTCCTGGAGGAGAGATGATAGTGAATTTTGATTGCCATGATCTAGTGATAGAATTTGGAAAATATAAGTTTCTAGTTAGTTTGATAATCCTAGATTCCCAAGGATTGGATGTTATTTTGGGAATGGATTGGATGACTAAGTATGAAGGAGTACTAGATTGTTCCAATCGTACTATCACACTCACAACCCCGGATAAGAAAGGATTAGGTTCAAGTCTAATTTTGAATCTAAAGGGAGTAAGTTAAATTCTCTTAAGGGGGTTAGCATAGATAGTGTGCTAATTTTTAGAGAGTATCCGGATGTGTTTCCGGAGGAATTGCCTGGAATGCCACCAGATAGAGATGTAGAGTTTCTGATTGACTTACTGCCAGGATCAGGACCAATAGCAAAGAGACCCTACAAGATCTCAGTTGATGAGTTGAAAGAACTCAAGAAACAACTTGGTGAACAGTTGCAGAAAGGATTTATTCAACCAAGTTCTTCGTCTTGGGGTGCACCAGTTCTGTTTGTTGAGAATAAGGATAGAAGTCAAAGGTTGTGCATAGATTACCGTTCACTCAATGAAGTGACTATCAAGAACAAATATCCTTTGCCAAGAATCAACGATCTGTTTGATCGGCTAGAAGGAGCCCGTGTGTTCTCAAAAATTGATCTCCGATTAGGCTATTTTCAACTTAATATTAGAGAGCAAGACATACCTAAGACTGATTTCACCACTAGGTATGGATTATATGAGTACACCGTGATGCCATTTGGTTTGACAAATGCACCAGCCTATTTCATGAATATGATGAACAAAGTGTTCATGGAATTTCTAGACAAGTATGTTCTCGTATTCATCGACGACATTTTGATCTATTCCAAGAGCAAAGAAGAGCATTTGCGTTTGATACTTGAGTAGATTAGGGAGCATAAACTGTATGCCAAGTTCAGTAAATGTGAATTCTGGTTGAATGAAGTTGGATTTCTCGGACATATTGTGTCGGGAGATGGTATAGCTATCGATCATGCAAAAGTGTCAGTTGTAACTGAGTGGGAATCTCCCAAGTCAGTAAAAGAAGTTCATAGTTTCCTTGGCTTGGCAGGATACTAAAGAAGATTCATTGAGAATTTCTCAAAGGTAGCTAAGCCAATGACAGAGTTACTCAAGAAAGAAAAGAAGTTTGACTGGACTAAAGGATGTGAACTCAGTTTCCAAGAATTGAAAAAGAGACTAGTGTCAGCACCAGTCTTATGACTGCCGGATTTGGAGAAGGATTTCCAAGTATATTATGATGCATCTCACCAAGGATTGGGTGGAGCTTTGATGCAAGAAGGGAAAGTTATCGCTTATGCCTCGAGACAACTCAAAACTCATGAAGTGAATTATCCTACTCAGGACTTAGAGTTAGCCTCTGTTGTCCATGCACTCAAAACATGGAGACATTATCTTTTGGGAAAGCGTTGTGAAGTGTTCACAGATCACAAAAGTCTGAAATATATTTTCACTCAGAAAGAAATCAATATGAGATAAAGAAGATGGCTAGAGCTTATCAAGTACTATGACTTGAGTTTGCAATACCACACCGGTAAAGCAAATGTCGTAACGGATGGTTTAAGTCGTAAGGTTTATGTGAATGGCCTTACTAAGGGAGAATTTCCATATGATCTATGTGCCCAATTCAAAGATCTCAGATTGGAGATAGTTCCTGAAGGACATCTCATGTCATTGGATCTTCAACCCACATTGTTGGACAAGATCAAAGAAGCCCAAAAGTTGGACAAGGACATTGAAGATATTAAAGGAAAAATTAGAAAAGGGAAAGCTAAAGGTTTCCATGAAGACGAACATGGTACTTTATGGCATGGGAAACGTATCTGCATTCCGCAATATCCGGAGCTTCGAAAACTAATTCTGCAAGAAGGACATAACTCACCATATTCCATTCATCCAGGTAACACAAAAATGTACATGGATGTGAAGGAAAGATTTTGGTGGAACAATCTCAAGAAGGATATCGCGGAACATATTGCTTTGTGTGATGTGTGTAGTCGAGTGAAGGCGGAACATCAGAAACCGGCAGAGTTATTGCAACCACTACCTATTCCCGATTGGAAGTGGGACACAATTGGTATGGATTTCATCACCGGACTACAAAGGACTAGATAGGGATATGATTCTATTTGGGTTGTTGCTGATCGCCTAAATAAGGTGGCTCATTTCATACCTGTGAAGAAAACCTATACAAGTGCTAAGTTAGCCAAGATTTACATGAATAGGATTGTGTGTCTGCACGGAGTACCCAAGAGTATTGTGTCTGATAGAGGAACTCAATTCACCTCGCATTTTTGGCGACAAATGCATGAATCATTGGGAATGAGATTAGACTTCAGCACATCATTTCACCCCCAGACTGATGGACAGACAGAAAGGACCAATCATATTTTGGAGGATATGTTGAGGGCTTGTGCCCTAGACTATGGTGCTAGTTGGGATGAAATTCTGCCTTATGCAGAATTTTCTTATAATAACAACTATCAAGCCAGTATTGAGATGGCACCGTTTGAGTTTCTCTATGGAAGAAAGTGTACTACACCATTTATATGGAGTGGTGTTGGAGAAAGAAACTTGTTCGGACCAGAATTGATCAAGGAAGCTGAAGAGAAAGTCAAATTAGTAAAGGACAGATTGAAGATAGCACAGTCACGACAGAAGAGTTACGTAGATCCAAAGCATAGGGAAGTCACCTATGAGGTAGGTGATAGAGCGTATCTTAGAGTCTCACCACTTCGTGGTGTGAAGAGATTTGGAGTCAAAGGAAAATTGGCACCAAGGTATGTTGGACCATTCAAGATTTTGAGCCGCAAAGGAGAAGTGGCTTATGAGATTGAATTGCCTGAATCACTGTCTGCAGTTCACAATGTGTTTCACGTGAGTCAGATGAAGAAATGCCATCCGGAGATGGAAGAAACTTCTTTGAAGGATACTATACCTTTGGAAGAGGTTTAGTTGGAGAGTTATATCACCTATGAGGAGAAACCTATCAAAATTCTTGAGACCGCGGAAAGAGTTACTCGTACCAAAACTATCAAGTTCTGCAAAGTTCAGTGGAACTATCACTCCGAAGAGGAAGCAACTTGGGAGAGAGAAGATGACCTTCGGAAAGATCACCCTCACCTATTTGCTAGCCAACGCGAATATTGAGGGCGAGATTCATCTTAAGGGGGTTAGATTTGTAACATCCCAAAATTCATGAAATACAAAAACTTACATTTCATTCATCCATTCATAACATCCTCGGTTTGAACAAAAAAATTGAAAACAAAATTCCAAATAAAACCATTTTATGCCTATTATCTATATACCAATAAGGCATGGTTTTATTTTATTTTTTCAAAGTGCCAAAGTGCATTTGACTAAACAGTAGTGTTTTATACACAAATAAGTACAAGGTTTACAGTACAAAAACCTAGAGGTGGTTTAAATTCAAACTTATTTGAAATAGGGTTTGAATTTGATTCCTGAAAATCAAAATAGAAAAAGAAAAAGAGAAAGGAAATAGAAAAAGGCCAGCGCCACCATTTCGGCCCAGTGCCAGACCCAGCCCATCAAGCCCACCCGACTGATTTTTCCTTCCCTCTATTTATCACCGCACCCGTGCCACACCCACTCGCTGGCAGGCATGGCCCACTGCCACATCAGCTCATCGTCCCCATTTCCTCGCGCGATGACCCTCTCCGCCGTTTCTTCCCCGCGGTGACGCCACGATTGATTTCACTTAAATTCCGTTGATTCCTCTCATGAATGCCGCCCCTGCTCTGGCTACTTAAGCACCACAGCACCGCGGTTATTTCCCCTCACCAAACCCCTCTTAATGCTCCCAGGCTGCTCGCACTGCCGCTGCCCGACGCACTCCGGCGATCCATTCCGGTGAGTTTATCATGCCCCTTCGCCTCTCATTCACACAATCTTGCTTGTCAGACCGTTGTGCATCTTATCACATCTTTGGTTTGCTCTGAATCGCCCCAGGACGTCTTCTCCGTCAACCTTCACGAACGATCGAAGCGCCTCTCACCTCCGGTGAAGAATCACGGTAAAGCCAGACCGCCCCTTGACCCCTAACCCATACGACTATGTTCTCCGTGCCTTTGTGCATCTCCTAATACATTTCGTTTGTCCTATTGCCCCATAGAACATCGACTTCATCTTCGGTAGTGAACACCCGACGCGAGTACGAACTTCGACGAGGTCTCCCGGCATCCACAGCACGCCCCCGTCCACGCCAGCGACACGTTGAGCTTCTGCGTGACCCCGCGAGTCTGGTAAGAACCTCCGCTACCCCCAGCCCCCTCTGCATTCACCAGAGCATCGCGGCCGTCGCGCAGCCGTCGCTAGCGCCGCCAGGCTATGGTCGAGTGCTCAGCAGCCGTTAGATCCAGATCCAGTGTCCACGATAGAACACTTAAGTGAAGCGTTTTTATTTGATATGAGCCGCATAGATCCACTTAGATCCTACGGCATGCATAGCGCGATCCTCATGAATCGGTATCAGCCAATAGAATTAAGATGCGTGGCAGTTCGGTCTGTTTAAAAATCTAGAAAAGGAATTTGAAAGTTTCAAACTTGTAAAATTCATAACTTGAGTTCTGTTTATCCAAAAATGCAAATAAGATATTATTGGATTCACAACAATAAATCCTACACTACTGTGGGCTTGTTTTTATATTTTGTTCTGTAAATTTGGGTTTTTGTGCAGAGACAAATATAGGCTTATTTTGACTATATAAATTATATAGAAAATATTTTTAAAGCAAATTCAAGTTTATTTAGGCTATAATTAGTTAGTTTTGGTGTTCAGTATTGTTTGACTTGAATGTTTTAGAGTAGAATTCATTTCATTGCATTTGCATGCATTCATATATTTTTTCTTGATTATTTTGAATTAAAATTTGGTGCTATCATTTTATGTGTAGATTTTGGTGCTAGTGGTGATTGTGATTGTGAAGAGTGTTGCTAATCTCCCAACTACCAAGGCAAGTGGTGCTTCATGTATTTGTCCTATTATTTTTGACTATGCACTAGTGATATTTTATATAGGGCTTGCATGGAAATTTTACTAAGTATCTATATGCTATGCTATGGGAAATCCTAGTAGTTGTAGTCTTGGTAGAATTTTCTCTAAGTTAAGATACTTGTTATGTTATCATGCTTAGACTAGCTAGTAGCAAACAAGGGTGGATTATATACATGCTATGTAAATTTGTTAAGTCTTTGACTTATGTTTTTGCTTAATAAAACAACTAAGTGAATGAATCACCTGGGTGGAATGGTATGTTTGGGTTATGTTGTGTGGTTACACAAGGCCCATATCTATGGTCTACCTTGTGTATCACACTTGTGGAAAGCCACCCAGGAACAAAGGGATTTGAGATACTTAGTGTTTAGAAGCTTCTAGTGCAACCACATGGCATATGGGCTCTGCCTTGATCATATAGGTTGCAATAACTTAGCCAGATGGACAGTTGGTGGTAGGGTGATAGGATGGAACGCGTCCATTTGGTATAAGGGAAGGCTTCTGAAAGATCTCGTCTCGATGCATGTCGAGTCTTGTGGGAAAAGTGCACCACCTCTCGAGAAGGAAAAACCTAAGTACTTAGTCGTGTCCCCGACAACGGACAATTTGAGCATCAAGACATTGAAGATATCAAGGATCTCCTCATCCCAATTTCTAAGTTAAAACTTGTGGTTGAACAAGGGTTAAGGTTCACCAATGTCTATTGGTGGTTCCTTGGGAGTTTTTGTCAAACAAAAACTTAGTGTTTTCAACTGATAGGAAAAACTATCTTGAGCAAAGCAAAGCCTAAGCTACACTTAGCCAAATTCATATCGATGTTAGATACTACTATTATAATATGGTATCACTTGCCAATACAATTCCAAATGTATTGACCCACTATGGCTGTAACTTGTGATGTTGCAGGTTACTCTGATGAGGATTAGGGTTGTGAGTCTACACTCAACATGTTTGCCTGTGGCACATGAAGATGAAGACTTTACTTTATTTATTTAATGTTATGAACTCTAGTACTAGCCTTTGGCTATGGAGTTGTAAAAGACTATGTTTTTCTCTGTAATGATGATGTAATAAAGAACTTTGTTTCTATGTACTTAATCTTAAACTGTGGATGCTAGCATTTGATCCAGGGACTAGCATTGCAATCACAGGGACCTTTATCTTTATAAAGGTGGGGTATTACATTAGATCACCTGAGTCTAGAGAGAGATACGATATCAATGATGGTTACATTGAGTTTACTGATGAAATTATTGAAGAGTGCCGAAACACACATGGTGCTAGTGCTATTAAGAGTCTCCTTGAGAGACGTACCATTATTCCTAAACTATCCTCTGATCCTAAGTTTTCCACCTCTCCCATAGATATTAAAGATAAATATTATGATTTCTCTCTTGATTTATCCTATTTAGACATTGTTGAGAAAGAACCATTTTGTGGGACTGAAAATGAGAGTGATGTAGCTCATATGAATGAGCTTTCCACTATCCTAAGTGCTTTATTCTCTGATGATTTTAAGATGCGCAAGTACTTTGTTACTAATATCTCCCCTTTTCCCTAAAAGGAGAAGCTAAGGCTTGGTTTAATAGATTACCTCTTGGTTCCATTGATAGCCCTGATTGCTTGATTGCTTCTTTCTTCCAGAAATATTTTCCTCCTAGTGCTAGACATGCTGCTTTGCAGAAACTTTTTGATTTTAAACAGGGAGAAGAAGAGAAATTGCCTAAGTCATGGACAAGGTTTTGTGCCTTGATTCATGCACATCCTAGATGTCCATTACCTAAAAATGAGCTTCTTGATATTTATTATAATGGACTAACTGGTGATTCTAGGACATACCTAGATGGCTTTGCTGATTGTGTTTTCAGGAAAAGAACTCCTACAGATGCTGAAGAATTAAAGGATAAAATAAGCAAGAATTATGATGATTGGACTTCAAGTGAGCTAAATACACCTGAGCCTATTACTCCTGAACCAGTTCCAATACCAACACCAAAGAATAGGGGAGTTATTGCATTAAATGATGAAGTGATGAAGGAAGCTAAGAAATGTCTAAAGGAGAAAGGTATTAGAGCTGAAGATGTGAAGAATCTACCTCCTATAGAAGAATTATGTAACCCAATTCCCCACTCATCTACTATTGAAGTACACTCTCTCCACTTTGATGAAGGTGATATTCCCTATGGTAAGCCTCCTGATCAATGTCTAGAGGAACTTGACACATTTATTGTTAAACAAGGTAATTTTAATAAACAAGTTCAGAATCATTTATAGGAAAACTCTAGAGCTATTAATGAGTTGAAAGATATTGTGGAAAGAACTGCTAATGTTATTAAAATTCTTTGTAAACACTTTCAAATGGTTCAAACCCAAATTGATCAACTTGCTAAGGTACAAAAAGATATGCTAGCTAATGCCTCAGGAGATAAACATGCTTATGGAATTAGAACTAGGAGTGGTATAGCCACTCAAAGATCCTTTATATCCTGAAGGACACCCTAAAAGAATTGAGCAGGATTCTCAACAAGGTGAAAGTAGTGGTAGTCCTCGTAGGAGAAATAAAAATAAACATAAAATAGTTGAGGAACCACTTGAACCTGTTGTAGATCCTAATAGTATATTTGTTTCTGATGCTGAAACTGAGAGTGGTAATGGTAAAAATGATGCTCCTGATAAGGAGGAAGTTGAGGAAGAACCTGAGAAGCAGACTAAGAACACTAGGTACACTAAGGAAGATTTTCTTGCTAAAAAACATGGTAGTGAGAGAGAACCTTGGGTGTAGAAACCTATGCCATTTCCAAATAAGAAACACAGGTCAAAGGAGGAAGAACACTACAACAAGTTTTGTGAGTGGATGAAACCTTTATTTTTGCAAATTCCTCTGACTGATGCTATTAAGTTGCCTCCTTATTCAAAGTATATGAAGGATATTGTCTCTAATAAAAGGAAGATTCCTAATGAGGAAATTTCTACTCTGCTTGCTAATTATTCCTTCAATGGTAAGGTTCCAAAGAAACTTGTTGATCTAGGTATACCAACTATTCCTTGCTCTATTAAGAACAATTATGTTAGAACTACTTTACGTGATTTGGGATCTGGAGTTAGTGTTATGCCTTTTTCTCTCTACAAGAGACTCTAGTTAGAAAAGCTGATACCAACTGATATATCTTTGCAAATGGCTGATAAGTCAATTACTATTCCTGTTGGTATATGTGAGGATGTTCCTGTTGAAGTGGCTCATAATTTCTTGGTTTTAACTGATTTTGCTGTGCTTGAAATGCCCGAAGATGATAATATGTCTATTATTCTTGGGAGACCTTTTCTTAATACTGCAGGTGCTATCATTAATTGTAATCAAGGAAAAGTAAATTTTAATATTAATGACAAAGAGCATACTGTCTATTTCCCCAAGAAGGTTCCCAAGAGCTATTGCCTGAATTCCATTGAAAATATTGAGAGCATCAAGGTTGGAGAAATATATTGTCCCATTCCACAAGAAAATTTTGAAACTATTATGATTGGGACCATTGCTATCAAGTATGAGGTAACATAATCACTTTGTGGAATGCAAAGTTTTGTTTCATATAATATTGTTTTGGTAACAAGACTTGATCAACCTTGTTAACAAAAGGATTTTAATGAACAGAATAATGGTTTCACTGTGGTTACACTTGCTCAATTTTACTCTTATCCTTCCTAGTCTTTGCTTTTCTCTTGATAGCTTTGGTTTTTCTAGTTGTTTTCTTGTTAGAGTGTCTTAGAACTTCTGTAGTTTTGGTTTTGCTTCTTCTAAAAAAATCTTTTCTGCGAGAAAATCAATTTTCATACCCAAAAAATTGGCCAAAAATAAAGTTTTCGAAAAATCCCAGAAAATTCATATCAAATTTTTCTTCGAAAAAAGGGGCAGAGGGACACCTGGAGTGGACTAGCCCCCCCCTCCCCAGGCCAGCACACCCCCTGGTGGCGCGGCCAGCCCTAGGTGGCGCATGGCCAGGGTGTGGCCCACCTGTGGCCCTCCAAGAAGCCTCCTCCCAGCCATCTTCTTTCTCTCTCCCAAAAAACACCGGAAATCTTTCTCATGTTCGAGTTCCTGCTATTCTTGCTCCCTATTTTCGATATCCTTGCTCAACCCATCTTTGATGCTTATTTTTTGAGGGATTGCTCCTTGTTATGTGCCTCCTCCGCTTGTCCAATTAGATTTGTGATTGGTATATTGTATCTTGAGTATTTTGCTTCTATAGGTGTTAGGTTGTGTGAGCTTTCCTGCTTGTTCTATGCTTAGAGATTACATTTTGATGCATGTGTAGCCCACTAGCAAGTTCCTATAGTAGTTTCTCATCATTTACCAACTTGGAAATCACTTGGTTTGATGTTTGTCTAAAAATTTCAGAAAAAAAGAGGTCATGGAGAACCACACCTTTGGTGAAATATTTGAGAGTGATGCACCTAGGAGGGAAAGGCCTTCAACATCATCCTCCCGAGCTAGGCCTTTATACAATGAGGATCTCATTACACCGCGATTTGGCAACGAGGGAGATGAGGGGGATGCACACCCTTCTACCTTTCCTTGTCCTACCTTTTTGTGGGTTGCTGGGATTCTCAATGATTTCCTAACCTTGGTTCAGAGGGTTGGATTAACGAGTTATATGAAGGATGATAGTGTGCAGTATGCTACGCTCACTAAAACCTTTTTGGAGAGCTTGTCTTTTTCTAACAGCCTGTTCAAACCAGATGTGTCTTTCAAAATTTATGGCGGGCCTTACTCCATGACATTGAAGAAATTTTGTGAGATCCTGGGTATTGGTACAGCTGGGACGGTGCAGAAGATTCCAGCTCAATCCATTGATTTGTTGGAGCTCTACCGGGGTATAACCAATGATGATGGCCGTAGAGCCCAACGAGGAAAGATAAGAAATATTCAACTCCCAGTTATCAGGTACTTTGCTTATTATCTGGCCACTAGTGTTCTTGGTAGGGAGAACACTAGCAATCTTGCCAACTATCATTTGGCCTTCCTAGCTACCGCACTCAACAATAAAACCAGGTACAATCTTGTTTCTCTTATTGCTCACCGCTTAGCTGCTAAGGGACCCATTTATGGGGGAATTACTTTTGCACGTGTTGTTGCTGCATTAGACCTTGCTGTTGATCCAAATGATACAATTTTGGCTCCTCAGAGGCTTGATCTTGCTGCCATTGATGGCTGGCTCAGTTGATGTGGAGCCTGTTGGGACCCCAAGAGCAAGGTGTGAAGCAGCACATCAGCAAGTCTTCCCTCAGTAAGAAACCGAGGTTATCGAACCGGTAGGAGGAAGGAAACGTGACACAGGTGTTGCAAGCAACACGGAGACCTACACAACACAAACTCGAGACTTTGCCCCAACTAACAGTGAGGTTGTCAATCTCATCGGTTGCTGTAACAAAGGATTAAACGTATGGTGTGGAAGATAATGGTGGTTTGCAGCAAGTAAACAAGTAACAGTGGAAGATGTATCAATGGTAAAGATTGGACCGGGGTCCATAGTTCACTAGAGGTGCTCTCCTTAGATAAATAACATGGCATGAAGGGTAAACAAATTACAGCAGGGCAATTGACAGGAACTGAGCAAGGCATAACAATGCAATACCAGACAAAAGATCCTATGAGATTCGATTGGGCAATACAACAAGATACATAGACCGCCATCCAACTGCATCTATGACTAGAAGTCCACCTTCAGGTTATCATTCGAACCCCCTCCAGTATTAAGTTGCAAGCAACAGACAACTGCTTTAAGCAAAGTGTGTAAGGTAAACAATCCACTTGTTCTATGAACAATAGACCATTGTTTTCTCCCTAGTGGCAATAGCACATCTACAACTGAAGAGATTTATGTCACTTCCCTTGGAAACTAGAGGCATGAACCCACTATCGAGCATAAATACCCCTTTTTGGAGTCACTAGCAACTATTTGGCCAAGTTAGCTACTAACAACAGAGAGCATGCAAGATCACAAACAACACAGACATGGTAGTATCAAATAGACAAAACCATTAATCAATCTGACATTGACATGGTTATACCCTACGGGTACCTGATGTTAGCATACCTGGTCTATCCCGACGGAAGTCCCACTCGACGACCTGCCAGGGTCCATAACGCCTATGACGGTTCGGCTGCTATGAAGCCCATATGGACACGGACTCCCAAGCGCACAAGACAAGGAAAGCTCAAGACTAGAGTTTGAATACAACTTATAACCTACTCGTATCGGTACATGAGACCTAGCCTCCCCATATATAAAGGCTGGGAGGGTCCAATGAGGGGGGCATGTACACAATAGACAGATCTACGATCTTCTCTCACCTGATACTTTCGCATAGACACCTCCACGCCAAATTGCATCTGCGCACCCTTGTAATCTTCGGTTCCGCCATAATCAAGAGCAGACAAGCAGGAGTAGGGTTTTCCCTCCGGG
Source organism: Avena longiglumis (assembly GCA_030063025.1). Lineage (NCBI taxonomy): Eukaryota > Viridiplantae > Streptophyta > Magnoliopsida > Poales > Poaceae > Avena > Avena longiglumis. The sequence continues at coordinate 546,610,706 of CP125973.1, read as the reverse complement.
GGCTGAACCTGGGTAAACCTCGTGTCCCGTGTTGCTTGATTGCTAACCGTTCCGCGATCTCTATCATCCCCATCTTCTCCAAAACCCAAGTCCATAACAATGGGCATTGACGAGATTAAACCTCGTCAATTGGCGCCGTCTGTGGGAATTGGGAGCGCTGATTGTGCGGTCGTGATGGTCCATCATCCAGAATCTATGATTCGTCGACATCGGAGAAGCAGATCTAATTCGGCCCCTTCGGCTTTGCCATCATCGTCAGACGAATTGTTTTTGGCCAGCTACACTCAAATCCAGTATAGCGGGCACGTTTTCTGCGACATCGTCCGTCAACGTCATCCTGTGGTCTAGGCCGGGAGAACAGCGGCAGCAGACACTTGGGGATCGTCAAGAGCTGCATTAAATCAAAGATCTGATCAGCGGTTCAACTTCCTAATAAAAGAAATCATTTTTATATCAAGAGGACAATGGCCAGATCGATGTCCCCCATTTAGTTAGCTGGTTCAAATCACATCGGACCAGGTTCCAACGACGGGAAGATCAAAGCCAAGAAATAAAAATTCCATGACTCAGTGGTCGTGAAGAGCTATTTGACTATAAAAAAGGGATCAATTGGTGACGAAGAGAAAATTCGACCAGGAGTATTCAACAATAAAAAAAATCAATTACGGTGCTAGCATGTGGATTCATGCGGGTGCGTACATATCAGGCTAACGCAGCTTCATCAGATCGGCTTTCACATTGCTGGATTTGTGCACCTATTCTCTACTTCATCTCTACTGCACCGACTACCCCAACTCCGCCGCGTGACCCATTGCGGTCTTCGATCCTGGTGACCTGCTGTACTTTTTGACTACGTCGACCCTCTGCGATTTTCGGTTGCGGCAAACTGCCGCCACCATCGGTTTCGGTGATCCGCTGCCGCGTTGACTCCGGTCCGTCGCATCGGCTCTAGGACGCCGCCTCGACCATATCAACTCCACGCTTGGGGGATGTGCTCCTTGGCCATACGACTCGCGACCATCGACTGTTGCAGTTTTCGAATGCGACGATCCTCTACGGTCTTCAACTACGGTGACCCGCTGCATCCTTCGGATGCAGCGAACCGATGCGATTTTCGATTGCAGCGACCGGTCGCATCGGCGTCAGCGACCGTCACTCGGGAGATCCTTCGACTCCGGTCATCCTCTATGATCTTCTGCTCCAACAACTTGGGGGCTCGGGGGCTCCCTCCACTTCCGCAACCAGCCGCGGCCTTCGGCTCCAGCAACCCGATGTGGTATTCGGCTCCGATGTGCGGCTTTCGGCTGCGGTAACCCGATACATCCTTCGGATGCGACGACCTAGCATCGCATTTGATTGTGACAATCTTCGGATGCGGAGCTCGCTATCGCCATCGACCCTAGGAACCCGTCGCTGCTATGACCGTTGTCCGCCGCGTGACCCGCTACCGCGTCAACTCCTCCATGGCAACTTCCAAATAAAGCTAAGTTTCTCTCTACTTATAATTCATTCATTTTTAAATCGCACTCGAAACACTCGGGGGCTGCGCCCTCTTCGAGTAACCTAATGTGCCATCGGCTCCATGCACTCGAGCACCTCATACACGACAGCATGAGTAGCTGATTCTGCCTGATCGTCGAATCCTTGAACTCCGAGTGCCTCAGCAAGGTACTGAGACTAAGGGTAATCAGGCTAACGAAAAGGCCTAGCATACAGTGCAAAAGTGTCGACTCGATCGGCACCAGAATCTTACTATATATTTCTTGCAAGATGCAAGTACTTCACAAATTTTCATGTTTTCTGCAGCCTACAGGGACGCCGAAATTACATCTCGCTATTTTATCGGGTCCTCCAACGGAGTCGACCAATGCCAAGACCCGAGTCGACGCATTCCTCGGATGACCACATCAATCAACGAGAGAAGCGGCGCTGGTCGCGCACCCGAAAGAAGCAACGGTGTCGACTTCATCCGCAACATCGAGTCCTTCCGGCTAAACGTTGCACGACTCCGCTACGTTGACTCCTGGCTCCTTATGCGTGAGACACTGACTCAATGCACTTCCAGGTCAATGGTTACTCCTCGCATGAGACTCCACTCGAGTCTACGACTCGACTAGACACTCGGGGGCTACTCCTATCAGGAGCGCTGGCCGCGCACCCGATGTACTTCCGGGTCAACGGTACGCCCATGATATTACCGACTACAACTGCATGATTCAAGACTAGCTCGAGTCTCTGCCAGAGTCTACGACTCCGCCAGACACTCGGGGGCTACTCCAAACTGGAGTGTTGGTCGCGCACACAGAAAATCTTCGGCTGACAGCTAAAAGTACTCACTCGAATCTACGATTCGAGCAACTACTCAGGGGCTACTCCTATCAGGAGCGCTGGTCGCGCACCCGAAGTATGATTAAGGCACTACACCCCTAAACTATTTCTTCGAGTCCTACGTCGAATCTACGATTCCACTACGGACTCGGGGGCTACTCCCATAGGGAGGATGGATTCAAGCATCTGAAAAATTTGTGTCCTACGGACCTGAAGCCAAACAACGGCTGAATTAAAGTCTCTGCTCGAGTCTACGACTCGAACAAACACTCGGGGGCTACTCCCATAGGGAACGCTGGTCGCGCACGCTATGAATTCTTCGAATGCGATCCTTTGGATCAGCATGCAAAACTTTTCGGCAACTCTGCCACAATTAACGCTAAGTGAGTAGCATCCTCCTTGGCCACCTGAAACACCTCCGCGGTGATAAACATTCGGATGTTGCGTCTGCGACGCAAAGATAAGACCTACAGATACCATCTGATGGCCTGGTAACGCACACGACTGCGCTCTGCTAGTAAAAATCCGTGCCAGCTGGCGCGATGAAAAATCCCGATGGACGCGTTGGGTACATCATTTAAAATTTACTGGGATTCCACTCCTGTAAGTCCTCAGCGTCCTGAGTCGGATTACGCCAGCATATGTTCCGGGTTCGAGTCGAGGGACTCGAATCTGAAGAAGATCGTGTTGTTTTGTCCTAAGACAGTTAACTGACCCTGGTCCGTCGGGAGAGTCAGGCACACTCATCAACAATCCCTACACACTCAAATCATTCTCTAGCAAACAGAGATAGCTGCACCCGAAAGATTTAAGAGTCCACAACCGAATCTACGATTCGACTGAACACTCGGGGGCTACTGACATGGTTATACCCTACGGGTACCTGATGTTAGCATACCTGGTCTAGCCCGACGGAAGGCCCACTCGTCGACCTGCCAGGGTCCATGATGCCTATGACGGTTCGGCTGCTATGAAGCCCATATGGACACGGACTCCCAAGCACACAAGACAAGGAAAGATCGAGACTAGAGTTTGAATACAACTTGTAACCTACTCGTATCGGTACCTGAGACCTAGCCTCCCTATATATAAAGACTGGGAGGGTCCAACAAGGGGGGCACGTACACAATAGACACATCTACGATCTTCTCTCACCTAATACTTTCGCATAGACACCTCCACGCCAAATTGCATCTACGCACCCTTGTAATCTTCGGTTCCGCCATAATCAAGAGCAGACAAGCAGGAGTAGGGTTTTCCCTCCGGGGGCCTGAACCTGGGTAAACATCGTGTCCCGTGTTGCTTGTTTGCTAACCGTTCCGCGATCTCCAGCATCCCCATCTTCTCCAAAACCCAAGTCCATAACAATGGCCATTGACGAGATTAAACCTCGTCAGACATAGTAATCTCAATATCCATCGGATCCCCACAAACACAACATGCATGATTACAAATAGATTAGATCTTGGTCATGAACGGAGTTGACAAGATCTATACATGAAAGTACAAGGAGGAGATACAACCATCTAGCTACTACATGGACCCATAGTCCAAGGTGGAACTACTCATGCTTCATACCGGAGAGAAGGCCTTCGTGATGATCTCCCCTCCAGCAGGGTGCCAGGAAGAACTTCATATCCCCCCGATCTAGGGACGACGGTGGCGGCGGCTACAGAAGGTTTCATGGAGTTTTGATCGGGTGCCTAGGGTTTCTGCATCGGGGGCTTCTTATAGGCGAAGAGGCAAGGCTCGGAGGAGGCCAGGGACCCCACACCCTACCTAGGCGCGGGGTGGGCCCACCCGCGCCTAGGAGGGTTTGGCCGCCCTGGTTCGCTTCTCCGTCGGGTCTTCTGGTTTCATGTCCCCCACGGCAAAATATTGACTTCGGCTTTTGTCCCGTACAATTTCGAGAATATTGATTTTCTGCCTTTCTGGAACCAACAAACAGAATAAAACAGGCAACTGGCACTATGGAAACTTGTTAATAGGTTAGTTCCAGAAAATATATAAAAACACCTCAAAGTGTAGACAAAGCAAAGCAAAGTAGATACTAAACAAGCATGGAGCATCAAAAATTATAGATACGTTTCCGACGTATCAAGCATCCCCAAGATTAACTCCTGCTCGTCCTCGAGTAGGTATGTGATAAAAAGAATAATTTTTTAGGTGACATGCACCATCAAAACCAAGATCAAACCATTTGCAAGCATTGAAAGCTGGGATCAAAGAACTCTAAACATGTGCATGAAAGATGGAGTTCTAACAATAGGACATAGTAGCTACGCATGCAACATGGCAAGCTACAAACAAAGATCATGAATAACATGCATTGAAAAACGTTTTTTGTTTCACATGCAGAAAACATAGCATAGTGGCAATCAGCTTGTCCTTCATAGAGTAGCAATATAATGCATAGGACACCTGCAAAGTTCACAAGGGTGACTAGAAACAAGTAGCACAAGAATAAGTAATATCATAATATGCATCAATCAATAAGTTTTGTGACACTGCACACAGAATGACAACTATGATCTCTTGATGGTGCCTAAAATTAGAAGGTGGAGACTCAAATAATGGTGGAAGAAAAGCCTTTCATAAAGGAAGCAGGGATTTCAAGTTTCAAAAAGAGATTCCAAAAATTATGGTACTTGTTAGCTTTCAGCCCTCATTGCCCCTATCATAAGCATCTTGAACTAGTTAAGGTTAAAGTGAACAAGGATGGAGTATATGCTTGACAAAGTATAAGTTAGCAATCTCAAGTCCCTTGAATACGAGGGCCACACCTCATGCTACTCAACTTAAGTCACCTGCAAGTTCTTGTCATTGTAAGTACATGCATATCATAGTGAACCGCCAAGGGGGTACCCCTTGCACATGGTACAGGAGCTATCCCATAACCAAAATGGCAATGAAAGCAGACAATGAGCATCTCAGCGATCTTTTTATTTACCATGTGTATAGATTTTTATTGAGGATGCTTCATAGATACCTCATTATGGTGACACTGCAAGTTTCCACCATGATTAGGCATGGCTTAGGCTAGCGGCCCAGGCGTTTCTGTAACACAAAATACATACTCCATGAACTTACAAGTTCCCTCTTTATTTCAGACCGGTGACATTCATAGATAAAAGAGCATGATATTAACTGAGTACAAAGTACAAGTGCAATGTTGAAAACGTTCCCCGTGACAGCACGGTTCTGCTAATTCCAACGTATAAGTGCAATCATATACAACATAGATGACACAATGGTTCAAGTTTATTAGGGGCAAATAATATAAAGTGTGCCATCAAGTTTGTGAGGGCTTTAATCACTAAGTTTTCACATAACAAAATAGTTTTTAATTGGAAGCTAGCTGAAAACAACAATATACTTGGAATGGTGTAACACACCATGCATAGGAATTTATAGTGGACACTTTGGAATAACTTGGTTTCTTGGGAGTTGGAAGCATGAGTAGAGCTTACTCATACAAGTGGAGGCTAGCAAAAGACTGGGAGCAACCAACTAAGAGAGCAATAATGGCCATAATCATGTAGAGCAACAACGCATTACTAATCAAAGCATAGAGTGGTACTACTAGTCAAGGACTAAATGATCATAGAGGCTATGGTGACTTGTTCATAGTCATCACATGGTGTGAGCACGTGCCAAGTCAACCCAAACAAAGCATCAAAGGAGAATACCACAATACTATGCTTTGCATGCTAAAACAACGCATAATTTCTTCAAGGCACACTAAGCAATCCCAATTGTTTGGAACAAGACAACCTACAGCAATAATCACTAAGCATAAGGTCAAAATAACACCTAGCATATCATGCTAAATTCTAATTCACAGTCAATGCAAGCTCCTCTTGCACTTCCAAGCAAGACACCAATCGACTTATTTGAAACAACACTGCGAGAACGGGGGTCCAACTATTTTATTCAAGCAAACTAAACAAACTAAGAAAATCAAACGAAAAATAAGACGCTCCAAGAACAACACAATAGTGCATGAAACAATAAAAACGAAGTGTCTAGACAGACCTAAGCTTTTTATTGATGAAGAAGGGGATGCCTTGGGCATCCCCAAGCTTTGACGCTTGTACCTCTTGGATATTTCTTGGGGTGACACCGGGGTGGAATTACCAAGATTGAGCTTTTGTCCATTCTTCATCTCATTACATCATTCTCTCTCTACACCTGAAATTTTTCCTTCATACAAAACTTCACACAATCTTCATTAGCAACATTAGTGTATTCAAAAGATAATAGACCTTTAGGCAAAGCTTTGGAACAGCAAGACTTTTCACTACAAACACAAGCTACAGTAGCAACTCCTTCAAAAAGCTCAATTCCCCAAAAGAGAACTCAAAAAGGAATCAATAAGAAGCAAATGCAAATAATGGCAGAAATCTATCAAAACAGACTAGAAGGTAGAAACCAATTTTTTCGAACATATTCTGTTGCTCAAATCAAAAACTGTTGAACTAACGAAAGTTATCTAACATACTGCGGTATTTATTTGTAAATTTTTAGCTCAATCCGAGTTACAGAGACTCCTCATGAATTTTTTTGGTGGAGGATAGAAATCTGTTTCGGGACAGCAACTCCCCAAATCTTACTTCCCTCTCATTAGAGGTCATTCTTGGCACAAAAAAACAAACAAAAAGGATAAAGAGAGGTCATTACTGAAGTTATAACTTCCAAGACTCAAGGAAACTCTTGGGTTATCTCCCAACAAGTACTTTTCTTTAACGCCTTTAAGTTAGGCACAAGAAGCAAGAAATCAAGTATTTTCAAATGAGGAATTGAGATCAATACTTGCAAAATCTTCAACTATGAGAGGTATCTCATCCAAATGAGTCTTGGAGGATCCCTTCTCATTTCTCTTTGGTTTACTACTTTCATTAAAAGGATTTTCAGGAACAATCCAATCAAAATTCTTTTCAAAGGCCTCATGCATCCCAACGAGCTTAAAGGGTATGGGTATCTTAAATTCATCTTTAGGCTTGGTTTTATCTAAAGTACCCACAACATCTACACATGAGCCTAGCATATTAAAACGCTCAAATACCTTTTTTGCTTCCTTAGCAACATCATGGAACTCTTTGATTAAAGTTTCAAGAATAAACTCTCTCTTTTCAGCATTCTTTTCTTCTTTTAGTTCTAGGAACAAAATTTGCATCATGGGGTTAAGGCTAACAAACCTAGACTCCAACATATGAACTAAAGAAGCTACAACGATTTCATAATTAGGAGCAAGTTCTGCTATAGATTTATCCTCAGTATCCTCATGCTTGCTAACATGATTAAAGAATTCTTCAATATTGTCTTTCCCAATTATGGAGCCACTACATATAGAGAGGTCCTTCAGGGTGAACTTGGGGAGCAACATGGTGAGCTAGAACAAGGTGTCAACTAGAGTAGGAACTAATTTTTTTGTGTTTCTGAATAAAGGAAGCAAACCGAACTAGACTAATTTTTTTGGAGTTTTTGAAAAGAGACAAACAAAACCAAGCAAAAGAAACTAAGCAAACTAAAAACAAAGTAAAGAGAAAGGAAGTGGAGGAATCCCCTTGTGAAGACGTCCTTAGCCTCCCCGGCAACAGCGCCAGAAAACTTGATGGCTGGCTTAGTTGATGTGGAGCCTGTTGGGAACCCCAAGAGCAAGGTGTGAAGCAGCACAGCAGCAAGTCTTCCCTCAGTAAGAAACCGAGGTTATCGAACCAGTTGGAGGAATGAAACGTCACACGGGTGTTGCAAGCAACGCGGAGACCAGCACAACACAAACTCAAGACTTTGCCCCAACTAACAGTGAGGTTGTAAATCTCACCGGTTGTTGTAACAAAGGATTAAACGTATGGTGTGGAAGGTAATGGTGGTTTGCAGCAAGTAAACAAGTAACAGTGAAAGATGTATCAATGGTAAAGATTGGACCGGGGTCCATAGTTTACTAGAGGTGCTCTCCTGATATAAACAACATGGCATGAAGGGTAAACAAATTACAGCAGGGCAATTGACAGAAAGTGAGCAAGGCATAACAATGCAATACCAGACAAAAATATCCTATGAGATCCGATTGGGCAATACAACAATATACATAGATCCTATGAGATTCGATTGTATCTTATGTTTATGTTCCATGCTACTTATTATTATTGAGTTGGTTTATCTTCATAGCTTGCAAATGAGTATTGAGAAGACTTAGTTGCATACTTCTTATTATGAATGGTTTAAGTATCTACTCCTGTGCTGAGAATATATACATCATATGAAGAAAATGTGTTCATGAAAGTTCTTTTATCGCACTCAGTTTTCAACTGAATTGCTAGAGGACAAGCAATAAGCTAAGCTTGGGGGAGTTGATACGTCCAAAACGTATCTACTTTCCTGAACACTTTTGCTATTGGTTCTCCTCTAAACTTGTGTGATTTGGATACAACTAACACGGATTGATGTTGTTTTCAGTAGAATTACCTTGGTGTCTAGTTTTTGTGCAGAAAATCAACTATCAGGAAAAATCCTGGAAATATGCCAAAAATCCTATTTCACTAGAAGATCCACGGAGCCAGAGTACGAGACGGAGGGGAGCCCTGGGTGGCCCACACCCCCCTGCCGCGTGGGTGGGCCTAGCCCGCGCCTGGGAAGGGTGTGGCCAGCCCAGGCACCCCTCGGCCTCTCTCTTCGCCTATAAGATGCCTTCTGACCTAAAAACTCAGGGGGGGTTCGACATTTTCCCAGAAAGAGTTCCACTGCGCTGCCACCACCAGATACTCATTTCACTCAGAAGTTTTTCCACTCCTCCCATTGTCCCTCCAGTGACACCGAGATGCAACAGTCAATAGTAAAATGAATGTCGACTAAATTTGTTTTTTTAAAACAGGATTGGTCCTGAAGGACCCAGAGCTTGTATTACCATGGCGTAGGGTGTACATTTACAGATAGGACCTCATACAATAAAGAAAAAACAACTAGGTCCTGAGATTTAACAGAGAACACCCTAAAAAGGATCACAGAAACGCGATCGAGTCCTTGCTTGACACCGGCGACGACGAGCCTCTAGGCGCGGCCACTCCATATCTCACCGGGAAGAGGACCACTTGGTAGAGGCGGAGCACTGACGACCATGCCTGGGCTCGGGAAGACCCTCGCGAAGAGGGAGAAAACGCTCTTGCAGCCGCCGCCGTAGAGCATGGCGGGGCCATCCCTATGGCCTTGAATAGGGGCGGTGAGTCACCGCTTGGGATCCGTCGCAGGAGGCACAAGCTCAAGAAGACTCCAAAGCCACCAAAGATCTCCAAAGCGCACCGAGCAGCCCGCGTATTCCCCCTTGCCTCCACGGCTGGCCAGGAAGACTAGGGACGCGTCGAACGCATCACAGTAGTGGCGGCAGCGCTTGAAGGAGAGGGAGCCGCCCGCTCGCCGCCAGGTCACCGTATCCTCCCCCACACCCCACCTCCACGGCCGGCCAGAGGGAGACAGAACGAGACCGAAGGCGAGAAAGGCTACCACCCAGGACCACGCTCACGCGCCAAAGTGGCAGCACCCTCGACGCCTCCAGAACCATGCATCACCAAACCCACCATCTCAATCCCCTCGCCCCCATGGCCGATCGGAGGGAGATGTAAGAGCACGGGAACAACACCGTTCCGGAGGCCGTTAGTGACCTCTACTTTATTGCTGGATGTGGTCGTCGTCGTCGTCGCGGGCTGCTCCAACCAGAGGAGCAAGAACGCGAAGAGGACGAATCCTAGAGCCTTGATCTAGCCACCTCGATTGAGAGCTCCACATCTGGGCATAGAGCCCACTACCAGCACGCAGCCAACACAACTAACCCTACAAACTACGACGCCTCTCCCTTTCCAACTCCGACCGGCTATTCTGGCGAAGAGGACATGGGAGGGGCCAGGCTTCTGGCGGCGCGCTCGCCGGGTGGGGTGCTGGGGGCGAATGCCAGTAGACGTGGTTTTCGGCACGACTAAATTTGGTGTAGCATGCTTGCCCACGAACTCGATCCAGTCACTGACCCTACGGTAGCCTAATTAACTCTTCCTCTACCAACTCATATGAGTATAGTTATAAGGCCAAAATGGCTTAAACTATTTTACAAAATGGAAATCCATGCTATACATCGAAAGTATCTATGTTCAAACGCAATTGTTGTTTAAATAAAATAATTTTGAAATTTTCACATCTACCAAAAATAACTTGCTAACAATTCATAGTTTTGATTTTAACAAGGTGAGCTGCCTGAGGCGCCGAAGTCGCCAAATATACTCGTTTATGGCATGTATTGCAACACGAGTAAATGACGGAGAACTACCACATTTATGTCACTCTTCTCAGTTTGCTACCACTTTTGCGCGAGTTCACACATAAAGACCGTTTTGGGGCAGGTTGTGGACAGAAAGCACTGATTATGCGTTTTGCTACCTTAACCCGTTTTCTGGCAGGTGGGGCCCACTGTCAGGCGTGGCGTGGCATCCAATCTGATGGAAGGACGCCACGGTCGTTAGGTTTGCGTCAAATGTAACATATCCCCTACTTCCGACTGCGTCGGTCGTTGTCCTGCTCGCTTTCTCCCTCGCTGTAGGTCTAGCCCGTCGCCGCCCGTTGTTGTTGCGCTTTCGTCTCCCCACACCGGCGGCAATGGTTTCCTGGGGCGATGGAGATGAGTCTTCAACTGATCTGAGAATCGACTCGGAGGTATTTCATCCATTCCTCTTTATCTAGGGTTAGGGTTCATATATGTTTGGGGATTTCTGATTTGGGCTCAAATTTGGTGTAGTTACTGTGTACAAATCAATGTTAGGGTCCAACTACAATGTACGAATCCGATAACAACGGATTAGCCAACGATGGAGAAAATCCAATCCGCTGTAAATGCAATGTCGTGGCTACCAAAAATGTGTCCTTCGAGTGATGTTGGACGGGCAGGAGGGTCTTGACCTATGCAGGCTAGGTGTGTGCAAATTTTTGAAATGATTTTCAGATAAATTCTTGCTCCTTTCAGGCTCACGGATTGTTCTTTGTATAACACTACAATTGCAGTTTGGTGAACCTTGTGACTTTCTTTATTGGGTAGATTATGCATGGCCCGATTCATTGTGCAAATGCCTCACAAAGCTTTGGGAAATGTATTCAGAAGTGAAAGAAAGTAGAGTTAATGCTACACTAGACCATGTTGAAGAAAAGTACAAGTACCAGGATAAGATTTCCAAGATGCGCACTGACCCGAGGAATGTCCAAGATGAGCTCAAGCTTGTGGTTGAGGAAAAGTAGGTGACACTAGATCTCAAGGCCAAAGCTGAACAAGCAATGCTAGAAGCATTTGTTGAACTGGAGAAAATAAGTCTCTAGATGCATGTACTACTAACATGCACAAATGCTTGAGGGTGAAGACTGAGAAGGACAGGGATCATATGAAAGAAGAAAAAATGAAGGCTGAGAAGGACAGGGATAAGTTTAAGGAAAAAAATAAAGCGTGAGTTCATCATTGCTGAACTTATCAAACAAAAGGAAGGAACCAGGGCTAAACTCAGGATGATCAAGGATATATGTGATGACCCTTCTAATTGAGAAATGTTGCATCATCTAGTGTTGCCATCTATGTTTAATGAAATGGTTTCTTATTGTCAGTTATTTGTGAGTTGGGCAAGTACTTAATTGTAATGTTTGGATTAAGTTTGGTGTTGCATTATGAATGTTTCTATCTATGAGATGAACTGGATTCTAATGTTGAATTATAATGTATATGTGAGATTTACTAGTTGTTCAAGTGCTATATTGTAATGTTGAATTATAATGTGTATTAGTCAATAGATGAACTGGTTTGTAATGCTATCAATTGGATGTACTGGTTGTTCCTTCTGTTATGTTGCAACATACACAATTTCTACTCCAAGCGAGTATTTATTGGCTGATACACATTTGTTAAATAGAAAGAATGGCAACACATAAAACATAGTTCATTCCACAAACAACCACAATGACAGTTGAGTTTTAACAGTACATCACTCCACAGACAACCACAATGACGGTAGAGTTTTAACAACTACATCACCCCATAGACAACCAAAATACTCAAGTTTTTTAGCTAGTACAAAGACCATCATATCCAGAACACTCCACAGACAACCAGAACCATCTAGAGGACCAACACATGCATCTCTGCCAGCACCAGCATTTGTACCAGCTGTGAGGTATGACATAAAACCTGGAGCTCTTGGTTTAGCTTGTGTTCTTGCTTGAGCTTGTGTTCTTGCTTGAGCTTGTGTTCTTGAATGGGCTATTGAAGAACTTGGAACTGCATCTGGCATTGACCTATTTGACTGCATAAATCAAGTTAATGAATGCATGTCATTGAATAAGGAAAATTAGAGACAACAAGTAACTATATATGGCATTGACCTATTTACCTTGTGGTTATTTTTCCTTCATAGAAGATCTAGTCTCAATGGCGTAGAGCAGCTTGTGTACTTGTGACCATGAAGCTTGCAATTGATACATGTAATTGTAGCCATCCTAGATGTGTCCTTAGGTTTAGGCACTTCAAACTTCCCTTTACTCCTTTTTTCCTTCCTTCTTCCTTTAAGATGATCTTTGAAAGCTGGTGGAATGATGTCTGCTATATTGGTTTTTGTCCAACCATGTTGTGCTGGCATTGGTTGAAAGACTGGAAGGTAGCTCTTCAAATAGAATCTCTTCTTGAAGAAATCACTAACATAATCTTTAGGATGCTGGCAAGCTTTGTATATGGCAGCTACAGCATGGTTGCATGGCAATCCTGTAATTTGCCATTTTCTGCAAGAACGGCTCCTAGTGTTCATGTTAACTGAATGAGTTGATGTGCCACTCTTCACTTGCCACAATCCAACATCAGCCTTCTTGGGGATGCAGTCCCTAGAGTATTTCTTCATGAGCTCCAACTTCTCTCCATAGTGGGGACTGGGGAGTGATTTCTCAGTTAGGCTTTCTAGCACCATCCCTCTTCCCATCATGACTAACCATCTATTTATCATATATTCCAACCAACATTGTTACTATAGGTTTGTTCCTAACATCCAAAATGTACTCGTTGAACACTTCACTCAGATTGTTGTTTACCAAATTAGCTTGACAATTTGTATCAAATGCCCATCTTCCCTAGGTATGCACTAGAATCTTTGAAAACCAAAGCCAATCTTCCTCACATTGCTTCTTCATCTCCTCCATTCCTTTCTCAAAACCATCTTTAGTGTATGCATAAGCAGGAGTGTCCATACACTTCTTCAGATCCTATCCTCTAAAACCTGCTGTTTAGAAATTAGCATAGATGTGCCTAAGGCGGAATCTCTGTGGACAATTTGGAAATACAGTGTTGACTGCTTTGATTAATCATTTCTGCATGTCTGACATGATGGTGTAGTACCCAAATTTTCCCTATTCTCCACCTAATGCTTCCTTCAATTGCTCAAGAAACCATTGCCAATTCTTTGTATCTTCCTTAGCTACCACTACTCATGCAAGAGGATATATATTATTGTTCCCATCTCTAGCTGTAGCTACAAGAATTTGAGCTCCTCTTGTTAGCTTGATGAAGCATCCATCCAAACCAATGAATGGCCTACAACCTTCTAGGAAACCCTCTCTAGTAGCGTTAACACAGAAAAAGAGTCCATGGAATCTTGGGGTGTAGCCAATATGAACCACATGGCCTTTCTTCATTTCTTCTATCTATTCTTCGGTAGGTCTAGTGGTAGTGGTGACAATACACCTAGAACCAGGATTTTTGTCTATGACAGTCTACAGGTAATCTCTGATCCTATAGTACTTCTTCTTATGGTCTCCCAACACTATATGTCTAGATTTAGTCCTAGCCCTATAGGCTATCCTCTTGGGCACATACACCCCAAAATCCTTTTTATCTTTGTCTTGCAATGAGCATATGCATGTGGTAATGTCTGACCTGAACTTGTCCACATAAGTAGTGCTCAACCACTTGGAATTTACCCTACTGTTTGCAAGCTTAGTTGGACATGTGTGTTCCAAATGCATTTCCTTAATGCAAAAAAGTTTTCTCATGCTTTATTTTAGATGTTGTCATGTAAAACTCACAACCAAACTTGTCCTTCTGACTGCACCAAACAATAATCCTATCAGGTGTGTTCCTATGGAAATGGAAATTTCTAACCTGCACTATGTGAACTCTACACAATGCTTCTCTGAATTGGTATACATCTCTGCAACATAGGGACAACATGAATTATTGCTCTGCATTTTCCCTTGCTTCATCATACCAAATCCTCTCCTTTGGGTATCTTAGCTCTACTCTTTCTTCCTTTAGGTTGAACAAATGGCAATGTCTCATACCCATCATCATCTTCAGGTTTCAGAAAACCTTGTTCTTCCTTATAATCAAAAGGAATCCACTGTGGGATTTTATCATTAACAACCTGATAATGTGATCTCTTTGTTGGCCCTTTCCTCTTCACTATCTTCTCCATTGGTTTTGCTGCTGCTATCTGTACTGGATCATCTTGTGTCTCAAAGATGTCCTCTATGTTTGTCACACCCTCACAGTGTAGTAGTGCATCATTCTTCCTCATCTCTGCAATTTCCTCTTCCTCTATTCTTCTCCTTTCCTCTGCCTCTTCTGGGTTGTATTGGCATGGATAAGCCCAGCCGTCAGATGATTCTTCTTCTACCATATCAAATGGTTCCTCCTCTACCTCTCGGTTGTCATAGCACACACTATCCCTTATCAGAAACTGCACTGGAATGTCTCATCTATTTGTGTGCACACAATTTGACCGTACACACAGTCTTGAGTTTGCATCTGGTATGGTATAGGCTCTTCATCCTCCATGTCAATATCAATATGGACTGCAGGTTTTGTCTTCATTGCGGACAACACAATTGGTTGAGTTCTCTTGTCCCTCATCACTCTCAACACAACTTTCCTAGATAAATCATACTTCCTCACCATTTATTCAACCTTCAAGTTGCTATTTACAAGTACAAGCCCATTCAGTCCCTCACCTTCATGCTTAACATAGTACAGTGAATCACCAATGCCATATCCCTCTGACTCCATGATTGACAGCAAATTAAGATATTTAATATCTGCTCGGCACATTTTTTTGCACAAACTTGGCTCCATCAAACTGAAAATAGAGGTCCCAAACTTCTGATTCTGGCATAAATTTCAGAAAAGAACAAGAATTTCAAGCTACTTTCTTACGAAACACTATAAATTTTGATCCAAAATTTCAGAAAGAGGATACAAATTTCTTACCCATCTTCGGAGACGTAGTGGCTCATGGGGTCCTCGCCAGATGTGCTCCCAGCCGATGTCCATGCCTTCTCTCCTGTGGGCCATGGGGGGCTCGCCGCCAGCCGTGGCTACACAGCCTGCTCTAGTTCTGAGCCACCATGACACCCTTCTCCCGCACCCTCCTTGCCACCGAAGAGCCTTGCGCGTACATGTCGGTCATCACCTGCGACGCATCCCCCATCTCCGTCTCCGCTAGGCCGGCGGCCGCGGCCACCTCCAGTCGCCATTTTCTTTTCCAGTGTAGAAGGGAGACAGTGAGGATAATGAGGGAGAATGGACTCGTTAACGCGGACCTAAAGGTCACCACCCCTGGTCCGTATCAACCACGCCACCCCACACCTGACAGCGGGCCCTACCTGCTAGAAAACGAGTTAAGGCTAGCAAAATGCACAATCAGTGCTTTCTGTCCACGACCTGCCCCAAAAACGGTCTTTATGTGTCAACTCGCACAAAAGTGGTAGAAACGTGACAATTGTGGAACAAATGTGGTATTTCTCCATCATTTACTCATTGCAACACCAATGGTTTGCATCCGTTGAACCCCAGGAATAATAGGGCGGACAGAGAATTCCCAATAAGAGCAGCCATGGATATGCTGAGACAATTTCTGTCTAAGATCCTGATGAGCGCAATTATGGGTAGTCCCAGTAAGATCCCTTTTCATATGGTAACCTGTTGTTCTACAAGATTGAGTAAAGTGTCAAGTGGAATCCCACCAAAACCTAACTTCTAGCTCATTTGCTAAAGTGATCATGTAATCCATTTATAAATAGTATGTGCATGATTTTAATTCCGTTGTGCATAGGTGTGCGTTTCATATGTAGTTATGTGTACTAACCAATAGAATTTGCATAACATCTATTGTCCTACCTGCTCATTTCATCAGGGCCAATTTGGAACTATAGGTAATTAAGGTCTACCCTTTCGAATAGCCCAGAACAATGCATTAACACTCCATGAATACACATAATTCTCAAATAACATATTCCCCTAGTTTTCGCCAACTGTCGCTTTAGGGTTTGCAGGTTCAATCAAATAACAGGTCATACACCTTGCATATAAATCCCAAACTCATATATATCATAAAGCAATGAAGTTTAGAACTAAAATCATGCCACTCAGACTCTAGTAACAAGCATTAAGCATGAAAATGGTGCATAAACACTCATATAAGAATATCTTAAAGACAAACACCCCAAATCCTAGAGTTTATACATGATTATATGATCAATCTCATCCAATTCCCATCCATCTCACATGCCTACTTTCGACTATTCACACATGGTGATGGTGAACAAACTCATGGTTGATGGAGATGGTGTGGATGACGATGGTGGTGAAGAAGGCTTCGAAATCCCCCTGTTACCATTTGACTCTTCTTCTCGTAGAAGTCGGGTGATCTCTGCATTTGATTGGCTATTTCTTGTGTAGATAGAGGCCTAACCTCCGCAAAAGCCTATAACTTATCGATGATGGATGAGAGTTGAAGCTTCTCCTTAGCCAAGAGAAATTGGCTTCAGAGCGTGAGACTTTTTTCTCGCTTACTGAACGAACTTAACCTGCAAAGTTATGAACAATACTTGATTTACGCCGACTTGTTTTGGGATTTTGAGACGGATTCACGGTAAGAAAAAAGGACAACTCCAAAAGAAGGGTCCAGCTGCTGCACCGACTATTTTGACTGTCGTAAAACCAGAATCAGCTCGGGAGGTACTTCTGGGCAGATTCCCAAGCTTATCCGCTAGCTAATGAAACGACATTCCGAGGTACCAATCCGGATTGGTCTATTTACAAGAAATGCCACTACAAGAAATTAGGGAAGGGAAAAGAAAAGAGACCAACTCGCTCGCGCCTAACCGAGGTAGAGGTTCACTGTGCCTCCGCCTCCGCCGCCATCGTCCACCACCACCACCGCCTGCCGCCATTGCAGGACCCTCCCCTGGCTTGTCTCGCCGCCCGCCACCCGCAGCAACCAGCTCGACGCCCGCGGCCCATGCGAAGAACCCCGCCACCCCCACACGAGGTTGTATCTCAAAGGGACTACTATTATGCATCAGTTTCTTCATGAACACTTAGGCATCGATCGCATTTAGATTCACTAGTTGCCCAAAGATTTTGCATCCAATCTACTAGTACTAGTGGAAACTACTACTAGTACCTACCTCATCTACTCTTGATACTAGATGGCAGTAGTAATATGTGGCATACTGCAACCAAAATTCATCACCTCCCGAACCAAACTGCGCCTTGATTACCCTAGCATTAGCGCACCGTCATAGAACAATTCAAGAAGAGTGGAACACCAAGAGAGATCAGGAGGTAGCCTTCCCGATGCGAACGTTGATAGACAGCACCTTGCATGGCCCGGCGCCGACAAAAAAGTACTGCGGCGGCACCACCAAATACGACCTCAGATCCTCCCAGACGACGGCCCCCGGCGTCGTGCTGCTCCTCGCCTCGAGGTCTGTCTGCATGGTGTCCGTCCTGCGGTGAGGGAGCGCGTTCACCCACATCCTGACAGTGTACCGCGGCCAAGGGCATGCCGCCGCCCGGATGCAGACCGCGGTGACGACGGTGGCCGGACCAAACGCGGCCAGGGTCAGGAGGAACGCGTCGGCTTCCTCCCCGGCGCCGCCGACGAGCAGAACGCGCGCCGGCTCCGGCACCGACACCTGGATCGGCTCGACCTTGCCGTACGGGATCCTGTGCACCGGCATGGCGTGGGCGGCGACGAGGTGCGCGACAAGCTGGGGCGGCGGGGCCGCGAAGGCGCAGCCGGGCTCCGTGCAGGAACACGGCGCGTGCGGGCACGCGTCCTGGTGGTCGCTTGCCTCGAAGTAGGCGACGCAGCTGCCGCAGCCGGCGTGGAGACACTCCATCCTGGCCGCCAAGACGACGTCGTCCATCGCCGTGTTTGCGATGTCGAAGGCGGCGCCGTTCCCGCACTTGACGCATCCACCGGAGCGGCAGCCGGGGCAGGCCAAGTGCCCGCCCTTACACTGCGCGCACCGAAAGAAAATCAAAGCCCGCGCAGTATATAGTAACAAAAGGCGGACGGCGGAACAAAAGGAAAGAAAAGGAACCTGGAACACGGGAGGCCTGAGAGGGTGGAGGCAGATGGGGCAGTGGAGGACCGCGACGTCCATCTTCAGGCCGAGCTCCGTCCTCGGGACGCGTTCCACCGCGACGATGGCGCCGGCTCCTTGGTGCACGACGATCTCCTGCTTCACCGCCAGGACGCTGCTAGGAGGAGGCGCCTCCACCCTCGGCTTCTTGGCGATCTGGTCCCTGCCCTTGTCCATCGCCGGCCGCGAGCCCCTGTTCCTCTCCTCGGAACCGCCTTTCTGCATCCTCCTCGACTTCTCTGTCTCCGGTGAACTGCCTGCGACTGCGAGGTGGAAGAAGACTCGTACTTATCCACTAGAAGAGCAAAGGGCGTGGGAGGCGGAGAGCACAGGGGAGCCACTGTAAAAGAAGGAAGCCGCGGATGAATTAATATTGGTCTCGCCTCTTCCACTGATTGATTTGACAGTGGTCACTGGTCAAGGGGAGGAGTGAAAGAAAACCCGGCGTGGCGTACGCCGGTAGCCCTGCCACTGTGGGACGTCGACGGTTCCCAACGCACGCTCCAGGGGACGGGACATGGACACCGCCACAGTTCGACGGGAGTACTCGAGTACGAATCGTTTGCAAATCTTGTACTTCCTAGAGATCAAATTAGATGTCTCAAATTAGTATTCCAGTACGAATCGTTTGTTATTAAGAAGAAGATTGTGTGTCTCAATGCAGCCAGAAATAAGCGTCCAAAATGGCACACGATTTGAAATCTCCTACTATACAGCTATTCCCTTCGTTTAAAAATATAAAATATTTTAAATTTGTACGTGTCTAAATATCTTTTAGTGTCTAGATTTATTTGAATCTAGACACACAAAGATATTTAAATACATCTTCTTTATAAACCTTAAACATCTTATATTTTCAAATAGAGGGACTATCAGAATACTAACCCTGAAGGCTAGTCTGAGTTGCCAAACATGAAATCTGGTTTCTATTCTTCGCACTCATGGATGAACCAAGTTTAAGTTTCAACAAATGTAAATGTTATCAAAAGAGATTAGTTACTCTACGGTTTTGGTAGGCATTTTTCTTGCATATACGTCAATTCAGATGGCATCGTGCGTAATAAGTTATCTTCAGCCTTTCGTTCGACGAGATCATGCTAACATCAATAATGGTGTTGTAGCATCGGTTTCATGGCTGTCGCTGGAAGGATTATCCTCGCGATTCCTAGACAATAGAGATTTGTGTGGCTCCCCTGTAATGTATAGGTTGCTCCTTTTTTTTCATGTAATACTGATGGTGTTATTCTTGTTGAAATTGGTTGATTACTCTAATGGTTTGTGTGCGTGCAAGTGGCTTTGTATTATGGCTTAAATTAAAATTATTGGAGATCCCAACTACCTCCTTCACGGTTTGCAGGGCGTCTAACCAAATTTGGGTTTTTTCCAAAACTGCAACGTTTCTAGGTGCATAAGAATTAATTGTTAATTAATGTGGCACATTTCCTTCCAACTTTTTATGCATGTAACAGTCTTTCACCAATGCATGCGCCTTAATCGCTCACTAATAGGCCTAATTTTCAGCCAATACCTACACGTCTAGGTCCGTGAGATTTTTGTAGAGCGCCCTGTAAACCGTGAAGGAGGGAGTAGTTGATATTTACAAGTATGTGGTTTGATATTTATGTCATATTTATTTGGCTGCTTTCAGAAGAGCACCCCCTCCATCATAATTTAGTTGTCTCAACTTTATCTAGATTAAAAATGTATATATACATTAAAATGCATCTTGAAATATATGTGAATCTAGATAAAATTGAGACATCTAATTTGATCTCTAGGAAGTACAAGATTGTGTATTAAAAGAAAAAGATTTTGAAAATCTTGAAGATTTTACATTTTCTTTTAAACTTTATTTATAATCGGTGGTGATAGTTTATATGTATCTACCATGTACTATTATGTATTATAAATATATGGTATTGATTGTAAAACATGTTTTAGTTAGTTAGACAGAGAAGAGGGTAGTACTAGTGTAGTGAAGAGTAGAATTGTTTTTTTTTACGGCAGCAGCGTAGAATTGTTTGTTGTACCTTGCTATTGATAAGACCAATCACACTGTGTTACCGATTCAAAGAGAAAAGTAAATTCTTTGAAACGATGCATATTTACTGTAGTGTGTGGAATCGTTTGTTAGTTCTACTTAGTCCCACCATGAAAAAGCAAACTAAATACTTAAATCGCTTCTTTTGTCATTAGACCGCAAGCACCGATGCCCTGCACTTTGTCGAACCGATTAAAAATCAAAAATAGACTCGAATGAGGAAGCATGCTCATCGGTTGTCCTTCCATCGGTATTTACTCACGGTGACATGCCAGCATTTGCCGACATACTCGAAAGAGATGCAAGAATCCGTAATCGTCCGACGCATAGAGGTCTGGAAAAAAATTGATTGAGCATATTTGGAAAAAGTTTGGGCCAAACTAGATAATATTTTTGATCTATGTAATGCCACTTACATTATATATAATATTGTGGGACATTATTATTTAATATGGACCTATTTTTCAGTTCTTGTATTTACCCTGTACAAATAAATAATATTTTATATTGGTACATGCCACAACTAGATCATAATGTTGAGGTGCTACAATAAATCCTACAAACAAATAAATGAAACTATCTAGGAGTATGATATACACATATGATACTCCCCACTAGAGAAGTGATATCATAAACCAATATCAT
The DNA here is from genome assembly GCA_030063025.1 of Avena longiglumis. Lineage (NCBI taxonomy): Eukaryota > Viridiplantae > Streptophyta > Magnoliopsida > Poales > Poaceae > Avena > Avena longiglumis. The sequence goes on along the minus strand of CP125973.1, from coordinate 546,589,261 downwards.
ATGCATGATATTAGACTATGGTACTCTCCACTAGGGACAGTCTTAGCTAAGAGTCAGCTACATCACGTGTTCCTAGACACTAATACTACCTCTGTTTAGGGTTATTAGTAGAGTTTTTATATTGTTTGAGATTATAACGGATATCTCATTTATTACTCTCTCTCTCTCTCTCGTTCAACACTACTAGAGAAAAGCCTATCCGAGGCGCACCTAAAAGCCTATCCGAGGCGCATATCATATGCGCCTCTAGCTTCAAGCCTCGGATTTTTCTTATGTGAAGTATAGGAGGCGCATATCATATGCCCCTCGCATATGTTTTACAATGCGCCTCGGATATGTATAGTATATGCGCCTCCTATAGTATCCTATATGCGCCTCCGGTAATATTTTCGAAATTCAAGTTTTACAGACCACTATAAATAATAATATACAGATATTCAAATATACAATATAGTCCAGAATACAGTATAAAGAGCACAAAATTTTTCAGAAACTTGCAATTTGCCAAAGCATAATAGAACCAACATGAATACAATACATTACACATCAATCATGACATACAAGTTCATACATCAAGTGTTTGTGCCACAAGTTCACACCTCCGAGTACAAGTTCACAATCACATTACACCTTCGAGTACAAGTTCACAATCACATTACAACTCCAACGACGTAGCTCTACCTAGATGAAGTAGAACACATAACCTACAATGAAGAGCAACAAGGTGGTGATCACGAGGAAGTTCCTCCACTTCTTCCTTCCATGCCTCCTCCACTTCTCTTCCGCCACCTCTCTGCTCTCATAGACTTGGTAGCTGTTCGAGAAGTTGTTCACTTGCTTCCAGTCTTTCCACCCTCGTACACACCGAACCCGACCGACGACACACATATAACACCTCGGCATCTCCTACACATAATAAAGATGATATTACTTATGTCAGTGGAAAGCAATAGCTAGCAGTTCACAAGATAGAATCATGCATATATATATATATGGGTGCAACAAAATGTAAGAAATCACGTTCTAATCATCGGCATTTCGAAGAAAGACCAAAAAAAATCAAACCAAGAATGACTTGGATTAGTGCCTCATACTTAGATTGGGCACGGAAATAACAATGCTCGTTGTTCGATCTCATGCGGCAAGTAGAGTATATGCCCAAATTACTAGTCTACTTGGCACACAAGATCGAACATCGGCATAGTCATACACGTGACACCACAACACGTTCTAATCATCGGCATTTCGAAGAAAGACAAAGAAAGCAAACCACAAGAAAGTAGGGAAGCAATGACAAATGAAAAGCAACAAGCACTTAAAATAGTTCAGAACACAAATAACTAGCTAGTGTCTCTCACAATCAAGTTCAACGGTTGTGAAACATATTCTAGAGGTTTTGCTAGGCAAGTTTAACATAGTGATAAGAGGTTACAACACGAGTTCGAACTAACAGCCTAGGTACCCAGGCAATGCAATCATGAAGTCTTCTTCGCTCTTGAGTCGGCTTTGGGGGCATTGATGAAACCCGACCGAAGTTTTCGCTATTTGCATGAACATCCCGCCGTCACCCTACTGCGCTAAGCGCTCGCCTATCTCCCTTGGACGGTGTATAGCCGTGGAAGGTGCCTCCGGTTTTATGACTCGGTACACGATTATCGCGATCTCCTCCGGATGTTGAAGAAGTGTTGCCGAGGTTGCGAGCCCGTATGCATGCAAGCTTTTCAGCCCACTTCACGAGGTCGATGGCAGCGTTTTGGTCTCCATGTCATTGAAGAACGCCTTCATGTGGTAAATGGCGTAGAAGGCATCCTTCACACTGCCAGGCGGCTGCTTGACGCAGGCAAACTTCGTCGTGTGGCGGAACACGTGTGCGCCGAACTTTACATGTGGCCTTGCCGGTTTGACGCCTCATTGCGTAGCGAGAGAGCGCCATCAAGAATTTTCTTGATATTGGTGTGGTTTTTTTGGATCACACTGTTTGAGTCGAGGTACAAGGTTGTTGAGTGTTTCAAATTCAAGCTTATGAGCACACAGCATGTCCGATCATCCTCCGAGATGGGATGGTAGGGAAGGAGAATCACATCCTTGTCCGAGTATGTTTGCAGGAAGTTTGAGAGGTAGTCGGTCGCCAGATCTATGGCCTCAGATCTTCGTGACGCCACGCATGAAGTAGGGATCCACTATCTGGATGCCCGGATCTTGTCTCGGTGATCTCCATGGCCATATTGAGGAGAACACGAACCAGGTATTGTGCAATGAAACCCGTTCAACATGTCAAACAGGTCAGTATGCCGCACGTAGAAGATATCCCCGGGGGGTACAGTGACGAAGCACGGCATATGAGAAGGCACCTTAGCCTTGAAAACGAGGTACGACTGATCGTTGTCGCGAATGCGGCACTGCTCAATTGTGAGACATCCATAATGAATACTACGCATATGCGAGCCTGCGACCTCGAGCATCGATTTACACATCATCGGTACACCTGCCACGTGCTGCTGATTCCTGGCTTGCCCCACAGCGCCGTCCCGGAAAAGAGGATTTGGATCCTGGCCCCGATCACCCTTAGGCTTCCTTTTGCGACCCTTCTTGCTCTTTACGGCTTCGGCCACTGCGTTCACCTCACCGACCGTCTTATGGAGGGTGCCAGGGCTGATCAAAGGAACTACTGGCCTTGGAGGCTCGGTGAAGGGGACAGGTGGCGTCTCGACTAGTTGGGAAGAGACGCACCTTGCAAGGGTTTCACGGTGCTGGTTGGGTCTCGGCAACTTGATGTGTGCCTGATGGTCCGGCTCATACAAATCGAAAACCTTGTGTTAACAAACTGTTCACCGTAGTTCGGTCAATTTCTTCATCATCATCGGGATTACGTGCCATGTTGTCCAAGTCTCCCATCTCAAGTCTTCATCATGTGCTGGTTGTGCTGCCTCTAGGGTGATGTTGAGCTGGTGCTCTGTCCCCAAACGGATCTGGCTCTTCGCCATAGGTACAAGTAGCCGGTATTGAGGACATTGTCGTGTCCTCATCATCCCATCCTTGAGGTTGAGAGGAGGTTCCACTTGCTCGTGGCCAGCACCATATTGTATTTGACCCTCATCATGTCGTGGCATTGTGACATTGTGCATTTTGCGGTTCTCTGGTTGAACAATAGTACCCTTGGCAACATCCATCAACCTGCCGCCCACCCAATGCATTAGAGTGCAAGGAGTGTCTCCTGTGAAAGATCGACATGTAGGCGGCGTTAGAAAACAGAGATCAAGTCATCGGTGTGGTTGAGCCTCCCAACTCTCGCTTTAATTAGTTAGTTACCTTGAGCGCCAAACTCGCCAATGTCGAGGCACCGACGCCGACTTGACCACGCAAGTGGCGGAGTGGCTGCATGATGGCACGTGGTGCGGTGGCGCCTTCGCCACATGGGCAAGTTAAGCTCCAGAGCTAGAGGAGTCTCCACCACCACCGGCCCTGCTGGAGGAGTCACCAACGCCTCCGGCCACGCCACATTGTCCGATTGGGCGCTGTTGAGGTTGGGAACCGGTGGCGGCCCCCGTTTACCACCCTTCTGCCACTTGTTGTACTTTTCCATGTAGACGGGAAGGATGGTGTTGAGCTTCTCGTTCACTTGTGAATGGACTTGTGACTGGACTTGTGTCTGGACTTGTTCTTGGAACTTTGTCTCGGCAGCCGACACAGCCTTGTTCACGGCATCTTGGACTATATTTGGAAAGGCTTCCACCTGTTCCCTTAGGAGTTTTACCTCGGCGCTTTCGGCCTTCTTTCCCTTCCGCTCCGGGGTGCCATAGTACTCGGACCATGATATGCCGCCAAAGCCGACCACACGACCAGCCGACGGGGCCGCCAGGGGATCGACACTCTTGGTCCGGTTCAGCGCCCTATTAAAAGTGGTGTCCCACTTGGCGACAGGCAGTGGCGCTGACCCCTGGGATGAGGAGCTCCTACACTCCTCGTCCTGCGCACAAGGAACGCGAAGCATTTGATCAGAAAACTGGACTTCATTGATTAATCATGAATGCAATTAATCGACTTGCATGCAAACTACTTACATATTTTTGCATGAAGTCCGTCACCCTCGGAGCAAAGGGGCCGGCGGGCTCCGAAGAATAATCAGAACCCCCTTTCTTCGGCGGGGCAAACCGGGCCCTGACGAAGTTCTTTGCCTGCTCCTCCTTTATGTCGTCAAAGGGACGTGTCAACCCCTTTGCACGAGCGTCGGCGTCCTCCTTATCCCATTTGGGCCTCGCGGCTCTATAACCGCCGGAGCCGAGATGGTGGGTACCAATGTTTCGGGATCTCATATTCTTGCCCTTCTCAGTCCTGGCCTTGCCCAAGGCGGAGTTACATCTGGCCTTGAAAACATTGTAGTCTTCTTCCTTGACCATAGGCTCCTTCTTGACGAGCTCTGGATAACTTAGCTTCTCCTCGAAAATCAGATTCTTCACCCGAGCCTTCCAATTTGACAAAGCCTTGGTCATCCTCCGAGGGCATACTTGTTCACGGATTCCTTTGAGATTGTCATTATTATACTTGTTTTCCTCATCACCCGAACGCGTATCTTGCGTGCAGCTTCCGGAAAAAGCTGGATGAGGAAACCCTTGTTCTCTTGACCTTCGTTCTCCATGTTGATCGTGGCGGTGTTAGGAGGATTGCCGCGAGCTTGTTAGAGTAACCCCCAACAAATTCTTACGGCTCCAAAGGCGCACCTTTAGGGCTCGCTTGTGATGATGGACCTTTTGAGGTCGACCACGATCGGGTCCGATCCCGAGGCTTCTTCGATGCGCTACCACCGTCGTAGTAGCTTCACCGCCGCCATCGGTGGTAGTGGCGTCGCCATCGGCATCGCCATCGGCGTCCCCATCTCCTCATTGCCCGACGAGGTATCCTCGTCCTCCTCCATCTCGTCTCCATGAACAAATTCCGGGGCCTCTAGGGATTCCATCTCCTTTCTTTGCTCCCAAAGGGCTTCGGCTAGAAGGGCCGGATCCGACATTTCTAAACACACAAATAAATGAAACTAATAAGCACAAAAATTCATAGAAAATTTTGGCATGAACTTTGCTAATTTTCTATGTCTAGGAGTGCCGAAATTCAGGAACGGAAATAAATCAACATTCCGTGAAACATTGGCAACTCAAAAGAAAAACCTGCACAAAAGGATCAACTGCCATCATCACAGCCATTTTGCTGCCAGCATACACAAACACATACATACATACAGTATCCGAGTTTTGCTGAACTCACATAATTCCTGAAGGCAGAACATAGATTCATAATTTCACAGCATAGCAGAAAACAACTGATTCGAAACTACAGAAGAAACTCAAAATCTGAGAGCAGTATGACCATTGATCATCAAAATTTCAGAGTTAAGCACAGAGTTAAGTGTACAGATATGTGCAGTATCCTGAGGCATTAATTAATAACTGAAACCAGGTGATCAAATATCAAATGTTGGCATTGAGTCATGGCATCTTAATTGATCAAATATCAAATGTTGGCACTGCATCTGAACCTGAACCTATGAACCTGAACCATTGAAAATGTTGGCATACAGATAGAGCAGTAACCAACATAATGCAAACACTTTGAGCACCCCATAAGCAATAAATTCATTCACAAATATCAAAACACATCCATGATCCATCAAGTACTCGCTGTGGTACTGCATTCAGAACATCACCGCCTTCCTTCACTGTGAAGGATGCACTAAAGGTACGAGTAGTAATAATACTTAGAACAACAAATCAAATTTATTCATCGTGCATTCCAGTGTTCATTTTACAAAAATAATTAATAGAGCCCATGCCAGAAATCGTACATGCTTGTGGTTCTATTAAGTTTTGATCTTGAAATTCTATGTCATGTTGCAGTGAACCGTGTTCCATGAGTGGACCTGATGAGGAGTTACCTATGAGAACACACTTTTTCGGTGAATTTAAATGGAGTTTGCATCTCACTATGTTTTCTAAAATTCAGCTAACTCCATGCTATAAAGCTAGAACTACTTACTTAACGTCCCTTGGTAAATATGATAGTTAAACCTGAACTGAAGAAAAGGCACCATACTGATTGGCCGAGCGCCTCCTGCTAGACCCATATATGTATAGAATCAAGAAGATGTTCAAATAATCTCAAGACCAAGAAATTACAATTGGACATACTAAATCAGTGCATATATATCGACAGTACCAACCTCTTGATCGAACTCAAGATTCAGTCAAAATCAGTGCATATACTTACATACTAAATCATCACCTTCAGAGTTCAGAACATACTAAATCAGTGCATATACAATTCTGGACATACTAAATCAGTGCATATACTTACATACTAAATCAGTGCAATCGAAACACATCATATGATCTACCAACCACTTCAGTCAGGAACTCAAGATTCGAAAACACTGAAGAACATCATCCCCTTCAGAGTTCAGAACACAAGCGTTTGATTCAGAGCTTCAGATTTACCTAGACTTCTAGGGTAGAGAAACCCTAGAAGGGGAGGAGAGGGGAAGAGGCGTGGGTGGGTGTGGGGCGGGGACTCACCGAAGAGAGGGGAAGAGGCGTGGGTGGGTGGGGGCGTGGGTGGGTGGGAAGCCGGCGTCGGGCTCCTCCTCCACGGGGCGGCGGCGAGCTCCTCCTTCACGAGGCGGCGGCGAGCTCCTCCTTCACGGGGCGGCGGGCTCCTCCTCCACGGGGCGGCGTCGGGCTCCTCCACGGCGGCGACGGCTTCGATCGATGTGGTGTCGTGGAAGATAGAAGTCGTGTATGTACTAGCTAGTGCGCTGTGTGACTTTTGATCGATGTGTGCCGGTTATGCGAGGCGCATATCGCAAAGTGCGCCTCGTATAATATTACGCGAGGCGCATCTGGGCTAAATGCGCCTCGCATAATATGCAACCCTAGACAAATAAGGCAGTGCGCAAGTTTCTATCAACTATCACACAGCAGCCTAGTGGTAACATGCCTTGTCCTCCACTGCTGGCCACCCAGGTTCGAATCCTAAGGGGGCCAATTTTTTGGAAATTTTTTTAAAGGCCAATTTTCATGTAAAAGCATACAAATATGAACTATAAAATATACTACAAATATTTTAAATATTCAAATATTGCTAAAACAACAAAAGTGAGTATTCTCAATGAATGTGTCTTGTCGATACATAATATTCTCAATGCAATATTATAACACACACATAATGAAAATTAAGAATGTTTTGATACATAATAGTAGGCCACACACACGGCGGTTCTTGACAATGGTCGGAGCGCTAGCGTTTCTTGACAACGGTCGATTCTTGCCCTTCTTTGTCGCGGTTGCATAGGTTAGGTCCGGACGTCTTCACTACTTCTCTTGAACGGAAGTCCTTTCTTAGGTAGGGTTGTGGTGTGGTGTTTGGTTGCCATACCGATCTTCTATCTTGGTCGCCGCTCGGTCAAAGTCTTGCTCGTTGGCGACTCCGTCCATTCCGATAATGTTCCTTTTGCCTCTCCCGGCGACAACCCGGCTAGGCTTTGTGGTCTTTGATGTACCAGCATTGGTCGACTTTGCTAGCCAAAACCCAAGGCTCATTTCTTGCGGTGCGTTCGCTGGTGGTCTTTGACGGTATAACCATCGTGGTGAAATACCAGTCTTCTTTCTCGACGCTCTTGGCCCACCTGACACGGAACATCGGCACCTTCTCCGTAACATAGTCAAGCTCCCAAATCTCCTCGATCCTTCCGTAGTATCTTTCCGGGATGTCGCCGGTGTAGAATATCCTTATTACCCGAGTTACGTAATCGCGGTTATTGTCTTTTTCCTCTGTGTAGAACGTGTATTCGTTGATATCGTAAACCTGATAGGTCATGAGGTTGTGCGAGCCACGTGACAATGAGAATATGAGTTTATCTTCCTCAGTACTGCCTGCGGTGGATTAGCTATGACCTTCTCCCTAAACCACCGCGTGAAACCGGAGTTGTGCTCCTTGATAACATCTTCCTCCCTAGGGACTTGGCGCCCCTGATCAGCGTAATTCTTCTTGATAAACTCTTTGTGCTCATGTATGTATGGATCAACCACCTGCAGGTGTTGCAACGCGACCAGGTTTGCTCTTTCAAAGTCCTTGGTTCGGCCCTCCATGTCGACATGCTTTGCACGTCGACCCTCGCGGTAACCCCATCCAGCGAGCCTCCCGAGGTGCTTGTTGAATGGCATACCAAGAGGGGTCTCGGTTTGTAGAAAGTTCGAGCAGAAAGAGATGCACTCTTCGGCCAGGAAGCCGTTTGCTATGCTTCCATCTGGACGGGACTTGTTCTTAACGTATCCCTTGATGTGTCCATTGAGCCTTTTGAACGGCATCATGCTTCGCAGAAACGCAGGACCGAGCTGGACGATATCCTCCACGACATGGAGAAGCAGATGAAGCATGATGTCGAAGAAAGCGGGGGGGGGGAAATAGATCTCGAGCTCGCACATTATCACCACGATCTCGTCTTGTAGCCTTGTGAGCTGCTTAATGCCTATCGACTTCCGAGAGATGACGTCAAAAAAGTTGCAGAGGCCAAATAGTGTTTCACGGATGTGCTTGTCCATTATACCTCGGATCGCGACCGGGAGTACCTGCGTCATTAACACGGCGACATCGTGAGACTTCATCCCGCTGAAGCGCTGCTTCGCCTCGCCTAGCCATCTGCTTATCTTTCCCGCGTAGCCGTTCGGAAATTTGACTCCGAGGAGGCACTTCATAAACTGTATGGCCTCCTTCTTACTCAGAGTGAAGCATGAGGCCTTGAGCTTGACCTCTCCCTTCTTAACCTTTTTCCCCTTGCGACGACGGCTATTCTGTGTTTCTGTCTCCTCCACCTCGTCCTCCTCCTCATCATCGCTAGGTGGTGGTTGAAGTTCATCCCTGATGCCCATATGCTTCAAGTCGTTCCTTGCCTTCAGACCATCTTTGGTCTTGTCGGTGTTATGGAGGGTGGCAAGTAGACTGTCGCCCACGTTCTTCGTGATATGCATGAGATCAAGGCTATGAGGCACGCGGAGGATCTTCCAGTATGGCAAGTCCCAGAAAACAGACCTCGCCTTCCATACCTTCAGCAACGGCTCTGGCTTCTTCTGGGTCTTTCCTGGCGCAGGGCACTCCTTCCAGTTATTCAACAGCTTGTAGATTTCCGCGCCACTCTTCTGGTGTGGGATTCCTCGGAGCTCGATCGTCCCATCGAACAGATGTCCTAGCTTTCTCCAGGCGTGATTCTTGGGAAGCCACCTCCGAGCCCCAAGGAACACGGTTTTCCGGACCGGGATCTTTTACATGGCGATGCGTTGTATTATCCTTGCACCTAACGCACCCATAGAATCCTTGGACCACCTGCCCCGAGAAGTATCTGTAACCAGGATAGTCTTGCACCGTCGTGATCACCGCCGCTCTCATGTCAAAGTACTCTTGTCTCGAGGCGTCCCATGTACGGGCTCCTTCTTCCCATAACGTGGCCAACTCCTCTTTCAACAACGTGAGATACAGATTGATGTCTGTACCAGGTTGTTTTGGCCCTTGAATGAGCATACTCATGGTTACGTACTTATTCTTCATGCACAACCAGGGAGGGAGGTTGTAGATCCATACAAACACGGGCCAGGTGTTGTGTGTGCTGCTCTGGCTTCCAAACGGATTGAGTCCGTCAGTGCTCACGCCTAGCCTGAGGTTCCTTGACTCTTTCCCAAAATGTTGGTAATATTGTAGGTCCAACGCCTTCCACTGGCAAGCATCCGAAGGGTGCCTCAACATTTCCTCCTTCTCCGGATCATCGTCTTCCGGCCTCTTTCTTTCCGCGTGCCAGCGCATGAGCTGTGCTTCCTTAGGGTCTGCGAAATACCGCTGCAAACGAGGAGTTAGAGGAAAGTACCACACCACCTTCCTAGGAGCTTTCTTGGTCCCTCTTGTATCGAGAGGTCTTGCACACGGACACGTGGTCTTCTCGCGTCCTCGCCCGGTAGATGATGCAATCATTTATGCAGCCGTGGTATTTCACGTCGGTAGATTGAGAGGAACACGACTTTCTTCGCCTCGGATACTAGTCGGACATGTGTTCCCCTTCTTGGGAAGAATATCGTGCGAATACAATGTTGTCGTCGAAACATTCGTCGGTCATTTTGTGTTTCGCCTTCATCTCCGTGAGCCCTAAGCGTTACATTTATACGGTATCCCCATCGTTGCATCCGTCAAACAATGGAGTGACCGTCTTTCTCCATTTGCTCCGGTTAGCCTTCTCTCTACCGCGGCTCTGGCGTTACTCGTCTCCTTGAGAAGCAGATCTTGGACATGAGGGTCTCAACCAGCTCGAATCATGGTCAAGACCACCTTGATCATCTTCGTGTCCATGCCCGACGCCACCTTGATCATCTTCGTGTCCATGTCCAGTGCCACCACCCTGATCTTCGTGATCGTGACTGGCGTCTTGATCTTCGTGATCATCACTGGCATCTTGATCTTCGTGATCATCACGTATCCATCGAGTGTAGCCATCCATGAAACTACGTCGAAGCAGGTGCGACTCCAGCATTCCGGAATCATGCCTTATCGGATACATCAACTTGCGGTCCGACATGGACGTCTTATCTCTCTTGTTTGCATCGTTCCATGGCCCTCGCATGTCATCCACCTATCAACGCGGGCTTTGTTGATCGCTGGTCGGACCATGGCCGCTGCGTGGTACAAAGAGCAAGAGAATAATTAGAGCATATATGGACGTGGATCGCCGAAAAAATTCGCATGACCTCCCTAAAAATATGACATCCATGAGTGCGAAATTCGGAAAAGAAATAAATCGACATTCCGTGAAACATTGGCATCTCAAATGAAATCCCTGCACAAAAAGTAGCACCACAACACAATCATATAGTCGGTGTCTCCGACAACGCATACATGCAAGCAACGCTTCACGCTTCCTCCAACAACGACTTGCGCAAGAGAGCCGGAGGAGAAGTAAATGGACATGTTGTAGATCTAGAGGAGCAAGAGACTTCACTTACATATGGGTGTCAACCAATGGATGTTGAGCAAGCTTCGAAGGTGAATCAATGGGGGAAATGAGGTGGGGAGGAGGAGGGGGGCGACCAGATTTGTCTTGGTGGAGGAGGAAGAAGTGACACAAGTGAGTGGGGTGGTAGTTGCCTCCATGTGCAAAAAGCTGGAAAAAAGTGGTGCCAGCTTATGCGAGGCGCATATTGCACAATATGCGCCTCCTATAATTCAAACTATAGGAGGCGCATATAGCAATATGCGCCTCGCATATGCGGCCACCTACCAGCGCCCGGACCCGCATGAGTTACTTGAGGCGCGTATGGCCATATGCGCGTCGTGTATTGTCAAATATAGGAGGCGCATATAGCCATATGCGCCTCGCATATTCGTGCACCTACCAACACGCGGGCCCACACAGAATATGCGAGGCGCATATAGCCATATGCGCCTCGCATATTCGTGCACCTACCAACACGCGGGCCCACACAGAATATGCGAGGCGCATTCTGTCCATATGCGCCTCGCTTATCTGATATATAGGAGGCACATGTGACTAGAATGCGCCTCGCATAATATGGGACTGCTAGATTCTGTCCGTACAGGGATTATAGGAGGCGCATTCTTATCATATGCGCCTCGCCTATTTTTATACTAGAAGCGCATATCGCAAAGTGCGCATCGTCTATTTTTATAGGAGGCGCATATGCTAAATGTGCCTCGCATAAGCATGTCTCCTATAGCCTTTTCTCTAGTAGTGCAATGCATGTTCTTATTTTTCCCTCACTTCTCTCATGCATATAGTAGTACTATCGGTGCATGCATATATTAATGGGAAAGAGTTATAAAGTGTCTTGCTATTACCAACTTGGTCCTTAAAACTAATAATTCCAAACAGAGGTATGTGAGAGTGTAAAGTGGATCATACATTAATAAAATAGTATACTATTATCTCTAACTATAGTACATGTTAGCTATTAGATTGACTCTATATGACATGGACATGGCTTATAGCCGCCGGTTGGCTCTACTATTGGTCTTGCTCTTAGGTGGTAACATACACCCACATTCAATGCCAACTATTTTTGATCCCATGGCATATCAATTAATAAGAAAGAGATCCTTGTGGTAACTACTGTAGCTATGTTACCATCACACCCACAAAACAATATAACGCTATGTGCTAATAAATAAGTCATTCTAAGTTACCATCACTATGATTCTATATGCACTATAAGGATAATAAGTCATATGCATGACACTATCTTATGCTACTCCCCACCATGACTAGTCTAAGCGGCAAACAGTGATGATAGAGAACAGTGATGATAGAGAACGTAAAGGTTCACTATCAAGCTTGGTACACGTACTACTACTACTAGCTTTTCTTCTCGCATCACTTTAATACTTTATTTCATGTTTGGATCACCATAACAAACTTTGTTTATTTGAACTTTGTATTCGAACGGTCTATATGAATTCTCTATGGTTTACATTCAATTTTAGCGTGTGTCCGGCATTGCTACCGTACACACTTTAGGGAGCGTCGGATATGCGGAGTAACATGAAACCGAGGTGTATAAACTCCAAAATTATGTAATTTCCTGACCATTTTATTGTTCTTCAAATATTAGTAGATTTTGGACAATTATCACTACTTCATCTCATTGTCTTAACAAATTTTCCATAAAACGTATCCTAAAGAAGTCTTTCAGTTCATTACATCTGAGACATCACAAACAATGGAGTTTTGATCAGTACAGATTACTACGTTACCTAGAAATGGATAGCTGGTCTAGGGCAGATTTTTTCCATTTTCTGTCCACGAATAAGTGTACTTTTAGTCTGATTCTAAGACAAACTTATTAATGTTTGACTAACTTTTTAGAAAAAACGTATCAATATTTATCACACTAAAATGATACCGTTAGATTTATTTTTAAATTTAGTTTTATAATATGTTAATTTGATATAATATATGTTTTTATATTTTTCTATAAACCGGATTAAATTTGATTATGTTTGACTTAAGCAAAAGCTAGAAGTACACGGATGGAGTACTTAAGTTAAGATTATGGAATTGAAAGTTTGAAACAGGTGCAGATAGAGTTCCAAGTATGCAAGTCAGCACAATTGCATTCAGAAACATCTCTAGGGAGCATACGTTACATCTCGCAAATATTAGTCCATCGGCTAGATTTTTCAAAACACGAGTATCAGGAGGGAGGCAGCCCACCATGCCAATCCTTGGCAAACTGCAAACCAAAATGCCATCAGTTCTATGAACAATAAACCTACATCAGCAGACGATCATCATCATAAGATTATTACGAGGAGGAGGAGGAGGAGGAGATCTCGTCAATGCGGATGGTGAGCGGCACCGCCATGGATGACGCCGTAGCCCCTGGGACGAGATACCTAGGCGGCACCATCAGGAACGACGCCAGGTCGTCCACGGCAACCACCGCGCCGGGCGACGTGCTGCTCTCCACCTTCATCTTCACCAGTGCCACGTCTGCCTTGCCGCCTTCCGCCCCCGCCGGCGCCGGCAAGTTGGCCCACATCTGGCACGTGTACCGTGGCGACGGCGCCGCGCTTGCCCGGACGCACACCACCGACACGGCGACGGCGGCACCGAGAGCGCCCGCGGTCAGGACGAACGCGCTGCCATCGTCACCGGCGCCGACGAGCACCCGCCGCGACGGCACCGGCACGCGGAGGCGGTACATCTTGCCGTACTGGACCGTCAGCTTGGGCCACGCGTGCTCGGCCGCGAGGTGTGCGGCGAGCGTCGGCGGCAGGCCGGCGAAGCCGCATCCGGTCTCCGTGCAGAGGCAGGGCGCGCGCGGGCACGCGCCGCGGTGGGCGTCCAGCTCGTGGTAGGCGACGTGCGTCTCGCAGCCGCCGTGCGGGCACTCGACCCTGGCCGCCGAGACAACGGCGTCCATGGCCGTGTTGCGGACGTCGAAGGCTTGGCCCGGATCGCACTTCCGGCACTCCTCGCCGCCGGCGGTGCAGCCGCCGCAGGACAAGTGCCCGCCCTGGCACTGCACGAATCGGATGGAACGAATTGAAGAATCCCTCCCGGTGTTGAAGAAAGAGAGGAGAGCCTACCTGGAAGACGGGCGGCTTGAGGGAGCGGAAGCAGAGTGGGCAGTGAAGCAGCGTCATGTCCATCTTGATGGCGCCCTCCACCCTCGGGCCAGTTTCCGCCGCCGCCACAACGGCGACGACCGCGCTGCCGCCTACGGTTCCTTCGTGTGCTGCAACTTCCTGCTTGACTCGAGTGTTTTGCGGCGGCTCCACCCTCGGTTTCTTGGCGCTCTGGTCGGCCTTCTCCATCGCCGCCGGCGAGCACCTGTTCTAACACGGAACCTCTGGGTCTGGAGAAGAATAGCAACAGTCTGACGAGATAAGACCAGCCACACCGTGGTACCGATTTATAAAAAGTATGCCAGAGATAGGAACCGCTCTAGTTTTGCTGCAGTGTTGCAAACGCTTTTGATCAGAGCCTCTGCCATACAAATATTATTTGTCTACTTTTTTTTTGTCTTGAAGCCCGGATTTTCTCTTTTATCTCTCTTACATGTGGGGTCACAATGCATGCACCTGACACATTGATTTCCTTAAACCGCATCAACAATTTGGTGCGCTTTCTCTCCTGACACATCTTGGAATCGCATTTTCACCAAGCTACACTGTATGGAACCGGTTCCTACTAGACTTTGAATCGCTTTTTTATCACGGTGTGGCTGGTCTAAGGGCATCACCTATGTTTGGACTGAGCTTCAGTGACGTGCTAGTCATAAGTCACGGTGAGGCTTAGCCATCATATTTGCCATCTATTCCTAATCCAACGCTTAGAAAACATCAAGGCAAAATCCACCAGGACTTGGTTGTTTCAGGCTTTCGGCACAGACAACGCGCGAGCATACTCGATTTGGCGGGAACAGATTGATTTCTCCCGCGCCGTTCCGTCGAGGCGGGAGGCGAGGGATTCGCGGCGGACGGAGCAGCGCATCCGGGGAGAAAGAGAGAGTATCTGCCGCGCTCCGCTGTGCCAGGGATTTCGCCACCACAGTCACGCCTCACCTGCGTCGTCAGCGTCGGGGATTCCGCCGCCTCCTCTCCGTCCGCGCCACGGCCACCGGCGGCTTCGATCTTCTGCTCATCTGCGCTTCTCCTACAGGCTCGGGGAGTACTACCTCATCTACTTTGACAAGCAATTCCGGCCAGACGGAGGTAATCCCAATTTTAGTTCCGACACAAGTTTACCTGTAGGCCGACCGGCAAACTAGCTGAATCGTATGTGTCATGTGAGGCTACCGTATGTTGCTAGCTTCTTTGTCTATTGAAATTGGCAGCCAGCCCGTATTTGCTAGCTTCTTTGTCCTGAAATTAGCAATACGTAGGACTGAAGCTTATATTCAGATTTTTTTATTAGATCAACCATAAATCTACTCATTATGTGTGTTGGCAAATACAGATAAACTGAGTGGTACACAATGGCAGAATCTGATAAAGGGTTGCCTCAAGTTGGCATGATATTTAAAAGTAAAGAGGAGGCTTGGATTTTTTGGGTTGCATATGGAGGTCGTGCATGATTTGAAGTGAGGAAGAGATACACTAATGTGAACAAGTCTGATGGTACGGTTACTTCACGCAGATATGTTTGTGCCAAGGAAGGTGTTCAGAGAAAAGGACAAAGTGAATTCATACAAAAGTGTTTCAGACCCGAAACAAGAACTAAGTGTAATGCTCACATGACTATTACATTTCATCGTAGTTCTGGAATTTTTGAAGTCACCGATGTGGTTCTTGGACACAATCATGCTCTTCACTTGCCACAAACCTGCCACCTCATGGTATCCCAAAGGAAAATTTCAGAATTTCAAGCTTTTGAAATTGAGGCTGCGGATGATTCTGGAATTATGCCTAAAGCTGCATATGAGCTTGCTGCACGTCAAGTTGGTGGACCATTCAATCTTGGGTACACTTGCCGTGACCATAGAAATCTTTTACAAACCAAGAGGCAGAGAGAGTTGGCTTTTGGTCAGGCGGGCAGCATGTTAAAATATTTTCATGACAAAATTGCTGAAAACCCATCATTTCAATATGCTTTGCAACTAGATTGTGAGGAGCACATAGAAAACATTTTCTGGGCTGATGCTAAAATGATGCTAGACTATGCACACTTTGGTTACATTGTCACATTTGACACTACTTTTGGAACAAACAAGGAATATAGGCCATTTGGTGTTTTTCTTGGACTGAATCAGTTTAGAGAGACTACCGTTTTTGGTGCTGCACTATTGTTTGAAGAAACATTTGCCTCATTTCAATGGTTGTTCAACACTTTCCTAGCTGCTCATAATGGAAGGCAACCTAGGACTATTTTTACCGATCAAGATGTTGCAATGGGAAAAGCCGTAGATGCTGTGTTCACGGAATCATACCATGGACTATGTACCTTTCATATAATGCAAAATGCTGCCAAACATCTATCTCCAATCAAGGGTGAAGAGGAAGATGAGGGCGAACAAAAAGATGGTGGTGAAGAGAAAGATGAAGGAAAAGATCCACATATTCTCACTGATTTTGGTGCTTGTATGTATGGTTATGAGGACAAGGAAGAGTTTGAAGAAGCATTTGCCAATATGAGATGTAAAGTGCATAAACAAACTTGGTTAGATAGTATCTATAAGGTAAAAGAAAAATGGGCGGAATGTTTTATGAGAGATGTCTTCAGTTTGGGAGTGAGAAGTACACAACCAAGTGAAAGTTTCAACAATTCATTGAAGAATCACTTGAAATCTGATTTTCATATTATCAGATTTTTTAAGCATTTTGCAAGGACATTGGAAGAAAAAAGAAACAAGAAGATACAATCTGAATTTGAAGCAACAAAAAATATACCAAGAATGAAGATGAGCACCCCTATGTTGGTACAAGCAAGCAAACTATACACTCCAATTATTTTTGAAGCTTTCCAAAGCGAGTATGAAAGATCCATGGCTGCATGCTTTAAAGTATTGGACGGAAACAAATATGTTGTTTCTATTATTGGTAGTTTGGATGGTGATTTAAGTTTTGAGAATGAGCGCTTAGTGATTGGTGATATTTCAAACAAAACAGCAACATGTTCTTGTCGAATGTTTGAGAGGACAGGATTATTGTGTGGACATGGACTGAAAGTTCTAGATATGATGAACATAAAGACATTGCCAACACATTATATTTTGAAGAGATGGACTAGAGAAGCGCGGAGGGGAACCATATTGGACAAGCAAGGAAGGAATGTGGTAGAAAATCCAAAGTTGGAGACTATGCTTCGGTACAAGGAACTATCTCATAAATTTCATTCTATGGCATTAAAGTGGCTAGCTCTATGGAATGTTGTTTGTTGTTAGAAAATGCACTTGATTCCGTTGGTCCAAAGTTGGAGGAAAAACTGAATGCATCCACTAGTGTTATGAATAAACCTAGTAATGACAAGGAAAATGCAAGCACAAATGTGCAACAAACAGATGACTTGCTAAGAGCTGCACAGCTAAAAAAGAAGGAAGTTCAATCCAAAGGTTTGAAAAGAAAGAAAACTTGGCTTGATAAGTTGTGCAAGGGAAAGCGCAAGGCAACTAAACCTGTTGCTTCAACCAAAAAGGGAGCAAAGGTGTGCTCTAATCTAGACATTATTATTTTTGTTTGTCATCCGTTTAATAAACTATTAGTGAACTTTCATTGGCAGCAACACAAGAAAAAAGATGATGTACAACCTCAAGTAGAAGTGAAGGATGATGGCCACAAGAAAGAAGCCAATGTGGAGAACGAAAAGTATAATGTCATTGAGAGTTTTACCCAACTCATCACAGCTCCTCCTACTTGTGTTGGTGACAATTTCTATGGTGGAATTCTGTTCTAGTGTTTAGATATTGGCGACGTCGTACTTTAGAAGCTAACTATAATTCTCGGGATATATTTTGGAGGATTACTATAGTCTTTTGAGGCCGAAGTGTACAAGTCGTGAGGCCTGAATGTATTTTGTGGAGCTAACTATGTTCTTTACTTGTACCACTTATTGCTACTGAATTTGAATGATATGATGCTGAAATGATGCTATAATGTAGCTAAATGTCAAATTTTCTGAAAATTCGAACTTTTCAGAAAAAATTGAAATTATTCCAGTAAATCAAATCTATCAAGTTAAGTGATCTGGGAAAATTTCATTGAATTTCAACATATGGTTTGTGAATTAAGAGCATTTTAATTTATGTCTTAAATTTTGAACTCAAAATTCAAACTTTCCAGAAAAATTTGAAAAAATCTAGTAAACCAAAACTATTGGGTTATGTATTCTGGGAAATTTTCATTGAATTTTGAAAAACGGTTTGAGAATAAAAAAATTCTGAAGTTTCTGTGCTGAATCAGCTAGCCAAGTCTGATGGATTTTGCCTTGGATGTTTTCTCGGCGTTGGATCAGAAATAGATGGCAGATATAGACTTATGACTAGCACGACACTGAAGCTCAGTCCCCTATGTTTGTTGCCAAAGCCAAACCACAAGCTGGGCCCACTGGATAGTCTTATGGCAAAGGGAGTGCTTCACTATGTATGTTACACAAGCATACCTTAAGATGGGCTTCACATGTTAGAAAAAGTAGTCAAAAAGTGAATCTTATAGTCAATATAGTAGATAGGGCAGATCTAAAAAAAGTATTTATATATTCCTTATGATAGTCCACAAGTTTGTAGGTTACCCACGAGATTTTGAGCTTGTGGATAGCTTATAGATAAGTTTCACTATGTATATAGAAGTCCATAAGGTGCACTTTTTACTTGTAGACATCCTTACAGACTACATAGTGGATGCCCTAATAGCACGGAGAAATGAGCGCCCTTTTTTTCTGAACTGGAAATGAGCGGCTGAATTAATGCTGGGTTGATTGATTGACGGGGATAAAAATGTGGCATGCGTCTTGGGCAGAAAAAGAAAGAAAATTTGTGCCGTGTGTCCATTGCGATGTCCGAGGTAGCAGCGCGACGGGACAAGGCATGGATATTTTTTATTTTTATCAAAGCATGCAAGAGACGTGAATCGCAAGGACAAGAACCAAAAAAAAGACGTTCTACCAAAATTATTCCTCCACTATACTGATAAATATAAACGAAAAAAATACTAATAGCACTCCTTCTATTTTAAAATAAATTTTGCGGATTTGTTAAAATTTAAATGAATCTAACATAATATAGTATTTAAATTTATTTAAATTTCCTGCGACATCTATTTTGAAACAGAGGGAGTACAATTTATTTCCAATGCAAGCAAAAGAATTATGAAACACGGAAAAAAGGATGTGTACGGAAAATACATACTCGAAGTTTGTCGTATCCTGCTTCAAGTGAGTGACCGAAGAAGGCTAAGAGCAAGTCCAGGAGACACCCTACAACCTCCCCGATAATAAATATAGGGGGAGAAAAGGGAAAAAGAGGCTCTAGCAGGTCCCCTACCCATCGCCCCCCTCCTTCCGCATCCCCGACCCAGCCCTTGTTTTCCTCTATACATCGGGGAGGTGGAGGACTCCCCTATCCGTCGATGGGAGCAACGATTCGGTCCGGGAAAATTTCTCCCGCCACCACGAGCCCGCCCTTCTTGTTCTTCAATTTTCGTCAAAAAAGATCTCGAAATCGCGCTCCAGATTGGGTCTAGGCGGGATCTTGCTGCCATGCGAGATGCAGTGGTTCGCCGCAGTGGAGGTTGGCGGGGCAGGAGCTGCACAAGGCGGGGTTGGAGAGCACGGCGGCGAGGCGGTCGGCCACGGCGCGGTGACAGCCATGGATGGGAGGCTGCGGCGAGCGCTCCTGCACGCCCCCATGGAGCCACTCCTCCTCGTGTTGGGGTTCAGTCTTGGCAGCAATATGGTTCGTTGCGAAAATATTGTTAAAATATGGGTGGGGGTGATATAGGGATATCATATAGGGGAGCTGCTGCAAACTAACAAGATTTAGGAGAGGAATCATTTTAGGGGAGACCCCTATATAGAGACATAGGGGAGAAAATTTAGGGATGCTCCTGGACTTGCTCTAAAGTGGATGATGGAGTTCCTACAAAATTATGGGGATGCTGCAACCTGCAATTGATTTCATATGAACTGTGAACATCAACCAAATGATCCATATTGTTGTAATACAAGATTATTAAAAGGCTTGAAATGTATGCAATTGAAACGGTTAGAAATAATGGGCCAAACCATTTAGGCCCATGTGTATTTTAGATTTTCCCTAAATCTTAAAGCCTAAATTTGTGGCAACCCATATGTGTTTAGGCCCATGTTTGTGTCAGCTCACATAAGAGTGGAGTGGGAGCTAAAGTTTAGTCCCACATGGGAAGTTGAAGGACAGTTGCACCACCTTATAAGATGGAGTGTTGCATCACTTTGTAAGTGAGTGACAATAAGAGAGATACACGCGCGCGCTTCTCCTCCGACGCGCCCGTCTCGACTCGCGCTGCGAAAATCTCGTCGAGCCGAGTTTTAGTTTCCTGCTCAGGAAAATTGTGTGGTCTTGACAGACGTGTCAAACGGTTAGCTTATTCGGGTCGCTCCCGGATCGTGGGCTATTGTAACCGATCCGAACGTGCGCAACGTGGACTCGGCCCACGTTCGCCTCCGTTAGGGTTTCCTGAGCCGCTCTATATAAAGTCATGCGCGGCTACCGCCACAATACCACCAAAAACCAATATAGAGTTTTGCCATCCTCTCTGCTTGCGCCGCCAACGTAGTCTACTCCATCCACCGGCGGTCGGGAGAGCAGGTCTCCGGAACCGATCGCCTTTGCGATCCTGTACGTGAGAGGGCGAATACGGTTTTTGGGAAGCGCTCCGCGCGACTGCTAAAGTTCGTCATCACAACGCGTCTTTCCGGTCATCAAGTCGGAGCTCGTGCTCGTCGTCTTCAACGCCGACTTTTTTGACAGTCTACTGCAAACGTTGCACCAACAATGACTTCATCGGGAACCGATCAGTACGTATACCGTCGTCAAATCTGTTGTTTTAGTATTGCTGTTAGTGCATATAATCTGCTACTATTCAGGTTGATCAATACATCTAGTATGTTAGAGGTTCACGTGATTGTAGTTATTGTTGTCATGATTTATATTCTGAAATTAATCATGGAAATTATGCATAATAATCCAACAAAAACGAGGTAAAAATATGTTTTGCAGCTCGAATCTAGATTTTACTACTAGTACTAGTTCCTATGCCCAAACTCCAATCTTATTCTACAATTGTGACCTCTGACATGATCTCTCCCTATTTGCAATTGCCACATAGGGTCATTATTTGAAGTTTTCACCAAGCCACACTATACTGTGTGGAACTATAAACTACCGCGAACTACTAAGAGTAGTTTTGAAAGACGAGCCACCGATCGAGAGAGAACTCAACATCAGTAGTTTGAAAGCTTCTGCTCCCTCCCAGCCACCTCCCGGTACGAATCGGAGGCAGCCAGTCTTCACAGCTGAGAGACTAGTCATCTCCAGGCCCTAAAATCTTCACAGAAAGAAGAGAAGCATAACATGTTACAGAAAGGTTGGGACAGAGGAGTAAAAAACCTGCAGACACAAGAAAGATAAATGTTTAGCCCTAAAATTGTATGAACACGAAAGAAAAGAACGTGAGGATCGAACTGCACGTAACGTCAGAAGAGATAGAGAGCCATCTGACTAACCAGCTCAGGGCAACTTCAATAGCTTACCCATATATGGATAAGCAAAAGTTGTTTGGATAAGATGAGAGAGAGGGTATAGGTAAGACAAATCTTGTTTGCTCCAACAGCTAACCTGTTTTTTGTCTAGACAAAACATAACCCGGTCCTCAAAAATGAATAAATTACAGTATAGTACATGTTTTTACACTAAGCACCTTGGATGAAAAAGATAAAACGCAATCGGGTCCTTGCCAATTTGGTTACTGTGAAAGGAGGAGCTCCGACGAGCAACCTCCCTTGGCCGGCGACGACCATCCAAGTGGGAAGGCCAGGGTCACGGAGGCCTGGCACAGCCTCCAAGCGCAGCTAGGCGGCGCGGCCTTCCATGTGTGGCCATGGGCGCGGCCGCCACGCGCGACCAGTGGCTCGCCTCGCTGCTTCACAGGGGTGGTCAGGAGGGAGCACGGGAGGTGGAGGCAGGTGGTCGGCCGAGGCTTGGGGGGAGCTTGGCCATGCCTACAAGGCCCTCATCGCTGCGAACCGGCGCCGGTGGAGCACCGACGGGGGCGGATGTTGCGGCTTGTTTTCTGCCAAATAGATGGCATCTCGGGCACAGTGGAGGCAGGATGGTGGTGGGGAAGAGGAGTGGCAGCGCACGGGGAGGTCGCCGGCGGCAGCGATGCCTGACCGGTTGGAACCTCCCGCCTCGTTTACTGATGTGGCACAATATGGGTAAGAGTTGCCTCTTACCCAAATTTTGTGTCCATCTACCCATATATGGGTAGGAGGTGACAAAAAATGGGTGATTACCCAAAATTTTGTGGTAGGGGACCACTTATGGGTAAGCTGTTGGAGCAAGTTTTTTGTCCCTCTTACCTAAAAAAGTTGTTATTGCCCCTCTTACCTATATATGGGTAAGCTGTTGGAGTTGCTCTCACACCGGCGAGCATGCACACATACAACTCCATTGCGTTCAACAAAAAGGCGAGCAGGGCGAAGGTGGGAGAGAAGAAAGATTAGGTCACAAGCTACGAAAATTATGTGGGAGAGAAGAAAGATTAGGTTGCGAGACATATTTTATAGGGTACCCGCGAACACCTACAGTCTTGCCAGCCGGAAGCCACCACGCGCTCTCGCCAAGAGAGACCGTAGACGCGTGTAACCTAGGCTGTTAGCTTGGCTGTTCGCCGCAAAAATGATTTTTTTACAAATATGACCCTCTGCAATTCGCCATCGTCAATAATACCCTCCTCGTGTCGCAAAAGCCAAAAATGCCCTGGCGGGAGGCTGAAAAGGTGACACGTGTCACCTCCTGCGATGGGGGGTGGCGGGATGTTCCTTCCGCCATAGGGGATGGCGGGATGTTCCTTCCGCCTTTGGCGGTGGCGGAATGACGCCGTGGGGCCCACTAGTGCGAGGGCGAAGTTGAACCTCCCGCCAGCGCCAAGTCGAACCTCCCCGTTGGCCTGGCCGTGGGGCCCACCTCATCCCGCCACCCCCTGTGGCGGAAGGAACATCCCGCCACCCCCCGTGGCGGGAGGTGACATGTGTCGCCTTTTCAGCCTTCCGCCAGGGCATTTTTGGCTTTTGCGACATAAGGAGGGCATTTTTGGCGATAACGGACATATTTGTAAAAAGATCCGCAAAAACCTGCGGAAGTCTACGGTCTATGGTGCCAGGTCGGTTGTCCATCCGTGAGACGTCGCGAAAATCAGCTGACGCCTAGAGTCTACGTTGCAGGGCTGGCCCCTACGCCACGAGGAACCGCGTCCGGCTAGACCTACGATTTCACATCGGATGTCCGCGGACCCCTCTGCCACGAAGAACCGCGGTAGGATATCGTATAGGACGCCACGTCGGATCTGGACAGGTCTCGCATTACGCGAGAAACCGCGGCCAACTAGAGTCTACGCCGCCACGTTGGCTCTGGGTGGGTCCTGCCATCCGGAGGGTGCGGAGGTGTGTCGCGTCCGGAAAGCCTCTGACCGCACGAGATCCTGCCCGCAAACAATTATGGCGGGCCCATGGCATGCGCTAGTCCTACCGTCCTACGACGCGGGGTACGACGACGAACGTGCCATCCCTACGCGGTAGGGAATATTTTGCCTAGCCCATAGCAGGGCTTGCATCCCGGAAGAGTAGGGCTCCATAGCGTTGGCGCCGCGTGTCCTTTTCGGCGTCCATCCGGCCAAAAAGAATCGGGACGACATGGATAGCAGTTTGGGCTGGAACATTCTAGCGCTATTATTTACTCTGATGTATAGTTGTGGTGCTTTCAGTGCTTTCAGTAGCATTGTGTATAGATATTTTTTACTTTTCACAGTAATGTAATCCAATCTTCCTAATGTGTCTTTCAGGAGAAGCCTCATAGGCCCTAGACTGGTATCTTGAAACAATCTTATTTTGAGGTTATCCACGATACAATTGTTGGAGGGTGTCAATGAATTCAAGTGGAAATTGCTACAGAGTGGTAAATTTACTCTTGATTCGTTATATAGAGCTTTGATCCAACAAGATATTTCAGTCGATGATAATAGTAAAAATTGCAATATGAAAATACCCCTTAAAACAAAGATATTCGCTTGGTATCTCCGTAAAGCAGCCATTCTTACAAAATATAATCTTATTAAGAGGAATTGACATGAAAGTACACAATGTGCATTTTGTCACAATAATGAGACAATCCGACACTTATTCTTCCAATGAAAACTTACTCGTGCTATATGATCAATCATCCAATTAGCCTCTGGTTTATTTCTTGCACGCTCGGTAGACAATATATTTGGTAACTGGTTGCATGAGATTGAGGATAAATACGAGACTTTATTTACGATGGGAGCACTTGCCATTATTTGATCGCTTTGGTTATATAGAAATGCAAGATTTTTAATAACACTGTCTTCCACCTTGCAGGTTATCTATCTAGCCATGCCTATCCTTCGGTTATGGACTACTCTCCAACGTTTGAAGTTTTGCAACTTGTTTGTGTAGTGGTGTACGCAATTGGAGGACACGACGAAAGATATTTTCTTCTGACATGGATGACAGCGTGATCTGCGGATAGATCTATCATAGTTTTATGACATTTATGTATTAGCATATTTATAATACTTATTTTTTGTTAATTTTTGTATGGTTGATCGGCTGTGTGCATTCTAATTATGCAGAAGCCGGGTGTAAATATTACTTATATGTAATAAAAACGTTTATTTCCAAAAAAAGAAATCTTGACCTACGTATTCAAACTTTTTTTGTCCAAACAGACAGCCGGAGTATGTGAGTAGTACTTCCTCGGTCCCAAATTACTCTGCGTTTTAGGTTTGGTCAAAGTTAAACATATTAAAACTTGACTAAACATTTTTGACAGAATAATAATATTTATAATATCAATTATATACAATATAAAAATATGGATTCTTTTTTATATTTTTAATTAAAGTTTATAAATTTGATTTTGACTAAACCTAAAACGCAGAGTAATTTGAGACAGAGGGAGCAGTAGAAGATTTCCAACCGTATGCCGTTTTGGACGCTTTCTTCTAGGTGCATTGAACAAACGATTCGTACTCGAATATTAGTACTGTCCAGTACTCCCTCTGTTAGAGACTATAAGGCCTAAGAGCATTTTAAAAATGTTAAAAATTACAAGTCTTTTCTCATTTATTACCATCTCTCGTCTAATGCATGTTCTTCTTTTTCTTTCTCTTCTCTCAAGCATGTATAATTATTGGTGCATGTAGTAATAAAGAGGGTGTTATTGATTTTCTTAAGTACTATCAAAGTGATCCATATGGCTTATAATCCCTAACAGAGGAAGTAGCGTCAAAGTCGCGCATGCATCCTGCCCTAACTAGGGACTGCAAGACGGTAGAGCTATGGCGGCCGGTGTCCAGTCCAGTCCCCTTGAGTGTCAGAACGGCGATTCTACCATGCACGCGAGGTAGCGTGCATGGCTGCACCTTCTCTCTCTTCCACCTTTTGGCAGATGTGTCAGCTTCTTCTCTCACCTTGTATGCTCTATTGAATCAATCTAAAACTTAAAATTTGTATAGCTTTTAAACCATAATGTTAATTTAAAATCCGTTTAAATATTTGGGTTAGTACAAAAAAGAGCTTTACAACGAGTCCAATATGAGATATATTTTGGCAATATTTAAAAATCGACTTTTCAAACCAAATGAAACTTTTAAATAAATTATGACACCGAGTGAAATGTTTTTTTAAAACAGTTTGTTTCACTGTATTTCAAACTTTGTTCATCATAGTTAGAAATTAATTGGTAATTTTTCTGAGAGTTTAGACCATAAAAAATATTAATGCAAAACAAAAACCATTATGTTTCACTACGAATCCTAATATTTTACCGTGTTTCAAAATTCAATTTTTAAAACTTATCAAAATATATTCAAAATTGGTCTTATTTTCAAGTAATCATCATTTTGAACACAAATATGCAACTAAAACATAAATTGAACATTTGATTTAAATGATAACATGGGCCGAAACTTTATAATCTAATGAAAACGCATGGACAAAGAGAGAGAAAGAGTAGGTAGTGAGCTATTCTTTATCCTTGGCCGCATGTCCACATAAGATTCTTGCATGTCCTGAAGGAGAGAGAGTGATGTTTCCAAATCTCAAACTAAATCAATCGGTGGACACATGCACTTGATATAACATGCACGCTAGAATCTCATTTCTGCCTTGAGTGTGCGTTGGGAACCTTTCTGCTACGTCCTCCGGTGCTACTCCTTCCCTCCACCAATATGACAACAGTCAAATCAATCAATCAATCAATCAATCAACGAGGCGAAAATAAATTCATCCCCGGCTTGTTTAACCATGTCTCCCTCTATCCCCTGTGCTCTCCATCTCCCACGCCCTTTGCTCTTCTACTAGTCTTCTTCCACCTCCCGACCATTTCACCGGAGAGTGGTGATAGAGAAGTGGAAGAGGACGCAGGGAGGCGGTTCTGAGGAGAGGGACAGGGGCTCGCGGCCGACGATGGACAACCAGAGAGCCAAGAAGCCGAGAGTGGAGGCGCCTCCTAGAAGCGTCCCGGTGAAGCAGGAGATCGTTGTGCACCAAGGAGCCGGCGCCATCGTCGCGGTGGAACGCGTCCCGAGGACGGAGCTTGGCCTGTAGATGGACATCGCGGTCCTCCACTGCCCCATCTTCCTCCACCCTCTCAGGCCTCCCATGTTCCAGGTTCGTTTTTCTTTCCTTTTGCGCCGTCGTCCGGCTCGCTCGATTCACTCCCGTTACACAGCACCAGGGGACGACGAAGGTTTGATTTTCTTTTGGTGCGCGCAGTGTAAGGGCGGGCACTTGGCCTGCCTCAGCTATCGCTCCAGTGGATGCGACAAGTGCGGGAACGGCGCTGCCTTCGACATCGCAAACACGGCAATGGACGACGTCGTCTTGGCGGCCAGGATGGAGTGTCTCTGTAGATTTTATGTAAACTTGGCATGTAACGTTTTTCTGTACCACATTGGAGTAGTACTCTGTCAACACCCGGATTTTTAATTCCAGATGCCTGTTATGCCATACATCACAATCCCAGGATTACCATTTTTGCGAGACATAACAGAATTGGATACCATAGTACATCATACATTACAAACCGTACATAAGTTCTTACACAAATAGGGATCTCATGATCCAGTTCTTAATACAACATCAAGCAGCGGAATACGTAATAATAACGGTAGCGTAGGCGAAGCTCCATCTTTGGGGTCACAGGCAATGCTAACATGAGAGATGATCCTAGTTGTCGTAACCTTCCTGGGGTCCATCCTCCAGGTACTCCTCTTCATAGTCTGGCCATGGGAATAGCCAGGGACAAAGCCATGAGTACTCTTTAAGTACTCGCAAACTAATACTAACAAAAAGGGGGGGTTTGATAATAGGACACTAGGCTCTAGGGTTATTTTTCAAAAGCCAGATTTATCTCTACTAAGTCTAGAAGCAATGAATGCTAGTCACAATTTTATAACTCCTAAGTGGGAACTTGTATTTCATATCGCAACCCTGTTGTGGTCAAGTCAAAGTCTCACTTCATTTCACAAGTCATTTTGAAAAGTCTGACGGGGGAACAGTATGGCCACTCCAACTGTCCATAACCGCTGAAATGGATCGTATGGGCACCTAGAGGGGGGGGGGTGAATAGGTGCTAACCAATTTTTAATACTTTTTTCAATTTTAGGCTTGACACAAAGTAAATTCTCTAGATATGCAACTACGAGAATTTCCCTATATGTAACCCTAACTACTAAGCACGTAAAGAGGAGCGAGGAAACCGTAGTGGAGCACGCGGAGACACAGGGATTTGTTTTACCGCAGTTCCTTCCATGTTAAGGGAAGTACATCTGCGTTGGAGGGGTGGGCGGTTCTAAGACCACCACGCCAAAATAGGCCTCACCCTATTCTCCGATGGATCTCGCCACGAGAGGCCTGATCCACCTTCTCCACTATTGGATCCCTTCGAGGCGGGAACCGGTGCCTTTTACAACACTATCGGGCACACAACCGAATTGGGGGCTCCCGAGATGACAACAAGGTGCCACAAGAACAAGCTTTATCAATATAAACAAAAACGAGGATCTAGATATTTGCAAGAAATACTAGATCGGAGGTTCTCCAAATGAATGGAGAGGAGATGAAGCGCTTGATTGCTGATGATGAAGATTGAGTTCTCCTCCTTCGATTCCCCAAGGGATGGGGCCTTTTGGTAGATCTAGGTGGAGCACTCTTGGATGAAGCTTTCAGATCTGATCTGGTCTTTTTCGTGATGAATCAAGAGGTCTGGCAGGAGGGGGATGGCTGACTTAAATACCCCCTCCCCAGATATGGCCGTTGCACAACTTTGGGGGCGGATTATCCGCCCCCTGGGAAAACTCCACCCCAAGGGCGGATTCTCTGGGGGAAACTCCGCCCCCTCTCTGGGGCTTGCGCCTTGGTGAAGCTTGGTGAAGTTCTTGGGGGCGGATAATCCGGCCCCCCTGAGGGGCGGATTATCTGGCCAAACCGGAAAGTCCGGCCAAAACTCCGCCCCCTCTCTGGGGCTTGCGCCTTGGCGATGAGCAGGGGGGCGGATTATCCGGCGGGGCCGGAAAATCCGGCCAAAATTCCGCCTTCCGGGGCTTGCTGCTTGGGCAAGGGAGGCGGATTATCCGCCTGGTGCCGGATTATCCGCCCCCAAAGGCAGAGTCCTTTTCCCTTTAATCTCAAATAGAGCTGCAACACTTTAACACACATTAAATGATCCTTGGTATTGTTATCTAACACACAAAACACTAGGGATTAAGAAATGTTCTTTCAATCTCCCCCTTTTTGGTGTTAGATGACAATACTAGGATTTACAATAAAACCGGCAAATGCCACCTTAAATAAAGAAAGACGCTCCCCCTAGATGTGTGCATATTTAAGATTTGTATTTGAATACAAATACACACACTAGGGAGAACACTACTTTAAGGTTTGAGGAAAAATGTCATACCACCGGAATATGAATATAGCCAAGGCATACATAGATACTCCCATGAATCCATATGCCATCAAATATGCTCCATAATTCCAGAATTCCATGGGGTTCATGATAGATAAATCCAGAATTCCATGAATACCAAACATAGTGGAGTACGACATAGTGTTACATAGACAAACACAAATAGCAAACGAGTTCACGCTAGAAAAGGCACAAGCAAGCAAATAAAAATGACTAAAATCGAAGAGCTTGTGCCCGACCCTTGCATATCCACGAGACCTAATAGAACTACTTCTCCCCCTTTGGCATCGAAACGCCAAAAAGGAAGAAGAGCGATGCTAACGCCCCTGGAGATCACTCCTCCTCATCCTCGTCGTAGGGGGAGAAAGGCTTGGGTTGAGAGCATCAAACTGAGATGGTACTACACACCCAAATTTGCAAGAATCAAATCAATCAAAAGCCAAATGTGGGTGTGTTTTCCATAAGAACAAGAGATATGCAAGAAAATCCAACGGGACCCATGAAAAACCAACTCTTCTCAAGGAAGAGGGCGGTGGCCGAAGCCACCATGTTGGAGCGCATGGCATGACACCGCGAAGATGTATCTTGAGTTCAAAACCAATGCTCATCGATGACCCACATATCACAAAATGATATTAAGGGAAATGATTTTACTTGCTTTCGGCATTATGGGGGGAGGGTTGGCCCAATCAATTAGGACCACACTCCCCCTATGTCTATGCCCGCATCTAAACCAAATACATGAATAAGAGCAAGTGAGTGTGCAAGGGTAGTCAAGCCAAGCTCCTTGAATCTATGATATTTAGCTCATTCCTCAAATAACAAAATCTTGCTTCATCAAGGGGCTTCGTGAAAATATCAGCAAGTTGGTTCTTCGTGCTCACAAAGGATAGAGCAATATCTCCACGAGCAACATGATCCCGAATAAAGTGGTTGCGAATCTCTATATGTTTTGTTCTTGTATGCTGCACGGGATTGTAAGCAATTTTGATAGCACTTTCATTGTCGCATAAAAGAGGCACTTTGTCACAATTGACACCATATTCCTTTAAAGTTTGACTCATCCATAACAATTGAGTACAAGCACTTGCAGCAGCAACATATTCAGCTTCGGTTGAGAGTGAAATACAATTGCTTTCTTTGATGACCAACACACTAGAGACCTGCCCAAGAATTGGCATGCACCAGAGGTTGATTTCCTATCATCTTTGTCACCAGCCCAATCTGAATCAGTGTAACCACATAGAGAGAAACTTGAACCCTTGGGATACCATAACCCAAAATTTGGGGAATGAACCAAATATCGAAAGATTCGCTTGACTGCCACTAAGTGGCTTTCTTTAGGAGTGGCTTGGTACCTTGCACACACTCCTACACTTAACACGATATCGGGCCTATATGCGCAAAGGTAAAGGAGAGATCCGATCATGGATCGGTATACCTTTTGATCCACGTCTTTACCCTTGGGATTGAGCTCAAGATGACACTTTGTTTGCATTGGGGTAGCAACGCCATTGAGATCCGTCATCTTGAACCTTTTGAGCATGTCTTGGATGTACTTAGCTTGATTAATAAAGGTTCTCTCTCTAAGTTGTTTGATCTCAAATCCAAGAAAGAACCTGAGCTCACCCATCATGGACATCTCAAACCTGTCAGTCATAAGCTTCGAAAATTCATCGTTAAAAGCTTGGTTAGAAGATCCAAAAATAATGTCATCTACCTAAAGTTGGCATACAAAAAGCTCCCCATTAACCTTCTTAGTAAAAAGAGTGGGATCGATTTGCCCAACTTCGAATCCACGGTCTAGCAAAAGCTCTTTAAGGTGCTCATACCACGCACGTGGGGCTTGTTTAAGGCCATAGAGCGCCTTATCGAGTTTGTAGACATGGTTCGGAAATTTGGGGTCCTCAAACCCCGGGCTGCTGACGATACTAACTCATGTAGAGGACCATTAAGGAAAGCGCTCTTAACATCCATTTGTTGTAATTTAAAATTATGATGGGCTGCATATGCAAGAAGGATACGGATGGACTCAAGGCGAGCCACAGGAGCATAGGTCTCGCCAAAATCAATTCCTTCTACTTGAGAGAATCCTTGAGCCACGAGTCGTGCTTTATTTCTCACAACATTGCCATTTTCATCCTGTTTGTTCTTGAAGATCCACTTGGTGCCGATAACATTGCGGCAATCCTTTGGTTTTTCTACGAGCTTCCAAACTTTGTTGCGTTCAAAGTTGTTTAATTCTTCATGCATTGCAGCAACCCAATCGGGGTCTTCAAGAGCATCAAAAACCTTCTTCGGTTCAACCATGGAAATGTGAGCTTGATGATCACAGAAGCTTGCATGCTCTCTTCTAGTGGATACCCTTCGTCGTAGATCACTAACAACCTTGTCAAGAGTGTGACCTCTTAGTTCATGGTTGCGATCAGCACGAGCCTTGCGACGAGCCTCAATGTCCTTATTGTTTCTAGGAGGAGTGGATTCAATTGTTGTATCCTTGTCTTGATTACTGCCTTGCCCTTGATCTTGATCACCGTTACTGCCAGAAGATTGTTGCTGGACATTTTCTTCAGGCCCGGATAATCCGCCCCTTGGAGGGGCCAGGCTATCCGGCCTGGGAGGTGAAGTACCAGAACCATCTTCCGAGAAATCTGGCGGAGTTGGAGACCAGGGGATAATCCGCCTCGAGGCGGAGAATCCAGCCTGGGAGCTTGAGTTGTTGACTTCTCCTTGGATCCTCTGGACGAGTTGGAGTGCTGGAGGATTGTCCGCCTTGGAGGCGGATAGTCCGCTGGGACTACCGGCTGTCCCGGGACAGATGGTCTTCAAAAGATTGTGGTGTTGATGCAGGATTGTCTCCAACGGTAGGAGCTTGTTGATCTTGTGTAGATGAGGGCTCCACATGTGTGGAGCATTGTCCTTCCGATCCGCCACAAGGGGTTCCTCAATGGGGAGGAAAAATCCACGCCCATTCTTCTTATGGCATCTTGGGGTATTTCAACATCGCATCACAAACATCAACTTGCCCTACAAAGGAGTTATTTTCATCGAACTCCACACTACAAGATTCTACAACAATCCCAATGAGCTTGTTGTAGACTCTATAAGTGTGGGATTCGGCACCGTAACCAACAAAAATACCTTCTAAAGCCTTGGATTCAAATTTTGACAAATGGACACCTTTAATAAGAAAGAAACACTTACACCCGAAAACCCTGAAGTATGAGATGTTGGGTTTGTTACCGGTAAGTATTTCATATGGGGTCTTGTCCAAGATCTTCCGAAGGTAGAGCCGGTTTGATGAGTGACAAGCAGTGGATATGGCTTCAGCCCAAAAATTATAAGGAGACTTGAATTCATCTAGCATAGATCTTGCCATATCCATTAAAGTCCGGTTCTTCCTCTCGGCTACACCATTTTGTTGAGGGTGTACATGGAATATTGGTGTCTAATCCCCTCTTCGCTAAGAAACTCGTTTAACGTGTAGTTCTTGAATTCTGAGCCGTTGTCACTTCTAATTGCCAAGATAGGAACATTGTGTTGACGTTGAACTTCATTGGCAAAGTCGATGACAGTTTGTTGAGTCTCACTTTTTAGCTTGAAAAAGTATACCCATGTATATCTTGAGTAATCATCGACGATGACCAAGCAATATTTCTTCCCACCAAGACTTGCATGAGAGGGAGGACCAAATAAATCCACATGAAGTAATTCCAAGATCCTCTTTGATGACACAATAGTCTTCCTCTTGTGGGGAGAATCTGAAGGGTTTCGCGGCATAGTAAATCAAAATTTTCTACGGATGCGAACTGAGGGAAAGCCAAGATCTAATCTAGGAGATGCAAACAACGAGAGAGATTGGATTAGATCTTCATACCCTTGAAGATTCGCATGAGCGTTAAATCGGAACGTCGGTGATGTAGTCGTACTCGCTTCTCCTCCTCGCGATCCGATCCGATCTAGCACCACAAGTGGCGGTGCCTCCGTGAGATGCACACGTGCAGCACCTCGACGTCTCCTCCTTCCTCGGACCAGCAAGTATGGTGGAGAGACGGATTGGATCTACAACACGACGGCGTGGTGTATATGGTGGAGAATTTCTGCAGCAGGGCTTCGCCTACAAACAGTCGGGAGGGAGAGAGGAGGGCAGCAGGGCGGCTAGGGTTGGAGGGGAAGGTGTGGGGGGGTGGTGCGCCCCCAGCCCTCTTTATATAGAGGGGTGGGCGGCTGCCCTAGCCCCTCCCCCAAGTCCAAACCGGCGGCCCCAAAGGAGGAGGAGTGGGGGGCAAGGAAACCCCCCCTTCTAGAAGGTCTAGATTAGGGTTTTATCCCTCTTGGCCGGCTGGGCCCTATGGGGCCTTGTGCCCCTGGCCCAATGCGGCCAGGGCACTCCCTCATAGGCCCATGCCCCCTCCCGGAAGGTATGGCCACGTTGGTCCCCTTCCGGAAGGTTCTAGAAGCTTCCGGTACAATACCGATTAACCCGGAACAATTCCGAACTCCAAAAACTGTACTGCCTTATATGAATCTTATTCTCCGGACCACTCGGAACTCTCGTGATGTCCGGATCCCATCCGAGACTCGAACAAAAACTCATAAACCAATTATCCAATCTATCCTAGCGTCGAGACACGTTAAGTGTGTGACCTGAGTTCGAGAATATGCGAGACATGATCTTCTATCAATAATCAACGGGTGCAGAAACCCATATTGACTCCCACACATTCATCGATGATCATATCGGATGAACCACGATGCCAGGATTCAATCAATCCCATATTTATATTCCCTTCATCTCGCGATATTTTACTTGCGAGATTTGATCGTCTTGCACTGTCATACCTAGTTCAATCTCGCTCACGGCAAGTACTTTACTTGTTCCGTAATTCGATATCACTTTGTGATTAACTCCTTAACCACATGCTTGCAAGCGGTGTTGATATCGATTCGAAAGTGGGCCCAAGTATATCTCTCCGACTTGGGAGGGACAAATCCCATCTTGATACATACAACCCAAGATACTTTCCGATCACCGAGAGACACCTTTATGATCACCCTCTCATAGGATGACGTTTGATGACCTCAAAGCTTTCTTCCGATACCAGGAGTTGTATTATCTCATGGTCTAAGGAATACAATATTTGACATAAGAAAAGCTTCGAAAGACGAACACGATGACACGATCTAATTGCTTCGCTTAGTTTGGTCATCCACCATATCATTCTCCCAATGATATGATCTCATTATTAATCAACAACTCATGTCCATGGCTAGGAAACCTTAACCATCATTAATCAATGAGCTAGTCCATAGAGGCATACTAGGGACACGGTGTTGTTCACAAACCACACAAGTATTAAAGTTTCCGCTTAATACAATTCTAGCATGGAATATAAACATTATCATGAACAAGAATTATAATAATAACATCTTTATTATTGCCTCTAGGGCATAATTCCAGTCTCCCACTTGCACTAGAGTCAATAATCTAGTTTACATCGGCAACAATCTCACACCCATGGCAATCGAGGTGATGATCATGTTTTACGTGGAAGAGGTTTAGTCAATGGATCTGCGACATTCGGATCTGTATGTACTTTGCGATCTTGATCTCCATCTGCTATATAATCTCGGATTATATGAAACTTGCGGTTGATATGCTTGGTCTTTGGATGATATCTTGGTTCCTTAGCGAGTGCTATGGCGCCAGTGTTGTCACACAATATCTCTAGTGGGTCCAATGCACTTGGAACCACGCCAAGCTCAGTGATGAAGTTCCTTATCCAAGCTCCTTCACTTGACGCTTCTGCAGCAGCCATGTATTCCGCTTCTACTGTAGATCCCGCGATCACGCTTTGCTTGCAGCTTCTCCAGCTCACAACTCCTCCATTCAAAATATAATGTATCCTGTCTGAGATTTAGAATCATCCTTGTCGGTGTCGAAACTAGCGTCGATGTAACCTTTTACGACGAGCTGTTCATCACCCCCATAGACTAAGAACATTTCTTTAGTCCTATTTAGGTACTTTAGGATGTTCTTCACGGCTGTCCAGTGTTCCACTCCTGGATCACTTTGATATCTGCTCGTCAAACTAAGAGCATTGGACACATCCGGTCTAGTACACAGCATGGCATACATGATAGAACCTATGGCCGAGGCATAAGGCACTTTGCTCATAGCTTCCCTATCATTTACCGTAGTTGGACACTAAGCCTTGCTCAATATATTACCTGACAACATAGGCACTGAACCTTTCTTTGCCTTATCCATTCTGAACCTTTTCAGAACTTTGTCTAGGTATGTACTCTGGCTTAAAGCTATCAGGCGTCTTTGTCTATCTCTATAGATTTTGATGCCCAATATATAAGCAGCTTCACCTAGGTCTTTCATTGAAAAAAACTTGTTCAAATAACTCTTCACATCGTTAAGCATGTTAATGTCATTTCCAATAATCAATATGTCATCCACATATAGTACCAGAAATTTCACCGAGCTCCCACTCACTTTCTTGTAGATGCAAGCTTCGTAGCAATTTGGAACAAATCCAAAGCTCTTGATCACTTGATCAAAACGAAGGTTCCAACTCCTAGATGCTTGCTTCAGTCCATAAATGGAACGCTGAAGTTTGCATACTTTATCAGCATCCTTAGGATCGAAAAAACCTTCGGGTTGCATCATATACAACCCTTCATCAATGTTGCCATTGAGGAACGCAGTCTTGACATCCATCTGCCATATTTCATAATCATGAAACGCAACAATTGCTAATAAAATCCAAATGGACTTAAACATCGCTACGGGAGAGAAAGTCTCATCGTAGTCAACACCTTGAACTTGTCGAAAACCTTTCGCGACAAGCCGTGCTTTATAGACGGTAACATTACCATCCGCGTCCGTTTTCTTCTTGAAGATCCATTTGCACTCAACGGCCTTTCAGTCGCTAGGAGGGTCCACCAAAGTCCATACTTGGTTTTCGCTCATGGATCCCAATTCGGATTTCATGGCTTCTAGCCATTTCTCAGAGTCTGGCCTCATCATCGCTTCCTCATAGTTCGTAGGTTCACTGTCTTCTACTAACAAGACAGTCAAGACAGTTGCCGTACCACTCGGGAGGGCACGACCTTGTCGACTGTGACGTTCGATGGCAGCATCGTCCAAGCTTCATGATCCTTGTCATTAGCTTCCTCTATTGTTGGTGCGGACCTGGAACAATTTCAGGTGCTGCGCTACTCTCCAATTCTAGAGAAGGTTCAATAACCTCGTCTAGCTCTACTTTCCTCCCACTCACTTCTTTCGAGAGAAACTCCTTCTCAAGAAAGGAACCGTTCTTTGCGATAAACACTTTGCCTTCGGTTCTGTGATAGAAGGTATACCCAATAGTTTCCTTAGGGTATCCTATGAAGACACATTTATCCGCTTTGGGTTCGAGCTTGTCCGGCATCAACTTCTTGACGTAAGCTTCGCATCCCCAAACTTTAAGAAATGACAACTTAGGTTTATCACCAAACCACAGTTCATACGGTGTCGTCTCAACGGATTTAGATGGAGCCCTATTTAAAGTGAATGCAGCGGTTTCTAATGCATAACCCCAAAATGATAACGGCAAATCAAGAAGAGACATCATTGATCGGACCATATCTAATAGGGTTCGATTCGTGCTCAGACACACCATTGCTACTGTGGTGTTCGGGTGGCGTGAGTTGCGAAACAATTCCTCTTGCTTTAAGATGCGTGAGAAAATCATAACTCAAATATTCGCCACGATCGGATCGTAGAAACTTAATCTTTACATTACGATGGTTCTCCACTTCATTACGAAATTCCTTGAACTTTTCAAATGTTTCGATTTATGTTTCATTAAATAGATATACCCATATACTTAAGTCATCGGTAAAAGTGAGAAAATAGCGATATCCACCGCGTCGAAACACTCATCGGTCGCATACATCGGTATGTATGATTTCCAACAAGTCCGTTGCGCTCCATCATACCGAGAACGGGGTTTTGATCATCTTGCCCATGAGGCATGGTTCGCATGTGTCAAATGATTCAAAATCAAGAGACTCCAAAAGTCCATCATAATGGAGTTTCTTCATGCTTTACACCAATATGACCTAGGCAGCGATTGCCACAAATAAGTAGTATTATCACTATCTACTTTGCATCTCTTAGCCTCAATGTTATGGATGTGTGTTTCATCCCTTTCGAGATTTAGAAGAAATAAACCATTCACAATAGGTGCATGACCATAAAAGATGTTACTCATATAAATAGAACAACCATTATTCTCCGATTTAAATGAATAACCGTCTTGCAATAAACAAGATCCAGAAATAATGTTCATGCTCAACGCAGGCACATAATAACATTTATTGAGGTTTAAAACTAATCCCGAAGGTAAAACTAAGGAGAGCATGCCGACGGCCATCACATCAAATCTTGATCCGTTGCCAACACGCATCGTCACCTCATCCCTCGCAGGCCGCCGTCTATTCCGTAGCTCCTATTTCGAGTTACAAATATTAGCAACCAAAGATCAAATACCCGTGCACTACAATGAGGGCTAGTAAGGAAAACATCAATAACATGTATATCAAATATACCTTTGATGGTGCCACCTTCTTGTCCGCTAAGTACTTGGACGATTGCTTCCAGGACTCTTGTCCTTGCAATAGAAGCACTCGAGGTCCGTCTTAGGACCAGACTTGAGCTTCTTCTCTCGGCGAGGGCAGGCTTGCCGCCGCCCTTCTTGAAGGGCTTCTTTGCTCCTTACCTTTCTTAAAGGTGGGCTTGTTGACCATCAACACATGATTATCCTTTTGATGTCCACCACTTCGGCCTTGACTGCGAAGATCTCGGTGATCGTCATGGAACCAATCTGATTATGAGTCACCACAAAACTTTTGTAGCCGGGAGGAGTGATTGCGAACCATCAATCTTGAGCTCTTACGGAATCGTGCATTCCGGTTGCTCAAGGCGTTGAGTGTATCCGTCATCTTAATGGCGTGCTCACTAACGGAACTCCCTTCCTCCATCTTGCGATTAAAGAACTTCTCGGAGATCTCATATCTCTCGAGCGGGCTGAGTCTGAAACATGGTTTTCAGCTCTTCGAGAATCTCAAAGGGCCCGGGATAGTCTTCACAACGATTTTGAAGTTCTGGTTCCATAGCAAACAACATGGTGCTCTTAATCACACCATAATCATCTTTGCGTGACTGATAGAAAGCTTTTTCATCAGCCGGCGCAGTTGCAGCATGGGGGTCACCTAACGCTTTCCCAAGGACATAGTCCTTTTGACCGTCAGAGAGAATGATTCTCAGATTGCGGAACCAGTTGGTGAAGTTAGAACCATTGTTTTTAAGCTTTTCCTTCTCAGCAAAAACGTTGAAGTTGAAGTTGGACTTAGCCATTTGATCTACAATATTTGCAAGTACAAATTAGACTATGTTCATGATAACTAGTTCAACTTTTAATCAAATTACTAGATGAACTCCCACTAAATTCAACATCCCTCAAGTTGTTTAGTGAACACGTTCCAAATTCACCACACCTAATCCGATCTTCACGAGAAGAGATGTGGTTTCAATGGTGGACAACGAAGTGTCGATCATATCATTCATATGACTCATGCTTAACCTTTAGATTCATGTGTTCCGATGCCATGTCTGTACATGCTAGGCTCATCAAGTTAGACCCAAGTATTTCCGCGTGTGCAAAACTGGCTTGCACCCGTTGTATGTGAGCGTAGAGTCTATAGCACCCGATCATCACGTGATGCTTGGACACGACGAACTTTCGCAACGGTGCATACTTGGGGAGAACACAGTTTTTATCTTGATCTTTAAGTGAGGAATCATCTTATAATGCTACCGTCGCGATCTAAGCATAATAAGATACATAAAAGGATAAACATCACATGCATATAACTTTATGTGGCATGGTATAGCCAATCTTCGCTCAATGATCTCCATCATCTTGTGCATTCCGGCATGATCTCCATCACTCCACCATGATTGCCTCCACCAC
Organism: Avena longiglumis; assembly: GCA_030063025.1. Classification (NCBI taxonomy): domain Eukaryota; kingdom Viridiplantae; phylum Streptophyta; class Magnoliopsida; order Poales; family Poaceae; genus Avena; species Avena longiglumis. Next base: position 546,550,011 of record CP125973.1, on the reverse strand, counting down.
GAATAGCAACTACAACTATTGCTAACTACTTAGCGATAAAGTGAAACTATTACATGGCGCATAAGAAGTTGACACACAGGTCATCCACAATTATAAAGACAACCATATGGATCCTGCCGGTTGTGTACTCATCGACATGCAAGTCGTGAAACATTACAAAACATGATCATCGCATACATTATACACATCACATCTTGGGCCATACCATATCACAGAAAACACTCCCTGCAAAAACAAGTTAGACGCCTCTACTTTGTTGTTGCATGTTTTACGTGGCTTATAGGAGTAGATGCTAAGAACGATTCTTACCTACGAAAAGCCACAACGGTGATATTATGGTTGCCAAACTCCGGTGTTAATCCCATGACAACTATAGTGAGAGAAACTGGCATCCACCAGCCACATGTGTGGAACAAGCCACACGCGTCAAGTGCGGGCCGGTCATGACGACGTCGCGTAAGGTTGGCCTGGACCGCTTCAATCTCACTATCCGCGTCATAAGAAGAACACAAACAAGAGGCTTGCAACAGAAAACATCAACGCCCGCAACAACCATGTTGCGTTCTCGTGAAACACATCTACGCATAGATCTAGCTCGATACCATCAAGGGTTTCGGCATAGTAAATCAAAATTTTCTCTGAGATGCGAGCAAGGAAAGCCAAGATCTAATCTTGGAGATGCAAACAACGAGAGAGATTGGATTAGATCTTCATACCCTTGAAGATTCGCACAGGAACGTTCGTCGGAACATGGGTGATGTAGTCGTACTCTTCTCCTCCTCGATCCGATCCGATCTGGCACCACAAGTGGCGGTGCCTCCGTGAGATGCACGTGCAGCACCTCAACGTCTCCTCCTTCCTCGGACCAGCAAGTATGGTGGAGAGACGGATTGGATCTACAACACGACGGCGTGGTGTATATGGTGGAGAATTTCATGGCAGGCTTCGCCTACAAAGCGAGGAGAGAGGAGGGGAGGGCGCAGAACGGCTAGGGTTGGAGGGAAGGTGGGGTGGGTGCGCCCAACCCTCTTTATATAGAGGGTGCCCGCCCTAGCCCTCCCCCAAGTCCAAACCGCGGCCCCAAGGAGGAGGAGGGGGGGGCAAACCCCTTCTAGAAGGTCTAGATTAGGTTTTATCCTCTTGGCGGCTGGGCCCTATGGGGCCTTGTGCCCTGGACCAATGCGGCTGGCACTCCCTCATAGGCCCATGCCCTCCCGGAAGGTATGGCCACGTTGGTCCCCTTCCGAAGGTTCTAGAAGCTTCCGGTACAATCTTGATTAACCGGAACAATTCCGAACTCCAAAAACTGTCTTTGCCTTATATGAATCTTATTCTCCGGACCACTCGGAACCTCTCGTGATGTCCGGATCCCATCCGAGACTCGAACAAAAACTCATAAACCAATTATCCAATCTATCCTAGCGTCGAGACACGTTAAGTGTGTGACCTGCGGGTTCGAGAATATGCGACATGATCTTCTATCAATAATCAACAGCGGGTTGCAAACCCATATTGACTCCACATTCATCGATGATCATATCGGATGAACCACGATGTCGAGATTCAATCAATCCCATATTTATATTCCCTTCGTCTCGCGATATTTTACTTGCCCGATATTTGATCGTCGGCATCATACCTAGTTCAATCTCGTTCACGCAAGTACTTTACTCGCTCGTAATCCGATATCACTTTGTGATTAACTCCTTAACCACATGCTTGCAAGCGGTGTTGATATCGATTACGAGTGGGCCAGTATATCTCTCCGACTTGGGAGGGACAAATCCCATCTTGATACATACAACCCAACAGATACTTTCCGATCACCTGAGAGACACCTTTATGATCACCCTCTCATAGGATGACGTTTGATGACCTCAAAGCTTTCTTCCGATACCAGGGATTTGTATTATCTCATGGTCTAAGGAATACAATATTTGACATAAGAAAAGCTTCGCAAAGACGAACACGATGAAACGATCTAATTGCTTCGCTTAGTTTGGGTCTGTCCACCATATCATTCTCCCAATGATATGATCTCATTATTAATCGAAAACTCATGTCCATGGCTAGGAAACCTTAACCATCATTAATCAATGAGCTAGTCCATAGAGGCATACTAGGGACACGGTGTTGTTCACAAACCACACAAGTATTAAAGTTTCCGCTTAATACAATTCTAGCATGGAATATAAACATTATCATGAACAAGAATTATAATAATAACATCTTTATTAATGCCTCTAGGGCATAATTCCAACAGAATCATGCATTTTTCCTTAAACACAAGCCCTGCAAACACAATCTTTGGCAAAAGAGACATTGTCTTTTAGTCCAAGGATGTGGCCACCCTTTTGGAGACTTTGCAAAGTTCTCATGTTGACATGGGCTAAACGGCGATGCCATAGCCAGACCACGTCGACCTTTCCGAATAGACACATCGGACCCGAAGTGGTTTTCCCCGAGAAGTCCACCACATACGGTCATTTCGGTATCCAACGAAAGCGACCTTTAGAGACTTGCTCCATAAGAGTACCACCAAATCATCATCGATAAAAACAGCAAAACCCATCTTGCCAAGGGCACGAACAGAAAGAAGATTGTAGCCAAGGGTCTCAACAAGCATGACGTCCACGAGAGAGATATCGTGGGCAACCACAACCTTGCCAAGACCCAATACCTGAGATTTTGACTTATCACCATAGGAGACTGTGATATTATCATGATTTGGACGCATCTCCGTGATGATCTCCTTGCTTCCGGTCATATGACTAGTGCAGCCACTATCCAGCACCCATTTCGACCCACCGGAAGCATAGCCCTGCAAGAAAATTACTTCTTGGTTTTAGGTACCCATTTTTCAATGGGTCCTTTCATGTTAGTAACAAGGGTCTTTGGGACCCAAATAGACCAAGCAATATATTCATCAAAAGGACCAACATAATAAGCATAAACATCGCCATAGTCATCACAAAAGAGTTCATAATTCGGATTATGAGACCCTGCAAAACTAATATCATTAGTCTTATCTTTTGTGACGACCTTCTTAGCAGTGCTTGTCTTTAATTGCACATTCTTGGTCTTGTTCTTCTTGGTTTTCTTCTTCTTGGACTTGGTGACATACCCAAGTCCCTCTTTACCATGATTTGACCTTTGCTTGCCAAGGACTTCATCAAGCACACCTTTGTCCTTTGTAGTGATGTCCTTGATCACTTCTGTTTCCACACTAGCATTTTTCTTGTTACTATATGTTGAGTTGGACGAGCTAGGAGTATAATATTTGGCCAATCGACTTTGAAGCTGATCATGTGACTCATTGAGAATAGAGAACTCGTTTTTCAACGCCTTGTGAGCATTGTCAAGTTTCTCCAATTCCTCAGAGAGTCTATCATGAGCAGCCCCAAAGTCAATCCTTTCCTTCTTTAACTTCTTTGCCTTGGTGACAGCATTGTCACGTTACTTGACAAGTTTAGTCACAATTTCTTCATGTGACTCTTCCATAGACTCAAGCCTCTCTTCAAGAGAGACCCGATCTTCTTCTTCTTCTTCAAGAGCATTTTTTAGGGATGCAATTTCCATTGCATCCTCCCTTTCAATTCTGCCCTTTTCTTCGAGGAGTGCTTCGTTTTGGGCCAGCTGATCCATAAGAGCCTCAAAACAAACTTTGTGCTCACCTTGCAGGTTATTATATAAATAATCCAAAGCAATAATCTCTTCTTTAACCTTAAGACTAGCAGGATCATCCATGTCTATCATAGCCTTGGGAAAAGAAGAGTTAGAAGAAGTTACCTCGGAGCTTCTTGCCATAAGGCAAGTAGCATTCTTGTTGATGATGTTTTCGTTCGGAGAGTCGAAGAGAGATGTTGATGTAGATGTGGTGGCTATAGCATCCACCTCTTGAGAGCTATCGTCCTCGTCCTCATCTTCACTCCCCGATGAATATTCTTCTTGAGCCACTAGAACAATCTTTGGTTGCTTCTTGAAAGGAGCATTCTTCTTTACAAACTGTTTCTTACGTGGAGCTTTTGATTTGTCCTTGAAAATGAGTCTTCCTCCATTATCCTCTCTACTTTGATATGGACACTCAGCTACGAAGTGCAGCCGGTCACCACAATTGAAGCATGTTCTCAGCTTGGGACCATTTTCTTTTCTTCCATAGGCTCCACTCTTGCGATCTAGTTCAGCTTTAGCCTTGGTGGATCTTTCCAAAAGTTTCTTGCATAAAGAGCCAAATATTGTCCGTGGATCCTTTTTATATCTTCGTGACAGATCCGGACCTTCTAGCATATTCATCATGATCAATCACACTAGTCTTCAAGGCCATGTTGACCCCTTTGCATCCCCATAGCTCGAGCACGGCGTCTTGACATTCTTGGCAGCCACTTTGAAGGCCATTTCTTGCATTACCTCATTGGATGACATGAGGTGATAGTTATGCCTACCTTGGAGACTTTTCAAATCTGTGGGCTCAAATGGCATAAGAATCGACATACTTGCGCTTGATCCAAGCATCATCAACATGAGTGCAGTGGTTTCAAGGTTGTGGCTATTGCCTTGAGCCTCCTATACATGTCCTCGTGGTCTTCTCCATCCAGCATATAAAATCCTTCAGCTTCATTGCTCAAGGCATCATATCTATTCCTTCTCATACTTTCATTTCCGATGAAGAGCTCGGTGAGAGCATCCCAAGCTTCTTTAGCTGTGCTAAGATGCTGAATGTGTGGCATGTATTTGTCACCCACACCAAGTTGTATCATGTGTAGAGCTGTAGCATTGAGTTGGCTATCGACCACTTCTCTCCTTGTGAGATTGTTAGGATTTCCAACGTGAAGACCATTTTCGATGATCTTCCACAACTCTATGGAGGAACTGCACACATGATATTTCATCAAAAATTGCCATTGAGAGAAAGTAGATGCAGAAAGTTTGGGTGGATCACCCCTATTATGTATATGTGGGTTAGGAATAGGCGGATCAGGGGAATACACATGAGAAACCTCATTGTATCCATCCTTACCGCTATCCTTTTTCGAGGAGGAGCTCTTACTAGTATCATCACCTACCACTTCGTTATCTTTGGAAATAGTTTTACCCGTTTCCTTGGATTGCGGAGTGGTATCCTCAGTTAGATGGAGGTGATCTTTGCGGATGTGGAGAGACGCATTATCAATTGACGCATCTCTTCCATCTTAGCCTCCATTTAACTCACCAAGGTTGTTTCCAACGTCTTGAGATCGTTCATGGTGACTACCTCCGGAGCATCACTCCCATCTCCCTTCGAACCCATACTTCTCTTAGGCGGTTAAGCCCGAAATAAGAGCCGAGGCTCTGATACCAATTGAAATTGATCGTATGGGCACCTAGAGGGGGAGTGAATAGGTGCTAACCAATTTTTAATACTTTTTCAATTTTAGGCTTGACACAAATTAAATTCTCTAGATATGCAACTACGAGAATTTCCCTATATGTAACCCTAACTACTAAGCACATAAAAGAGGAGCGAGGAAACCGTAGTGGAGCACGCGGAGACACAGGGATTTGTTTTACCGCAGTTCCTTCCTTGTTAAGGGAAGTATATCTGCGTTGGAGGGGTGGGCGGTTCTAAGACCACCACGCCACAATAGGCCTCACCCTATTCTTCGATGGATCTCGCCACGAGAGGCCTGATCCATCTTCTCCACTATTGGATCCCTTCGAGGCGGGAACCGGTGCCTATTACAACACTATCGGGGCACACACCCACAACCGAATTGGGGGCTCCCGAGATGACAACAAGCTGCCACAAGAACAAGCTTTATCAATATAAACAAAAACGAGGATCTAGATATTTGCAAGAAATACTAGATCGGAGGTTCTCCAAATGAATGGAGAGGAGATGAAGCGCTTGATTGCTGATGATGAAGATTGAGTTCTCCTCCTTCGATTCCCCAAGGGATGGGGCCTTTGGGTAGATCTAGGTGGAGCACTCTTGGATGAAGCTTTCAGATCTGATCTGGTCTTTTTCGTGATGAATCAAGAGGTCTGGCAGGAGGGGGATGGCTGGCTTAAATACCCCCTCCCCAGATCTGGCCGTTGCACAACTTTGGGGGCGGATTATCTGCCCCCCCCCCCCACTTGGGGCGGATTATCCGCCCCCTGGGAAAACTCCGCCACAAGGGCGGATTCTCCGGGGGAAACTCCGCCCCCTCTCTGGGGCTTGCGCCTTGGTGAAGCTTGGTGAAGTTCTTGGGGGGCAGATAATCCGGCCCCCCTGAGGGGCGGATTATCCGGCCAGACCGGAAAGTCTGGCCAAAACTCCGCCCCCTCTCTGGGGCTTGCGCCTTGGCGATGGCAAGGCGGTATCCGCCCCCTTAGGCGGATTATCCGTCGAGGCGGAAAATCCGGCCAAATTCCGCCTTCCGGGGCTTGCTGCCAGGCAAGGGAGGCGGATTATCCGCCTAGTGGGGCCGGATTATCTGCCCCCAAAGGCAGAGTCCTTTTCCCTTTAATCTCAAATAGAGCTGCAACACTTCAACACACATTAAATGATCCTTGGTATTGTTATCTAACACACAAAACACTAGGGATTAAGAAATGTTCTTTCAACCGCGGACGCGGCTATTCGAATAGTTTGACACTCTGTAGAGATTGTACACTTTCACCATAACATTCGATACATCCGTCGGGAACAAATCCTGAATTCACCATACTCAGTATGTGGATAATCAATCCTAACCTTTCAATTACACGCCCTAGTATAAGCACCTCTCCTGTGAGTTTGGCCTCCCAACCATGACCAACTGTCATCTTGGAGTGCTGCAGTGGACAATCTTCACAAGGTAGCCTCAGCTCAGACCTTGGCCGTGAGGGAACTAATACTAAGGTATATAAGTTTCCAGTCAAGCCCTACCCAATATTCGGGTATTGTGGTTGTATGAGAAAATTGGAATGGTATCGCATCCAGACAACCATCCGTTTTATAAAGGGCTAAGGCTCATGCCTCAATATTTTCATCACCAAAATCATGAGGTGTTCGGAAACACATGTACAAAACATTTCAATAGAATGATCCATCATTCCAAGGTTTTCATAACCATTTTTCCACCAAGTATTCCCATCTAAAGTTGATCAAGTTTTATGCTTAGCACTAGCATCTACAAGTGGGGGTAAGCATTGATGAGGGGTGGTAAACTAGTGGAGTTTCAACTAAGTACAACCTTATGTCTCAGATGATATCAAGGTTTCTAACTTAGGCCAAATTTTATGTAACCTTCACATATCTTTCTAGTATCTACCATTCTCTTAAGTAAACTCTAAGTAAGAGCTTTGATAAAGAAATAAAGTATAAAGCTTGCAATTAAAACTAGGATGGTTTATCAAGTGGTATAAGCTTGCTAAGTTAATAGCTTGCATAGGTCAATTGATGTAGTAAGGCTTGCTAAATTGCAAGTGTTAGCTTGCACATTCACTAGTAGTATTAGTCTTGCTAAAGTAGAGTATCTTGCAAGTTTTAGCTTTCATAGGTATAGTATCAGCTTGCCTTGTGCAGAGCAGTGGTTGAAGTTCTCCTCGGCTTCTTCTTCGTAGTATTCTCCTTCCTCCTCGTATCCTTGGTCGGTACTATCGTCTATGAATAAATACGAGGTACACAATCACCAAACAATACTTAACTACTTGCAATCATCACACACAAGGGTCCTATAGATGATCTAACATCATCACTAACATTACAAGATTAAAGCTTGGTTTAATTCCTTTTATTTTTAGAAAAGTAATTTCTACTCATTAAAAAACTACTTAAGATTTAATATTCTCCAAACCAAATATGGGATCATGTTGACACATGTCATCACCACATATTGTAGTCCATGGGAATGTGATTTAAAGTGGTGTCACAATTTAATAAGGTTTTACCCTTTTATTTTAATTAAATAAAGTGACTAGAAATGCCTATGTAGCATTCTTTTATTACTTGAACATTATTTCTGCAAGTAAACCTATATATTTTTATATATTCTGAAAGGTATGGTTAAATGTGATTTTTGAGAGTTGTAATCAACTCAAAAGCTATTATGGTTTAAATTTGAAAAATGTTTGAATGCATAAAAGCTTCTGCCTTGCTATTTTACCATGGATGATCTACAGATCCAAATGACTTGAATCCAACGGGCTTGGATTCAGCATTCCAAGACCTTTCTAACAAAATTGGTTTCATTCAATTTGGTGCACTGAATCGATCTGGGTTGATTTTTGAAGTTGGGTACAGAAGTGGGTTTGAAATAAAATGGAAAAGGTTTAATTCAAATAACTGGGCTGCGCGAAAAGTTAGCAACGGCCGCTAAGCATATAGCGCTTCATGGCTGTTTAAGTGGTTGTCCCCACTTGTCAGTGAGACAGGGGGTGCGAAGCGGTATGGGGCAATGTGGATCGTGCGATCTAGTTCTAATCCAACGGCGGGGAGTCATCGTCGACGTTGGGCAACGTCGGCGAGAAAGAAACCTAGCGGCGATGGGGTTCTTGGGGCTCACCGGGGGTCGGCGAGGCGGGCGAACGACGAAGTCGACGACGGCGAATCTCCTGGTACCGGTGGCTCCTCCTGGGGCGGTTTCAATCGTTGGCTCCCTTCTTCTCCAGAGGCGGCGGGCTCCGGTGAAATTCCGGCGAGGTGTTGCTCACCTTGATCCAGGAATGGTGTGGCACGATCAGTGATGGGAGGGAAGTAGAATGGTGTGAAGAATTTGAGCGGGGGTGGCCTCTATTTATAGTCGAGCGAGGGGACCGACGGGGCGCACGGTGAGCTCGTCGGGGGCGATGGTACAGACGGCTATTGGCATGGGCGAAGGTAGGGGCGGTGCGGTGTTCCCTGACGATGCTCAACGATACGGTGGCGAGACGTGGGGCGGTGCGGGTTGGTCTGGAACATGCGACGCTCTACGCGGCAGAGGCAGCGTCTTCGACGGCAAGTGGTGGCTGTGCGTCACGGGGCGCCGAACGAGGATGTCTGGCGGTCTCCTGGGTCGGTGGCGATCGTGTATGCGTGCGGTGAGGCGATGACGGTGGCGCTCATGGCGCCGCGGCATGGTCATCGGCTGGCGCGGCGCGCGGTCCGTGCGTGTGGTCGAGGGTTGGCAAGGTTCGGCGGTGGATGGGAGTGGCGGTGGACGGTGGGCTGCCTCCCAGACATGTTGGCTAGGCTTGTTTCTCCTCCTAGCTTGTTGTCGACATGGGGGTGACAATGGTGCATTCGGCCTGCTCACCTTTGATGGCATTGCCAAGATTACAGTGGTGATAGTGATTAGTTAAGGTTGTTAGATGATCTAATAAGGCTAGTGGTGCCCAGAGAGGGAACAAGTTAGGCTCAAAACACTGCACACTATAGTGTTTTGATTTTGTTTGATTTGTGTCTGCAATGTGTTTGATGAAATGGCCGCATGAAATCAAGTTTTGAATTTTGAAAAGATTTTTGGTGGGTGTGCTAGATTGGTGCTGGTGAGTCTACAGATGCTTGGGTTTTGAAAGTTGAGCTTGTTTGAGTGGTTTTTGAAAAAGTGGGATCCTCCCATATGATAAAGATTCAATTTTGAATTGTCATTTAAACTATGCATTTGAAAGTTTCTGGATGATCACAAAGTGGGCCTTGATACTTTGTTATGAGTACATTCAAGGGGTGCAAAGATCCAGAAAAGTTTCTGTTAGGTTCTGAAAGTTTGAGACAACCAAAGTAGGCATGGGAGTTAAATTGGTCAAAATGACCATTCCTTTATTTTATTTGTTTTGCTTTATTTGTCTTTGGTAAAAGTGTGGGAAATGTTTTAGATGATGTTTATTTCACCTAAGAAACATTTTACAAGCAAGTAAACATACAAACAAGGTGGTTCAAAAGAATTTCAAATTCAATGCATACTCATATGCATGCATTCATAATTTTATTTAGAAAAGTTTTTGTTAACCCTAATTTTGATGCTTAGAGTTTGATGATCCAAGTTCAATATTTTTGGGATGTTACATACTCCGGCTGGTTCAAATAGATAGGATATCTAGTTGTTCAAACTAGGAGATTGATTGTAATCTAATCTCCTTATCCTTGTAACCGATCGATCTCTTGTAAACGCCACAGCGAGAGCTTTTCTCGCTATGATATAACACGTACTCGGATCCTCCAACGAGGCTACCGCTTCCTGCCAAGCCCTACCGATCGATATGGTATCAGAGCCAACTCTTCCATGACTCTACCGCCGCAAAACCAATCTGAAGAAACACCTACAACCCAAGCCATCGCCGCCGCCGCTGCTCCATGATCAAGCCTGGCGCTGCCGCTGGTTTCTTCCTTGCCGTAGCTGCCCTCCCAGAAAACCAAAACACCACGACCCAATCCACACGACCTAAGTCTCTGCTGCTGCAATCTTGTGACGTAGCTACCCTCCCAGAAACCAAAAACACCACGCCAAACACAACCAAGAACTCCAAGACACAATCCCCCTGGTGGCCATGAAGACTCCGGGATCATCGTCTTCGTCTGTGCTCTCTGCCGCGCTGGGATCACCACCCTTCCAAAACCTGACTGGGGCCAACTTCCTCTTCTGGAAGACCCTTGTCCTTCCCCCCTTCGTGGTGCTCAGGTCCTCGACTTGCTCGATGGTACCGACGCCGCGCCGATGAAGACCTTGGAGGTTGAAGACGCCAACAAGAAGAAGAACATCATCCCAAACCTTGCCTACACGGCATGGTTGTCTCGGGATCAAACGGTGCTCGGGTTCCTAGTGAACTCCCTGTCCGCTGAGATGATTCTCCACATTGTCGGGATTGACACTGCTGCTGAGGTATGGTATACCCTCACTGGCATGTTCTCCTCCCACTCCCGCACAAAGATCAATCATCTGCGGGGGTCTTTGAACAACACCAAGAAGCTCGACATGTCCGCGGCCCAGTTCTTCGCCAAGATGAAGAGCTTTGGTTCTGAACTTGCCGCCGCGGGCAAACCCATGGAAGAAGATGAGATGGTGGGATACATCTTCAACGGCCTCGACGCCACATACAACGATCTCGTGTCCTCCGTCAACAGCAACCCTGGTACTACTCTTGATGACCTTTATAGTCAACTTTGTGCTCATGATCTTCGGCAAGATATGCTAGCGTAATCGGGGACGGTCTGCTTCACCTCCTCCGCCAACCTTGCTGCATGCCCTACACGTGATAGCAACCACGACTTCCGCCCTCGTGGAGATCGTGGTCGATCACCAGACCGTGGTGGTTACCGTGATGGTGGAGACAATCGTTGTGATGATGGCGCTCGTGATGGAGGTCATCGCGATGGGCGGAGTGATGATGATGGAGGCCAGCGTGATGGGCGGCGTGATGATGATGGAGGTCGCCGTGATGGGCGGCGTGATGATGGACGCGACGGTGGCCGCCGTCGTGATGATGGAGGCCGACGCCGTGATGATGGAGGGCACCGCCGTAGCCGTGCTCCTCGCTTCGTTGATGTTACTTGTCAAATCTGCAAGATCCACGGTCACCCCGCCAACGAGTGTTGGTGGCGCTATCAAGATCGTCATGATTCCGAGGATGATGGCGAGGAGAAGGGTGCCCATGTGGCATCCTATGGTATCGACACCAACTGGTACCCTGACTCAGGTGCCACCCTCCATGTCAATTCAGAGTTGAACAAACTCACCACTCATGAAAAGTACAACGGACGTGATCATGTCCACACGGCCAACGGAAACGGTATGCAAATAAGTCATATTGGTCATTCAACTTTATGCACCTCATGTAATACACTACAACTCAAAAATATTTTGCATGTCCCTAGTGCTTCCAAGAATCTTTTATCTGTTCATAAGCTTACCCTTGACAATGATGTGTTTCTTGAATTTCACCCATACTTCTTTTTGATCAACGACCAGGCCACAAGGAGAACTCTGTTTAAAGAACCATGTCATGATGGCCTCTACCCGCTAGCCCCCTCTGCTACGAGTTCTTCCAAGCAAGCCTTCATCACAATAAAGCCGTCGTCTTCTACGTGGCATCGCCGCTTAGGACATCCTTCCTCTTTTGTGGTTCAACAAGTACTTAGGAGAAACAATATCTCTTACACTCCTGAAATAAACCCATACATCTGTGATTCATGCCAACTAGCTAAGAGCCATCAGTTGCCATACCCTGTCTCTACTAGTGTATCCACTGTTCCTTTAAAGCAAGTTTTTTCTGATGTATGGGGCCCAGCTCCTATTTCTGCTAGCAAACATTCATATTATGTGAGTTTTATTGATGATTTCGATAAATTTACTTGGATCTACTTGCTCAAGAAACGCTCTGATGTTTATCAAGTTTTCCTTAATTTTCAGCAACTTGTTGAAAGAAAATTTGCTAGAAAAATAATCACCATGCAAACTGATTGGGGAGGTGAATATGAAAAACTCAATAGTTTCTTCCAAAAGATTGACATTACTCACCATGTATCTTGTCATCATGCTCACCAAAAAAATGGCTCTGCTGAAAGAAAACATCGCCATATTGTTGAAGTTGGCCTTGCCTTACTTGCTAATTCCTCTATGCCCCTTAAATTTTGGGATGATGCCTTTCTTACTGCCACTTTCCTCATCAATCTCCTTCCTAGCAAAGTTATAGATCATGACACCCCTGTAGAACGCCCGCTTCACACAAAACCCAACTATGAGTCTCTCAGAATTTTTGGTTGCGCATGCTGGCCAAATCTCCATCCCTACAATAAAAGAAAGCTTTCCTTTTGTTCTACATGGTGCGTATTCTTGGGCTACAGTCCTCGTCACAAAGGTGTCAAGTGTCTAGAGATTTCCACTGGTCGTGTTTATATCTCTAGGGATGTTGTCTTTGACGAAAATGTTTTCCCTTTTGCTGAGCTGCATCCTAATGCTGGCTCACGCCTTCATAATGATATACTTCTTTTACCACAAGAGACATCAAATAATGGGGTTGCAATTGTTGATGATTATAAGCATGTGCCTGTTGTTACTAATGAGCATCAATAAATTGCAGATCACAATGTTCAAGCAGGAACTGCTGATGACCAAGAAGAATCTGCAAGAAATTCCACTCAAATCCATGAAGAAACGATGGAGAAATCAGCATCAGAAAATTCCTGTACAAGCAGCAATCCCGAAGAAGATGCTGATGAAACCGCCTTGGATCGCGCGGAAATCCATCCCGACGATGATATTCCCGTACGGCAGCCAAACTTCCCGCCCGCGCCAGATTCTCGGGGGCCCACGCTGTCTCTGTTGCCCTCGTCCCCGCAACAACAACGCCACGCCACGTCGCCTCGGTCGCGGTCCCCTCTGTCGCGGTCGCCCTCGCCCCCGCACGCGTTGCCTCGGTCGCGGTCCCCGCTTCCGCGTGCACGTGCATCGCGACCAGCTGGCGCCCGGACCCGCCTGCGGTCGCTGTCTCCTGGGCGGACTGCGACGCGCCCTCGCTCCAAATGCGGCGCCCGATCTCCACCTCGACACCAACAAACTCACTCCGCGTCGCCCTCTCGTGGTTCTGTGCCACGCTCGCGGTCCTCGTCGCGGGACCCTGCATCGCGGTCTCTGCTGTTCGCTGCCGAGAATATTCGGCATCGGGGGGCGAAGAAAACAAGGCTGATCAGAGATGGCGCCGAAGCAACAGATGACGCCAGGGAAGCAGCTGGAGGATCTTCTGTGGCTGGATCTACTACAGCTTTGCCTACACCACCGAATCCTCCAGCTCTAGAACCTCGCACGCGACTTCAGAAAGGTATACGTACTCCGAAGCAGTATACTGATGGAACCGTTCGCTATGGTCTGTTTACGTCCACAGGTGAACCTCAAACACTTTCTGAAGCTCTTGGAGATGATCGTTGGCGTAAGGCGATGGAGGAAGAATACAATGCACTGATGGAAAATAAAACATGGCATCTTGTTCCTCCGCACTTCACAAAGAATCTAATTGACTGTAAGTGGGTATATTGTGTTAAAAACATGCAGATGGTACAATTAATAGATACAAGGCACGTGTAACACCCTCAGAATCGGCCCTATGCAAGTTTCAGCGCTTCCCGCCAAACCCGCATAGAAACGATTCAAAGGTGCCCACCAGGCACTTGCGTGCGGGTGGAAAACGAAGTAATATCATTACACAATAGTCCTCGATGGAACCCACAAAACATATATATATACCAGCGACTCAATGAGCCAAGAATACAGATATAATATACAAAGATCTAAATCACCTTGAAATTGATAGAGCATCCGACTACGGACAAGATGCAAATGGGGCTAAGAGCCCTGGAGAATAACAAATGGCGTCCATAACCCTGCCCAGGCCAAGCCGGAAGGGTAACCCTGCTAACGACGTCGATCTCAAAACCTGCTTAAACAAAAGGGGTGCCGACAAAGGGCAAAGGAAAAAGAGAGAGCGGTCGATCGAGGCGATTACAGCGAGGCTAGAATTCGCGGTCCTCGCCTACATAGGTATGGTGGATCGAGGCGGCAGCATGCACCAAACAACCTATAGAGACTCGATACAACTAGCGGCTATCTGAGAGGGGTAAGAAAGACTTATTCGGAACCAACCTGATACTACCACCAAACATACCCATCCTGGTATTTCCCCCTCGAGACCAAACGAGGAAGTCAACCGAGGAACTCACACCGTTGGCAGTTTTATTTATTCAGTTATCGTTGCAGCAATTACTAGTCAGGTATAGATAGTCATCCTGATAGAATAAGCAGTGGGCACTTTTAGTTAACCATTCCGTTGTAGTTGCAACACTTACTAGTCAGATACAATTAGCATGAGATATCCCCAAACCCAGCAGTTGTTGGTACTTTTATTTAGCCATTCCGTTGTAGTGAAGCTGATTACTAGTCATATCGGATACAAGTCAAATTATAGCAGTAAACTTTAGTTATAGTTGTCTATGATCGAGACCTGTGCTCCAAGTCGTCCATAACCGCGGACACGGCTTCTCGAAAAGATTTAACCCTGCAGGGGTGCACCAAAGTTTCCACACGCACCTACACCCTTGTTGTCGGATCAGGTAGGTACAAGATCACAAAACATGCACCCAACGGTATGTCGACGGGGTTTCGGACACGATGTTTCCCAGACCCAAAGCAAGCACGGGGGGCCACCCCACTAAGCAACCCGCAACGAAGTCGGCCGGTCTCCGAGACGGACTCAGGGTTTGCGTCAATGGCTGTAAACGACTAGGAACCCGAAACTCTCGGGCTTGTCGATACCGCGAAAACACTCCGCTTACCTAAACATTACAGGTGCTCCTTGCACAATCGTAAATAAAGCATCAAAGCATGGCATAAGTACAAGATAGTAATAAAGCCCCAAACTAATTGTGGCCCCCAATACAGTACTTGGAATCCGGTACTAAATCGATGGGGGTGCCCATACACCCCACCTGTGGTTAGCGCGCTCGATCTCGGAACAGGTGTCAAGAACTCGGGGTCCTACGGGACACAAGTGGACGGTTAACAACCAAATAACATCTATTGCCCACCTGTGCCTCTGCATTTACCTACTTTCAATTTTAGTTATTAAACAATAATTAAAGCCATGATCATCTCCAACATTAAACATGCGACAATACTCCAACAACTGTGGTACTGGACGACACACAACAGCACTTGAGCAAGCGACTACGACGCGCAAGTCCAACTATCTACCAAACAACAGGGAATAGGATGTGTCCAAGGCAATATAAGGCTGCAAGGGATATCACGGGTACGAAAACTAGAGCACCGCAACACAGATAGCAATAGATCAACAGGAGGGAGTAAATACTATAAAAGTAAGATAGGTAGAAAAGGGGGGAGGTGCTCGCCTGAAAACATTGTCGAAGGTTCATCCGAAGATCGGGTCGACACTCGCATCAACTCATCGGCCTAGTCCGTGAAGAAGCAAAACTCTAGCACAAACACCGGATGCACTATTTAATACTACGGCAAAAGATCGAGCATGATGCATGTATGATGTATGACATGGCAAAGGTGCAATGCAATTAGATCATATTAAGCGGAACCGGGGTCCCGGCAAATATTTAGTGGTTCAAGTTGTTTATCTACCCCGCAAATTAAATGTTGTATTAACATGGCAAAACATATCACCGGTTCGCTACACAAAATTAAATGGAGCCAATATATGACTAGAATAGCCGTCATATAGTTTCCATATGTAATTATTAGATGAACCGACATAATGTCCCCAAACCACATGATGATATGCAAGCATGAACAATTTAATATGCAACAAGTAATATCATTTATAAAAATATGGGCTTAGGGTCACACATTAGGGTCGAAGATCTTGGTTCCGGGGTTCGGGGTTCGGACTCAGGGTTCGACGGGGATCGATCTCGCATTCGGGAAGGACTTGGCGGCCTTCGGATCCGGGGCTCGCATCCGGGAAGGAGAACTTGTCGCATCCGTGGTCTTCAGGTCCGTGTAGATGGTCATGGCGTTCCGAGGAGAAGATCTTGGCGTGCCGAGGGTTCGGTCACGGGGATCGGTCTTCGGATACGACTTCGAGGCGATGGATCCAGAGATCTTGGCATCCGTGAGGTAGATCTTGTCGGTCCCACCGCGAAGGCCTCGGGTTTTTGGCTTCGGGTGTCGATGATGGTCTTGGATAGTCGCCACATAGTCGTCAAGTATCGTCTTGGTGTCCCTCGGGTTCATCTTCCTGCATCGACATCATCTTCACTTGGCTCTGCGGATGTGCGAATTATGCAACATCTTCGACACAGGTTCTGCTGCTCTCACCGCTTCAACATGCGCAGACGAATACCACACCATGCATACAGACTGGCCGGAAGAGACCTGATAGGGAAAACAAAGGGGACTTCCAAACAAGTAGGGTGGCGTTTGAGGATACCACACGCGAGCAAGGGCCCAAGCTAGAACGAGACTTGGCACAGCATAGACCAAGGCAGCGGAGGTTACCCTGCGGGAACAAGGAGGCATGCACGGAGAGGCGCCTGTGAGAACGACGCACGTCAGGTAGGAGGAATGGTGTCGCGTCACAGAGCCCACATGGTCGGCTGGGTGAGGAAGGCCGGCAGCGGCGGCGAACAGGGCGGAGGGGCCTGACAGCGGGGCAGCGATAGGAGGACGGAGAGGAAGGGCACAGAGGAGAGGCAAGCTCGGTGGCGTAGGAAGGCAGAGGGCGGCGGCCGCGGGCCGGGGAGGAGAACACAGAGGAGACGGGGTAGCACAGGCGAGGTGGTTGTCGGGCGTCATGGAGAGGGGGCCCTGTCGGCAGCGGCGAGGTGGAGGAGGGCGGCGAGTCGAGGTGGACGGCACGGCGGCCCGACGGAGAGGAGGTCGGCCGACGGTTACTGCGGGATCCGGGGAGATCGAGCAGTGGCGGCGGCCTCGGGAAGGTCCTAGGCCGGCTTGACCGGCGAGGAAGGAGGGCGTCGTCGGGCGGAGAGGAGCCTCCAGCGGTGGCGGCAGGACGACGACGCATAGGGAGGAAGGCCGGAGGCGAGGCGGGCCCGACGGAGGAGGAACAGGGGCGGCGCGGGACGGTGTGCCAGGGCCGAGGAGGACAAAGGAGGGAGGAGGCTGCGGAGCGGTGGGGGAGGCTCGATGCGGGGGAGGAGAGAGCCATGGGAGAGAGCGGGGTCGGGGTGGGCCAGGGAAGAGAGAGAGAGGGGAAGGGGATCGAGGCCAGGGGTGGGGCCGGGGACGGGTCAACACCCAGGGTGGGGTCGGGCGGCCAGGGGGAGTGGGGACTGTGGCCAGGTGGAGAGATGAGGTAGAGGGCTCGGTGAGGTGGCAAGCCGTGGTTGGCTGGAGTGAGGTGGAGGGGTGAGGTGGAGGGACGGGATTGGTCAGGGTGAGGTGGAGGGAGGCTGGGTAGAATAGGACTGGGTAGTTTTATGATTAGATATTTTGACTAGGGTTTTCTTTTGGGCCGGGTAGTAGGGGGTCTGACCGGTTGGGCTTCTGGCCTGACCGATCGGACTGCCTCCCCGGACAAAACATTTTATTATTTATTTTATTTGTAGAACATTTTTGTAAATACTTTTTAGACAAATAAAAGATTTGAACAGACCGATGTTTTGTTTGATATTAAAGGAGAGGGCTAATTAGAAAACAACTTAGGCTTTTACGAAAATAGTTTTTATGCAAAATATATGCATGATGACATGACGATGTTCAAATGCAATGTGGCATGATGACATGAGCATGTGGTCATGATGATGCGCAACACAAAAACACCGCGATTTTCTAGTAGTGGTTTTTGCGGGATGCCACAACACGCTTGGTAGCAAAAGGATTCAAGCAAATGTATGGTATAGATTATGAAGATACGTTCAGTCCTGTTGTCAAGGGAGCAACTATCAGACTTGTTCTGGCAATGGCTGTCTCCAGAGGCTGGAGTCTGCGGCAGCTAGATGTCAAGAACGCATTTTTTGCATGGCGTTCTGGAAAAGGAAGTGTATATGAAACAACCTCTAGGTTTTGAGTCTTCTGCTATTTCAAACTATATTTGCAAGCTTGATAAGGCTCTTTATGGTCTTAAGCAAGCCCCTAGAGCGTGGTACTCCAGACTTAGTACTAAATTGCAACAGCTTGGTTTTATTCCCTCCAAAGCAGATACTTCACTTTTTCTCTATAACAAAGCAAAATTTATGATATTTGTTCTAATCTATTTGGTGATATCATAGTCAACAGTTCATCTGATTAAGCTATTTCTGCTCTCCTTCATGATCTCAATACTGATTTTGCACTCAAGGACTTGGGAGATCTGCACTTCTTCTTGGGAATTGAGGTAAAGAAAACTCAGAATGGTTTGCTACTCACTCAGGAAAAATATGCTGCTGATTTGCTAGCTAAAGTTGGTATGACAAAGTGCACAATTTCTTCTACACCCTTGTCATCTACTAAAAAGTTATCCCTGAATGAAGGAACAACTCTTGGTCCTGATGATAGTACATAATATAGAAGTATTATAGGTACCTTACAATACTTAACACTTACAAGGTCTGGCATTTCTTTCTTAGTAAATAAAGTATGTCAATATTTACATGCTCCAACAACTGCTCATTGGACAGCTGCAAAAAGGATTTTAAGATATGTTCAGGGGACTATACATGTTGGGTTAACTTTTCAGCAGTCTTCATCTAGCTTGCTTAGTGCTTTCTCAGATGCAGATTGGGCATGTTGCCTAGATGATAGAATATCTACAGGAGGATTTGCTGTTTTTCTTGGACCAAACCTGGTTTCATGGAGTGCAAGAAAACAACAAACAGTTTCAAGATCTAGCACTGAAGCTGAGTATAAAGCCTTAGCTAATGTTACTGCTGAACTGATATGGGTTGAAGCTTTACTTGGTGAACTTGGTGTTAAACTAAAGGTAAAACCATGTCTATGGTGTGATAATTTAGGAGCTACATATTTGTCTACAAATCCTGTTTTTCATGCCAGAACAAAACACATTGAGATAGATTATCATTTTGTTCGAGAAAGAGTTGCAAGTAAAAGGCTTGACATCAGATTCATATCAAGCAAAGATCAAGTTGCAGATGGTTTTAGAAAAGCTTTGGCAGTTAAAGACCTGAATGCATTTAAGCGTAATCTCAACCTTTCTGCAGGTTGTGGTTAAGGGAAGCTGTTAGATTTTATGTAGACTTGTCATGTAACGTTTTTCTGTACCACATTGGAGTAGTACTCCGGCTGGTTCAAATAGATAGGATATCGATTGTAGTTGTTCAAACTAGGAGATTGATTGTAATCTAATCTCTTTATCCCGGTAACCGATCGATCTCTTGTAAACGCCACAGCGAGGGCTTTTCTCACTATGATATAACACATACTCGAAGCCTCCAACGAGGCTACCGCCTCCTGCCAAGCCCTACCGGTCGATAGTCTCCACGACGGCTGCGGCAGCTGCGGCGCCTACTTCGAGGCAAGCGACCACCAGGACACGTGCCCGCACGCGCCGTGTTTGTGAACGGAGCCCGGTTGTGCCTTCAAGGCCGCCCCGCCGGCGCTGGTGTAGGGCTAAGTTTAGATAGTTCAACAAGCGACGCCATGCTCTGCCGCCTACTTCACGTATGAACTTCCGAAGGATCAAGCGAATTGTTCAATACCATGAGGAACTGAACAAAACCTCCTCTTCATCTGCCTAGTGTTGTATGTAAGATCATCGTTCATTGCGATGTGCAGGAAACCATACAAATTATAAGACGCATTTTTTGCCAAAATGATCCAGATATATTCCACAAGTTTATAAGAAGACAAAGCACAGTAAATATAATAAAAATTATATCGAGGTCATTAGACCACCTAACGACCACTACCACCACCAGAACGAGTCGCCGACGCGCCGCTACCTTATCGAAGCCGGCCCGACGTTGTTGATGACACTCAGCAAGTCTTCATGCATGTGCGTTTAAGGACCAACATCCCCAGTGGCGAAGCAGTCGCCTTGAACCCTTCAATTGATCATCTTGTAACACCAAACCTATAACACATGTAGGACGAGATTAACCACTCCATGAAAGCGGTGATTAGACGAATCCACACCCTCCTCAACGCTAGTGGCACAAGATCGTCGTCGACAAGGTGGAAGAGGAGATGAGTATACCTTATTTTTATTCTGTACAACACGGTCATAGCCATCATAACGTCGATGCCGGTTGACCAAACTCTAATTTTAGACACCCTTCTATAGCGCCGAGCGTAGGTCCGAGGTCCGCACCCCCTCCCACTGTTGGGACGACAAGCAGCGAAGACGGGGACCCATCGATGATGAGGCAGATGGCGGTTGCTAGGGTATTTATAAGACGCATTTTGTCTCTTGAAGTATGTGCATTGATCGTGATTTACTTGAAATATGGTCAGTTACACTATTTTCTTGGTGTTGAGGTATATACACTTGTTCGTGGTGATCTTCTTAAGAGCCAACGTAAGTATGCGTCTGAGTCTCCTGTTTGCACACCTATGGCGTCTATAGAAGAACTCTCGGACACAGATGATACCATGTTGACAGCTGAGGAGTCTACTCGCTATGCATCATTGTTTGAGGTCTTCAATATCTTACTATGACACAATCAAATTTATCTTTTGTGGTGAATAAGATGTGTCAGTATCTTCATACTCTATGGTATACTTATTGGTTAGCGGTCAAGAGTATATTACGTTATGTCAAAGCTACATTGACTCATGGTCTATGGTTTATTACTTAGCTATCCATCACAAGTCTAGGTCTTTGTCCGCTTTCTAAGATGCTGATTGGACCGGTGATTCTGATGACCGGCGATCCACGGGGGTTATGCCATCTTTTATGGTGGTAATATTATTTCTTGGAGCGCCCGAAAACAAGCTACAGTTTCTGGCTCTAGTACAAAATCAGAATACAAGGCACTTGCTAATGCTACTGCTGAATTGATTTGGGTACAAGCTCTTCTTGATAAACTTGAAATATCTTACTTGAAATATCTTAGGGCCGTCCACCTATTTTGTGGTGTGACAATATTGGAGCAATCTATCTCTCTGCCAATTCAGGGTTTCATGCTCATACTAAACATATTGAAGTTGATTTTCACTTCATACGTGAAAGGGTTGCTTAGAAATTGCTTCAAATACAGTTTATCCCTTCCAAAGATCAACTAGTTGATATCTTCACTAAATCTCTTCCACTAACGTTGTTTGCTTTGCTTCATGTAAACGCAATCTCAACCTTCATGCACCGGCTAAAATTGAGAAAGGGTGATAAACTATATGTAGTTGTGTATGTGTACATATGCGGTACCGTGTTGTATATAAACCGATAGTATACTACCCTGACTCTAGCTTGTACTTGTACCTATACTCTATATAATACAAGGGCATGCCCTGTTGAGGTGC
Organism: Avena longiglumis; assembly: GCA_030063025.1. Classification (NCBI taxonomy): domain Eukaryota; kingdom Viridiplantae; phylum Streptophyta; class Magnoliopsida; order Poales; family Poaceae; genus Avena; species Avena longiglumis. The sequence continues at coordinate 546,528,160 of CP125973.1, read as the reverse complement.
TGCCCTACCTTACCCCAAACCCTAACTCATCTACCGAGTTTTTAGATGTCGTGGTAGGCGGCGTGCGTCCCGCAGCCGCCGTGCGGGCACTTGACCCTCACGCAGAGGCGACGACGTCCATGGCCATGTTGCGGACCTCGAAGGCTACTTGGCGGAGAAGGTGCAGCCGCCGCAGGCCGGGTGCCCGCCCTGGCACTGCACGAAGTAGACCGTGGAGATTTGCATGCAGCACACATGGATGGAACGAATTGAAGAATAGCTCTCTTGGTGATGAAGATAGAGAGGAGAGCCTACCTGGAAGACGGGCGGCTTGAGGGTAGTATACTATCGGTTTAAAAATGCGGCAGAGGCATGCGTCTTGGGCAAAAATAAATAAAATTGTGCCATGTGAGGTATTTCTCGATTTTTTAGATTTCATCTGTAAAGTTTTTAGCGTACTTTTTTTTTTTAGTTTTCACGTGCGTTTATATCTTGTAACTTGATTTTTTTATTAATAAAACACATCGTTGCTCTTAAGAAAAAGAGATGTGAATCAAAGGACAAGAACAAAAGAAGGCATTCTACCAAAATTATACCTCGACTATACAGATAAACGAAAAAGCTACATTTTCCAGGGTGTATTCACAAAAAAAATACAGATGAGCAAAAAAAAATACTACTTCCTCTAACCCATATTAATTAACATGGATTTGTCTAGATTCGGATATATCTAGCACTAAAATATGTCTAGATACATACGAATCTAGACAAATCCAAGTCAACTAATATGGGCCAGAGGGAGTAGTACAATTTGTTTTGCTACAATGCAAGCAAAAGAATTACTATAAAACACAGGAAAAATGATATTTATACACACGCAAGATAGACACAGTGAGTGACAAAAGAAGGCTAAAGTGGATGATGGAGTTCCTACAAAATTATGTCGATGCTGCAAGTGCAGTTTATATGAGCTCTGAAAATCAACCAAATGATCCACAGTGTTGCAATACAAGATGAAAAGGCTCAGAAATGTACGCAATTGCCAAAGAGGGTCATTATCTGAAACGAGGTACGGCTTGAGTCAAGATTTAACTACTAGTAGTACTAGTTTCTATGCCCAAGCTCCTATCTTATTCTACCATCGGTGGCCTCTCTGGCATGATCTCTCCTGATTTGCAATTGCTAAAGATGGTCATTTTTTGAAGTTTTTTACCGAGCCACAATACGATATGTGAAAATATAAAGAACATGTCTAACTACCAGGAACTACTACTAAGAGTGATTCTGAGAGTGGTTCTGAAAGAAAGGCCACCGATCCAGAGAGAACTCAGGATCACTAGTTTGCAAAGCTTCCAGCCACCTCCTGGCACGAAATGGAGGTAGGCGAGTCTTCACAGCTGAGAGAATTGTCATCTTCAGGCCCAGGCGGTCCTCAGAGTTTCTCCCCTCTTGTTGAGCAGCATCGCTTTCTTTGCTAGGAGCGTCGATTGAGCATCTTTGGGGAGAGCCTTCCACTGATCCAGATCCGTTGTTATTTTTCTCCGGAGATCCTGAACCCCGGGCCATGTTTTTCCCTGTAAGCAAAAAATCGTTACACAATTTCCAAATAGCCCATATATAGCGCATCAGTGCAAACTATACCGACCAGTGCGTTTTTTATTGCTGCAAATCCACCAACGAGCAACTCGACTCAAAATCAGCTACAGCAGCAATAAGATTAGAAATCACCAGCCAAACCGCTACAGAGCAATCAAAAAAGAGAGGTGATGAATAGACTCGGATTTAGAACAGAAAATGCAGGTTTTCTCTTCAACATGCCTACGATCTGGCCAAATTGTCACGGGTAAGGAGCTTGTTGTTGGCTAGCAACCAAAGGAGAATATGCAACCAGGGTGGTACATCAATCTTCCATGTATGTGTATGTACAGGAATAATCCTGCAATCATTGACAATGGCATACAACGAACTAACTAACACCGTAAATACCAGATGGATGAAACTTCCAAACCGCTATGTCCTCTTCACTTGATTTCAAATATGAAGAGTATATGACAGTTTCGTTAACACTGCACCTGTATCAGATACCTACATGTTATCTTGTTCATGACTGCTCGGGAACCAAGACAGCATATGTTGATCGTGACTGCTGCAGAACGCTTCTAAATATAAACCATCCGTTAGTGAAAGAACAAGGGTTCTACCCCATCCCCCCTGGAGAAGAACGGGATCTAACTTGACCACGTTCCTGCTTGAATGGGGGGCACTTCATCATCTGGATCTCAGGGGCGACGGGTTTAAGAAGATTCCATACGGATTGTGCAGTAGAACTCCAACAACTGATGCAGATGTTGGCGAAAATAAATATTTGTTCTGTTGTCTGGAAGGAAATTATTGCTCTACCCAAGTGGTTTCCGTTTGTTTGCACTTCAAAATTTCCTGTGAAACAAATTAGAGTCAAGTTCAGTATCGCCAAATGTCGAACTTGCCAGTAATTTATTGCCTGATATCAGTTTCCCCTTTTCATACCAGTCTCTGCAATCCAGAATTTATAAGGTAGAGATACTGTTTTCCTCAACAACAAAAAGCAATCAACGAATGTTTTCATTGTTTCGCGATCAGGGTTCAACCGAGAAGAATTGGTGCTTTTTTGTAATACGAATACTGCTAATTAACAAGCACAACTTCAAACAATATAATTTTAGGGTCAACACTGTACAATTTTAGATGATCACATGAAAGCATTACAGGTCAAGATTTGCCATGACTAAATGGAGAGGTATAGAATAAGATATTGATGAAGAAAAGAAGCATACTAAGTTGTGTTGTCTTCACAACGATTGGCAACGAGGCGGTCAGACTAGAGGAAGCACAATTCCAGACGTTAGATGAAGACTCACTCAAAAAGTGTCAGGACCCCAAACCATATGAGATGTTGATCCAGCACAACACCACCTTCAAATCTTCCATCGAAAACCAACAACACCACCAAAACTTGGTGCCCAACTAGTACTGCTCCTTGCTGTTTATCCCTCTTCTGCAAGTTGGCTCACAATCATGAATATCCTCATCTCGGCAATCGTAGGGGACCTCGTCGGCAGCACGGCGTCGTTCAAGATCAGAAAGTACTTCCAGCAGCAGCCTGGCATCGACAAGATTCTCCAAAGGCTAGAGAGAGTTCTCCTGAGAATCAACACCGTCGTCGAAGAGACAGAGGGGCGGCACATCACCAACCAGGGGATGCTCCGGCAGCTCAAGATGTTGAGGCAAGGAATGTACAGAGGCCGCTGCGTCCTCGACGCCTTGAGATGCCAAGGCGCCCTCGATGAGGTGGAGGGGGGCGAGGAGATGAGCCACACATCATCTGCACTGTCTGAATCGAGTGCAGCCAAACGGCTCTGTTGCTCTAGCACCCGCAGTGATAGCAGCAACAGCGAATCACTGTTGTTTGGTATAAACAGCAACATGCCACAAGTGCTGCAACGGATGGTTGATACCCTGAAGACACCATGGCTGGTATGAAGGAATTTCTCTTCTTCTTGGAGTCATATCCCCGGATACTCCGCCAACCTTACGGCACATATTTGATCTTGGACAATTGCATGTTTGGTCGCCAAATGGAACGGCAGCGGGTCCTGAATTTCTTGCTGCGTCCCAGTGCTACTCCAGATTTGGCTGTACTTCCGATCATTGGTCCAACACGAGTGGGGAAGAGCACTCTTGTTGAGTATGTCTGTAGGGATGAGAGTGTGCATGATCGCTTCTCGATGATCCTCTTCAGGACTGTCTCAAGGATGAAGAAGTTATCGACCTGAAAGGAATCAATGTTAATGGTCTAGTCCAACATCAGAATTGTGCTTCTCAAAACAGGTTGTTGATTACTGTCGAAGTAGCTGAGGACATTGACGAGGAAACATGGAGAAGGCTCAAATCTTCAATAACCCGCATCGCATCATGCAGTGGGAGTAAAATAATAGTCACCAGTCGATCAGATAGAATTGTGTGTCTGGGTACAACAGAAGCACTTCCACTAGATTATCTGCCTCAAGAGGCCCGTTGGTAGTTTTTCAAGTCGCTTGTATTTGGAAGCACAGAGTCCCAAATACAAGCACAAACGCAGATGACGAGCCAAAACTGGCAATGATGGCCATGGAGATAGCTCTAGAACAGAGACAATGTTTAGCAAACACACATATGATTGCTGGGATACTGAGAGATAACTTCAGTTCTCGATTTTGGTGCAATATTCTTGAATGTCTGAGAGCAAATAAACAGACACGTCTCGTTATGTCTGAAAAGCACCCAAACCATTGTTTGCGGGAAGATGAACCGGTGTATTATTGGAGACTGGCAAGGAGTAGCAAATACTTCTTGGTTTGTAACTATCTTCAGTCAAATTCTGGTGGGGAAGTCCCAAATATCACTGTGCAGGACATTCTCTTAGGATGTGGTGGTACACTACCCCGTGGGAAGTTTGAGGCTTTTGAATGGAGGTCTCACATCCAACTGCACTACAACTACACCATAAGCTGTAGGGTGCAATCACCATAACCAATGACAGAAAGGAAGAAGCGTGTGTCTCAGGACGAAAACCGTTTTATTTGAGCAACACATAATCTGTGAGTCTGTAAGTAGCATCATGTATATTGCTACTGTATTATCTCGCAAGAAACATTATTGCACTATCTTAATTTAGGAATCTTCACTAGTTAGCATACGGGTAGGTATGGAGTTATCCTATCCTAGTAGTATGAGTTTGTATGTCGAGCACACAGTGCTTGTATGTGGGGAAATGTTTGAGTTGCTGGTTAAATCAGAGTCCAATACCGTCGTATTTAGAAAGTTCAGTCTGTAACCTATTGATCTGGATACTATGGGTACTAAAAAGTATAAACCCAAGCCCTGTAATGTATCTTGAACATGAAAAAGGAGTAGATAAAATTGCCCCAAAATTTATGTGTTCCTTGTTTATGTCTAGCTTGAGTGCTTGACCCTGAGGCGAAAGCCAACAAGTTTCAATTCCTCTGGCACACGTGTGTTGGTGTGTCACCTAGGCTCAGGTCAGGCTTATAAATACACTCTTTTCTATCAATAAATCAGAACACAAAGTTTTTTTTTTTCAGAAAAGAAACATACCTCCTTAGGAATATTCTTACAGTCGTAATGATAAAGAGTGCTACCCCTCCCGGAACATAGCCATAATCTTGTGTGCCGTGGAGTAGGAGTAGCCAGGTACAGCACCCATTGCTCCCAAACAGACCATTCAAGTATGGACCTGCAGAAGTACGAACATCATTCTTGTTAGGAACTCCAACAAAGCAGGTTCTGCATTCTCACGTAGCCATAATCAGGCGGGAAATGAAAGGGCTGTAATCCAGGTTGGACCTCAAATGAATTATTGCTTGAAGGCATCATCCAATCTGCACTTACATGATACATGGCATAAAATACTATGCTTTCTGACATCGTGTTGGCTGCAAGAGGAACATGGGAGCTACTAATAACAAACTCAAATACTAATATTTCAAAAATTCTTATTGCTAGCTGGAGACAACACACAAGTGACAGAAAGCGCAGGCAGAACTGATTCAGAAACATGTAAGTTCAGAATACCACTAGATTTAGACAAGTTAATGGTTGGGAATGCTGTGTTGAGTGGTACAGAAGTTACAATGCTCCGGTTCTTTCCTCTGAGCTTTGATGCAGACAGTACAGGAATCAGAACCGAGAGCGAGAAATTGTACTCAAGCAAGTGGCACTCAAAGGTCTCGGCTCAAGGTCAGGACTGGGGCCGCAATGCAGTGATGAGGATCAAGGAAAATGTGAATTGAGAAGCAGCAATCTATCTGTATGTGTGTAGTATAGTTTGTTCAGCATCGCTGTGCTCCAAATCAGCACTTTATTCGACTTTGATGTGATACAATTACCAAGTTTCCTATCTGTCTGTAAGAATACAAAGCAAGAGTGCTAAAGGAAAAGATGACAAAACAACATACATTTTAGCATTGTAAGGTACATGCGATGAACAGAGAGATTTATACAGGTAGTAGAACAATTCGAAACAATTACACAAGTTGACCAAAATCTACAGACAACCTTGAAGAAAGATGATAACTGTGAGCTACATGATTGCCATATAATGCTGCGTACAGAAAATTTCAGTTCTTGAATTAACAATGGGGCTAAGCTTAAGCTAGGAGATGCAGACCCAGACTCCAAGGACGATGAGCGCGGTGCCGAGCGCGGCGGGCACGGCGCGCGTGGCCTCGCCGAGGAGCGCGGCGGCGACGGCGGTGGCGGCGAATGTGGTGGCGTTGGTGACGGGCACGGCGACGGAGATGGGGGCGTCGCCGAGGAGGCGGAAGAAGGCGGCGGAGGCGGAGAGGTTGACGAGGAACGGCGCCGAGTACTGCCACGTCAGGAGGAGGTCCGCCCACCGCCGGACCGCGCCGGAGCCGGCTGGGCGGGAGCGGGAGCGGCGGTCCCAGACGAGCGCGCCCCGGCGCATCAGCGCGTTGGTGGCGCCCCACACCAGGCCCACCGCCACCATGCTCGCCGCGTCGCCGCCCACCGCCGTCGTGGCCATGTTCGCTTGGGTGCGACGGATCTGGGATATCGATGAGCTCTCTATCTCTGCCTTGCCTTGTAATCGGATCTTACTGACTCGCAGGAGAGCAGCTTCCGATTGGTTTGCACCAACATTTTTTTTTGCTTCTAAATGTTCGAGTTTGGGTAAATTCAGAATTTTCTACTCGTCGGATAATAATTATCGGGGGTGTTGGAAAAACACATCTTGTCGATTCCTTGGACGTATCTCAGTAAAATTCTTCATATTTCGTATCTTATATTTCTCTTCTCACTACAGGTAGCTTTACCGGGTGCCGAGAGCCAAAAATCGAAGCCGTCGGCCTAGCCATCGTCTAGACCAGCTCCTCTCCGCGATCGTTGGCGTACACCTATCCTCGGCGTATCCTATGTTCGATAGCTGTCCTCGGCGTAGACTATACCAACGGATGCTGGCGTAGCTATTTTTTCTTTTACCCATTAAACTTTGAAAAATCATAACTAAATCATTCTAATTTGAAAAAATACAAATAATATATCAAAATTTATAGAAAATTAAGATCTATCTAACTACACTCAAATATTATATATTTGATAAAAATTAAGTGAAACATAAAACATTATATATAGTTTAAAACTAGCATAAAAAACTCAAAAACGATCGAAACAATGCGAAACCAATCTCAAAACTGTTACAAAATGACCTATCTCATTTGAGGTTTCTTAGCTTTCGGGTCAAATGACCAATGTTATGGCAAGAATCGAGGCATAGTTTGTGATAATGTCCCCATATTAAGCATACATGTGCATTATGGGATGACGAACAATATTGCAAGGGAAATTTTCTTTTTCATCGCACTAAAAATTCATTTTTCATTTTCCAAACACAAAAAACAGACGGTTTTGTAAAGCAACCACCAAATAGCTAATTCAAGATGCTACCACCATATTTTACAAAAAATACTAGACCACCTTATATGGACAGTGTCCCAACAGGGAATTCGACTTTCCGTCCATCCCTAGTGAAAAAGATAAATTCCCACTGAATCGACAAGAAGTGGGTCAAATATGAACTACAAGTATATGATCTGATGCTCATTTTTTTTACAAAAATCATTTTTAGGTTCACAATATGCTATTTTATCAAAGATCCAATGCAAGTTTAGTGAGGCTCGACCCTGAGCTAAGAATCTTCATCTCCGCCGTTCGACAAAGTTTAACGATAGTTTAAAACGGGCATAAAAAATTCAAAAACGATCAAAACAATGCGAAACCTTCGCGTGGTTTTGTATTATGTGACATATTTATAAGAAAAAATATCAAACTTGGTATATTGATTATGTATGAAAAAACATTTATAAAATAACCTATCTCATTCAAGATTTCTTGGCTTTCGGGTCAAACGACCCTTCATGTAGTGTCTCTTTGTGCACATAGAACTCCACTTCACTTCATTGGCAGGTCATAATAATTCTAACTTCCATGTTTTTAGGCACAATTCCATAATATTTGAAATCCATAATTTTGAATTTGAACAGAATTTGCAAAAAAATGCATGAAATGATCCAAATTAAACTTGAGGACACATGATTAAACATCAAATCGACACTTACTAGCTATTTAACCTCCATCTGACGTGGTCATAATTCAAGCTAGTAGTTATTTATCCGGAGGTGGTGTTTTGGCTCCTGGGTGCAAATGAATTTATTATGAAAAATAAATTAAAAATTAAATTATAAAAATATCTAAACAAAAAATTCACATATACATCTGGGTATTCTATGTCCGTACATAAGTTTTCAGAAAAAAATAATATTTTATGTGGCTTGTATAAGAAGACAAAAAACATGTTCATGAATAGCCACGTTGGAGCACTGAAATTTGTCTTTTTATACGGGACACCTAAAATGTTCTTTTCACCTGAAAACTTGTGTATAAACATATAATGTTTGGATACACGTGCAAATATATTTTTAGATTTTTTGGATATTTTGAAATATGTTTTTCATACAATGGGTTCTTTTGCACCCGTGAGCCGAATTGGATTTATGATATTTATCCCTCATTTTTTACATGCAGCTTAAGACAAATAGTCTCTAGAAACATTTAAACATTATTTAATATAAAGCATCAAAATCCGCAACAAGGCAAGGCTACTGGTTCAACAAACAAAACTAAGAAGTAGAGACTCTGCAAACTTAATGAAAACAATTATGGTGCTCCAAAATGATAAACTAGTTATTAGACTCATAGTTGTATACGGCAAGGATTCGTATATGAGTCAAACTGTACCTGTACCTGTACCCATAACTCATATATATATACGGGAGACGCCGGCCGTACGGGTGTGTGCGATCTACCCCTAGTACTACTGATTTTGTCATGGTATCAGAGCTGAAGATTCAGGACCCGTGATGACTACTTCGTCTTCGATCTCGAGTTCTTTCTCTGGCAGCTTGATCTCAGACAACTCGCGCTCGCTCAACTCCGGCGCTAGGAACTCTGTTTCCGCTGGGATCGCTAAACACCGGAAATTACCTGTACTGGCGTGCTCAATTCCACCCGATCCTCCACAGTAATCGGCTCATGGGATTCGTGGATGGATCGCTCCCCTGCCCAACGGAGATGATCCCTAACCCCGATGCTGCTAAGGATGGTGCTACCCCTACCATACTGAACCCACTCGTGACTGCCTGGCATCAACAAGATCAAGAGATCCTGTCCGCGATCGTGTGCTCTCTCTCTGAGGATGTGATCGGGCTGGTGATGCTAGCTTCTACCTCTCGCGAGGCATGGGAAACTCTGTCTGCTAGCTTCTCGTCACAATCCACGGCACGGATGATGCAGATACGTGGAGAATTACAGAAGGCGAAGAAGCTGGACATGAGTGTTACAATGTTTTACAACAAGGTCAAGCAATTGTCTGATACGCTTACGGCGATCGGACAACCTCTTCGCCCCGAGGAATTTACTGCATACTTGTTGGCAGGGCTTGACAGTGAGTACGATGCCCTAGCACAGATCATCGGTGCCCGCAGTGTCTCCGACCCTATGCCTATCCATGACTTATACGCGCAGATGCTTAGTACCGAGCAGCGCGTCGAGGCGTGAAGGCACCTTGTTGCCGATATGCATATGGCTCATTACAGCACCAAGTCCGTGGACGGGGATGCCGTTTCAGCCAGCATCACCGATCAGCATGTCAGGGAAGCCCGTCTACACCAACAAACCGGGTGATAGTCCCTTTACTTCCGGAGGTGGCAACGGCAATAATTATGATCGTCGTGGTCCTCCTTCAGGTGCTCCTTCCGGTGGTGGTGGAAGTCGACCTACCTGTCAAATCTGTGGAAAGCTAGGTCATGTTGCTTCTTGTTGCTTTAAGCGATACAGTCGCACTTATCTTGGCATTGGCAATGATGGACGGAACATGGAACGTCAACTTGCTGCGTTTTCAGCTACACATGGCTCTACTCCATCTTATCCGGTTGATCCCAGCTGGTACGCGGATACTGCAGCAACAGACCACTTCACCAACGACCTCGACAAACTTACTATGAGGGAGCAATATCATGGCAAGGACCAAGTCCAAACTGCCAACGGTACAGGTATGCGCATTACACATATTGGTCAATCCATAATTCCTACACCATCCCAACCTTTACATCTCAAAAATATCCTGCATGTTCCCTCCGTTACTCGCAATCTTCTCTCGGTCAAAAAGTTTACTCTTGACAACAATGTCTTCTTTGAATTTCACCCTTGGTATTTTCTTGTTAAGGACCGAAATACGAGGGAGGAACTTCTTAGAGGGGGATGTCGTGGAGGTCTCTATAATCTTGACGTGTCATCAGTGAAGCAAGTTTTCAGCAGTGTCAAGGTGTCACGTGATCAGTGGCATTCTCGTCTAGGTCATCCAGCCATTCCCATAGTTCAGCATGTTTTACGTCGCCATGAGCTTCCATCAGTGTCAGTCAATAAAAATGTAGTGTGTGATGCTTGTCAACAAGGCAAGAGTCATCAGTTACCTTTTTCTTTGTCTACTCATATTACTACTACTCCTCTTGAGATTATATATTCAGATGTATGGGGACCTGCACAAACTTCAGTTAGTGGACATCAGTTTTATGTCAGTTTTGTTGATGTTTATAGTCGTTTTACCTGGCTTTATCTTCTTAAACATAAATCTGACGTGTTCCAAGTTTTTCTTCAATTCCAACAACATGTTGAACGTCTACTAAATAAGAAAATTATACATGTTCAAAGTGATTGGGGTGGCGAGTATCATCGGTTGAATAAATTCTTTTCTGATATTGGTATTTCTCATCGTGTCTCTTGTCCCCATACTCATCAACAAAACGGCACCACTGAACGTAAACACCGTCATATTGTTGAAACTGGGCTCACTCTTTTAGCACACGCCTCCGTCCCTTTTCATTTTTGGAGTGATGCTTTTTTTACTGCTTGTTTTCTCATTAATCAACTTCCTAGTCGTGTCATTGATATGCAAACTCCGCTTGAGCGTCTCTTAGGTGAAACACCGGACTATACTTTCTTTAAGGTGTTTGGTTGTGCATGTTGGCCTCATCTTCGCCCTTATAATAATCGTAAACTCCAGTTTCGTTCCAAACAATGTGTCTTTCTGGGATATAGCTCTCTTCATAAAGGATATAAATGTTTAGATATACCAAACAATCGAATTTATATCTCCCGTGATGTCGTGTTTGATGAGACTGTTTTTCCTTTCTCTCACACTCCATCCAATTCCACACCTCCATCATCATCTAATTCACTACAACCTGACCAATTTTTTGATGCTGCATATACTCCGTTGCTTTTAGCTAATCATGGTGCAGGACTTGGACGCGGCGCTCGTCTCGAGTTACTAGATGACGAGCCAAGTTTTTCTCAGAATACACGTGATAATGAGCAACCGGACGTTGATCATGTGGACAATGATTCTATGAATAGCATTGATGGATGCCATGCACCTGGGACAAGAAACGTACTATCTAGTACTCCATCACGTGCTCCTGGTGCTTTATTTCCTGAGCACCCGATCGATCAACCTGTTGGGCCGGTAACACCTGCAGTTCATACACCTGGGACAACGTCTTCAAATACTACCAATGTTTTGACACATGTGTCTACTCCTGAGCTAGCTACTACTCCGACTCCATGCCCTGGTGTTACTACTCGCCTACAGCGTGGTATCCGTAAGGCTAAGGAAAGGACCGATTGTAGGGGTTCGTAGCATGGAAAACAAAAAATTTCTATCGCATACAAACAAACAAGCCAAGATCTATCTACTAGATTGTAGCAACGAGTCGATGGAATAAGTTACCCTCGAAGATTCCAAAGTGTTTAACGAGAGCGGATTCTCGTGGGTGATGTAGTCGATTCTTCCGATCTCAAGATCGTGGACGATCCTTCCGCGCCAGCTCCGGCAGCTCCTTCAGTCGGTCACACGTTCGTACGACGAAGACCTTCCTCTCCTTGTTCCAGCAGCAGGAGGTTGTAGCACTCTCCTCGCGATTCGGCAAGAACCGTGGTACCGAAGTAGAGGGAGATCCCGCAGGGCTTCGCCTTAAGCCGGAGCGAGTATGGTGGATTATGAGAGAGGGCTATTAGTTGCCTAGAGATTAGACACACCAATTAGAAGGCTCTAAACCGCAGGCTAAAGCAATTAGAAGCTCTAAACCAAACGGCTCTAAACCGAGATTAGAGGTGGAAACTTGTGTCTCAAGGAGGAGCCCCGCCTCCTTATATAGGTGGAGGGTCTTGGCGCCAGGAGGGAGGGAGTCCTCCCAACTCGGCCTAGGGCTGGGCGCCCGGAGGAGTCCAACTCCTCCTCCAAGTTGGTTCCAACTCCTCTTGCTTGTTTCCCACGTTTCTGCTTTCCATTCGCTGTTTTAGCCGCTTAACTTTCAAACCGCAATTTGACTTTCATGTTTTGGAACAGCAAGAACACTTAGTACATGATGCAATCATTCAATGACACACTCATGTACCCTCTGAGTGCCGGACAATCCGAACCTTCTAGAACATTCCCGATGAAAACACCTAATCATTCCCGAACTCAAACGGGCTTTCCTTATATGAATCTTATTCTCCGGACAATTCCGGATCACCTCGTGATATCCCGGATCCCATCCGAGACTCGAACAACATTCGGTCTCTTTCTCATAATACCATAACTACTCAAAACAACGTCGAATCCTTAAGTGTGTCTCCTACGGTTTGTGAATTATGCATATGATCGAGACACTTCTCCTAACAATAACCAATAGAGGAATCTGAAATTCATATGGTTCTACATATTTCTACGATTATTTTGCGATCGAATGAACCACTTACATACGATACCAATTTCCTTTGTCTCACGATAGTTTACTTATCCGAGGTTATGATCGCTTGTATCTCTGCATACCTAGTTCAACCTCGTTACCGATAAGTACTCTTTTCGTTCGTGATATGTGATCCCTTGTGACCAAGTCACATGCTTGCAAGCCAATTGGATGACATTCCACCGAGAGGGCCCGAGTATATCTATCCGTCATGTGGATGGACAAATCCCACTCTTGATCCATGTGTTTCAACCAATACTTTCCAAACACTTAATGCCACCTTTATAGCCACCCAGTTACGGTGTGGTGTTTGATGTCATCAAAGCATCCATCCGGTAAAGGTGATATGCATGATCTCATGGTCGAAGGAATTAGGTTACTATGTATCAGAAAGCATATAGCAATTGAACTATTGAAATGACTTGATCTTTATGCTACGCTTATCAATAGGAGTATGTCCACCATATCATTCTCCTAACGATATGATCTTGTTGTTGATAACATCTCAATGTTCATGATATGGAAACCACAATCATTTAATCAACCAACAAGCTAGTGAAGTATAGAGGCTATACTAGGGACTTCAATTTAAGTTTACAATTCACACAAGTATTAATGTTTCCTTGTTAATACTATTATAGCATGAATATAAACATTTATCATAAACACAAAGATATAATAATAACTATATTTATTATTGCCTCTAGGGCATATCTCCAGCCTCCCACTTGCACTAGAGTCATCTAATCTAGATTACATGGTAATATACCGAACACCCATGGCAGTTTGGTGTTGGTCATGTTTTGCCCTCGGGAGAGGTTTAGTCAACGGATCCGCCACATTCAGATCTGTGTGTACTTTGCAAATCTTTATATCCCCATCCTGGATATGTTCTCGAATAGCGTGAAAACGCAGCTTGATATGCTTCAGCTTCTTGTGTGACCTTGGTTCTTGCGCATTGGCTATGGCGCCCATGTTATCACAGTAGATAGACATTGGGTCCAGCGCACTTGGAACCACACCCAGCTCTGTAATGAACTCTTTCATCCATATCGCTTCTTGTGAAGCCTCAAGCGACCATGTATTCCGATTCGGTTGAAGATCTCGCCACAACGCTTTGCTTTGCACTCCTCCACTAATCTGCACCATTCAAAATAAATACGTATCCAGATTGTGATTTAGAATCATCCGGATCGGTGTTCCAACTAGCATCGGTGTAACCATTCACAAAGAGCTGTTCATCACCTCCATAAGAAAGAACCATATCCTTAGTTCTTCTCAAGTACTTAAGGATGTTTTTGACTGCTATCCAATGATCCACTCCTGGATCACTTTGATATCTGCTAGTTAAACTAACAGCATATGCAATGTCGGGTCTAGTACATAGCATGGCATACATTAGAGATCCTATGGCTGAGGCATAGGGAGTCTTACTCATCCTTTCTCTATCTTCTGCCGATGTCGGACTTTGAGTTTTACTCAAGGTCGTATTGGGCAACATGGGCAAGAACCCTTTCTTGCTTTCTTCCATTCCAAACTTCTTTAGAACTTTGTCCAAATATGTACTGTGACAATGATATTTGGCGTTTGATCTATCTCTATAAATCTTTATGCCTAATATGTAAGTCGCTTCGCCAAGATCCTTCATTGAAAAACTATTATTCAAATATTCCTTGACACTATTAAGAAGGTCTACATCATTCCCAATCAACAATATGTCATCCACATATAGTATTAAGAATGCTCTGAGCTCCTCACTTTCTTGTAAATACAAGCTTCTCCATAAGTTTGTATAAAACCAAAACTTTGATTACCTTATCAAAACGTTGATTCCAACTTCGGGATGCTTGCTTCAATCCATAGATGGACCGTTGAAGTTTGCATACCTTGTTAGCATCTTTAGGATCGACAAAACCTTTGGGTTGCATCATATACAACTCTTCATCAATATCTCCATTGAGGAATGCTGTTTTGACATCCATCTGCCATATCTCATAATCATAATATACAGCGATTGCTAACATAAGCCTCAGACTTTAGCTTCGCCATGGTGAGAAAGTCTCATCGTAGTCAACTCCTTGAATTTGTCGAAACCCTTTTGCGACAAGTCGAGCTTTATAGACAGTAACATTACCATCAACATCTGTTTTCTTCTTGAAAATCCATTTGTTCTCGACAGCCTTCCGGCCATCCGGTAAGTCCACCAAAGTCCATACTTGGTTTTCGTACATGGATCCAATCTCGGATTTCATGGCATCTTGCCATTTATTGGAATCTGGGCTCATCATCGCTTCCTCATATGTCTCGGGGTCATCGGTGTTGTCCAACATGACACTCATAACGGAATCATACCAATGGAGTGGTACGAGTTCTCGTTGACCTCCGAGGCTCTGTAGCAACTTCAACCAAGTTTCATGATCATCATCATTAGCTTCCTCTCTAATTGGTGCAGCACCACAGAACTTCTTCGGTCTTGCGCTACTCGCAATTCGAGAGAAGGTTCGACAACCTCGTCGAGTTCTACTTTCCTTCCAGTCACTTCTTTGAGAGAAATTCCTTCTCTAGAAAGGATCCATTCTTAACGAAGATTTTGCCTTCGGATCTATGATAGAAGGTATACCCAATAGTTTCCTTCGGGTATCCTATGAAGACGCATTTTTCCGCTTTAGGTTCAAGCTTGTCCGGCTGTAACTTCTTTACATAGGCTTCGCATCCCCAAACTTTAAGGAACGACAATTTAGGTTTCTTCCCAAACCATAATTCATACGGTGTCGTTTCAACGGATTTAGACGGTGCCCTATTTAAAGTGAATGCGGCTGTTTCTAATGCATAACCCCAAAATGATAGTGGTAAATCATAAGTGACATCATAGAACGAACCATATCTAAGAGAGTTCGATTCTGACGTTCGGACACACCATTACGCTGTGGTGTTCCGGTGTGTCAATTGTGAAAGTATTCCGCACTTCTTTAAATGCTCGCCAAACTCGTAACTTAGATATTCACCTCCACGATCAGAACGTAGAAATTTAATCTTCTTGTTACGTTGATTCTCTACCTCACTTTGAAACTCCTTAAACTTCTCGAAAGTTTCGGACTTATGTTTCATGAAATAGATATACCCATATCTACTCAAGTCATCTGTGAAGGTAAGAACATAACGATAACCACACGATGCTACACTCATTGGACCACACACATCGGTATGTATGATTTCCAATAAGTCCGTAGCTCGCTCCATCATACCAGAAAATGGAGTCTTAGTCATTTTTCCCATCAGACATGCTTCGCATCTTTCAAGTGATTCAAAATCAAGTGATTCAAGAAGTCCATCGGAATGGAGTTTCTTCATACGCTTCACTCCAATGTGACCAAGACGACAGTGCCACATATAGGTCGAATTATCGCTTGATTTCAAACGTTTAGCCTCAATATTGTTGATATGTGTATTTCCACTATCGAGATTCAATAAAAATATACCATCTATCAAAGGTGCATGTGCGTAAAACATATTACTCATATAAATCGAACAACCATTATTCTCTGATTTAAACAAGTAACCGTCTTGCAATAAACAAGATCCTGATATAATGTCATGCTCAACGCAGGCACTAAATAACAATTATTTAAGTATAAAACTAATCCCGGTGGTAGATGAAGAGGTAGCGTGCCGACCGCGATCACATCAACCTTTGATCAGTTTCCCACGCGCATCGTCACCTCGTTCTTCGCTAGCTTCTGTTTATTCTCAGACCTGCTTTGAAAGTTACAAATATGAGCAACCGAACCGATTATCAAATACCGAGCACTACTACGAGTACTAGTGAGATACACATCAATAACATGTATATCGATATACCTTTCTTCTTGATGTTGTCGTTCTTGAATCCGCCAAGTACTTTGGGCAATTCCGCTTCGAGGACCTTCTCCCTTGCGGTAAAAGCACTCGGTTTCAGGCTTTGGTCCAGCCTTGGTTTTCTTCGCTTCGGTGGTAACTTTCTTACCACCCTTCTTGAAGTGTCCCTTTTGCTTAGACTTGCCTTTCTTGAGTTTGGTGGTCTTATTGACCATCAACACTTGGTGCTCTTTCTTGATCTCCACTTCGCAGACTTTAACATAGCAAATGTTACGGCAACTCTTTGTTCATGTTCGCATGTTGTAGTTCATCACAAAGTTCTGTAACTTGGTGGCGTGATGGAGGACGCGGTAAATCCCCAAAGCATTAGGAATCACTATACCCAAGCTTTGAAGTTTGTTTGCGTGCCCGCACATCTTAAGCACATGCTCAGCTTGAGCTGCCCTCTTCCATCTTGCGTTAAAGAACTTTTCGAAGCCTCATAGCTTTCAATTGCCGCATGAGTCTGAAAAATCAATTTGAGATCCTCGACAATATCATATGGGTCTGACTCTTCAAACCTTTTCAAGCTCGATTCTAAACCATACAAGATAGCACCTTTGAACTATGGAGTACCGATTCTTCCGAGCGAGGTAAACATTCTTTACTTCATCGGAAGCATTGGTCAGTGGGTCACCCAAATGCATCCAAAGACATAGGTCAAATTACCACCGTGAGGACAATCCTCAAATTGCGGAACCAATCCGCGAAGTTGCTTCCATTGTTTTTCAACTTTTCTTTCTCTAGGAACGCATTAAAATTGATGGTAGGGGCTGCCATTGATCTACAACATATTTGCAATAGTTTAGACTAAGTTTATGACAAATTGAGTTCAAATTAATTAATGAAATTAAACTAGGTGAACTCCCACTCAAAACAACATACCTCACATTGTTTTAGTGATCACACGAACCAAATCCACTACATCAACACCGATCATCACGAGAGTTGATATAGTTTCAATGGCGAACAATCGACATGTTCATCATATCTACTATACGATTCATGCTTTACCTTTCGGTAATCCGTGTTCCGAGACCATGTATGTACATGCTAGGCTCGTCAAGATCAAACCTTAGTTTCTGCATGAGCAAATCTGGCTTGCTCACGTTGTATACACTTGCAGAATCTAACACACCCGATCATAACGTGGTGCTTCGAAACAATAAGCTTTAGCAACGGTGCTAACTAAGGGTGAACACTTTATGATTTGAAATTCATGTGCATGAGGGATCATCTTATAATGCTACCTTCGTCTACTAAGCAATACAAGATGCATAAAGTATTAACATCACATGCAATTCACAATATGTGATATGATATGGCCTTTCTTCTTTGTGCTTCCGATCTCCATCTTCAAACACGAACATGATCTCCATCATCACCAGCATTGCATCAAGGTCAATGACGCTTCACCATGGTTATCGTCCACCGGCTTCAACTATTACAACTACTTTGAATAGACACGCGGGTCTTAACATAAATTAAAGACAACCATATGGCTCCTGCCGGTTGCCAACTTACAATAAGGAACATTGCATACATCAAATATAATCACAATTATGGCCATATCACATCATCGCACACCCGCAAAACAAAGTTAGACGCCTCTACTTTCTTTGCATATTTTACGTGGTTTGGGGCTTTCAATAAGTGTCGTTCTAACTTACGAACAAGAACCACAACATTGATACTAGCATTGTTGATTACCCGTTGTAAATTGGATCTTAACTATGCTAGGAGAAACAGGCACCCGTAAAGCCACTTATGCAATACAAGTTGCATGTTAAGCGTGGAGCAAGTCTCATGAACGATGTCATGTAAGCTTAGCCCGGGCCGCTTCATCCCAACATACCGCAAGATGCAAAGTACACAAAAGCAATCTACAATAAAAGCATCAACGCCCAATGACTGACCATTGTGTTCTACTCGTGCAATGATCTACATATAGACACGGCTCTGATACCACTGTCGGGGTTCGTAGCATGGAAAACAAAAAAATTCTATCGCATACAAACAAACAAGCCAAGATCTATCTACTAGATTGTAGCAACGAGTCGATGGAATAACTTACCCTCGAAGATTCCAAAGTGTTTAACGAGCGGATTCGTGGGTGATGTAGTCGTACTCTTTCCGATCTCAAGATCGTGTGGACGATCCTTCCAAGGCTGCGTTAAACGGCGCTTCATGATCGGTCACGTTCGTACTCGACAAAGACCTTCCTCTCCCTTGTTCCAGCGGTGGAGGTTGTAGCACTCTCCTCGCGATTCCGGTAGACAACGGCGTGGTACCCGCAGTAGAGGGAGATCCCAGGCTTCGCCTTAAGCCGAGCGAGTATGGTGGATTATGAGAGAGGCTATTAGTGGCCTAGAGATTAGACACACCAATTAGAAGGCTCTAAACCGCAGCTAAAGCAATTAGAAGCTCTAAACCAAACGGCTCTAAACCCGAGATTAGAGGTGGAAACTTGTGTGTCTCAAGGAGGAGCCCTCGCCTCCTTATATAGGTGGAGGGTCTTGGCGCGCCAGGAGGAGGAGTCCTTCCCACTCGGCCTAGGGCTGGGCGCCGGCTGAGGAGTCCAACTCCTCCTCCAAGTTGGTTCCAACTCCTCTTGCTTGTTTCCCACAGTTTCTGTTTCCCACAGTTTCAGTTTTAGCCGTTTGACTTTCAAACTGCAATTTGACTTTCATGTTTTGGAACAGCAAGAACACTTAGTATATGATGCAATCATTCAATGACACACTCATGTACCCTCCCGAGTGCTTGGGACAATCCGAACCTTCTATAACATTCGATGAAAACACGGAATCATTCCCGAACTCAAACGGGCTTTCCTTATATGAATCTTATTCTCCGGACAATTCCGGATCACCTCGTGATATCCGGATCCCATCCGAGACTCGAACAACATTCGGTCTCTTTCTCATAATACCATAACTACTCAAAACAACGTCAATCCTTAAGTGTGTCTCCCTACGGTTCGTGAATTATGCGGACATGATCGAGACACTTCTCCGAACAATAACCAATAGAGGAATGGAAATTCATATGGCTTCCACATATTTCTCGATTATTTTGCGATCGAATGAACCACTTACATACGATACCAATTTCCCTTTGTCTCACGATAGTTTACTTATCCGAGGTTATGATCGCTTGTATCTCTGCATACCTAGTTCAACCTCGTTCGATAAGTACTCTTTTCTCGTTCCGTGATATGTGATCCCTTGTGACCAAGTCACATGCTTGCAAGCCAATTGGATGACATTCCGAGAGGGCCCAGAGTATATCTATCCGTCATGTGGATGGACAAATCCACTCTTGATCCATGTGTTTCAACCAATACTTTCCAAACACTTAATGCCACCTTTATAGCCACCCGATTCACGGTGTGGTGTTTGATGTCATCAAAGCATCCATCCGGTAAAGGTGATATGCATGATCTCATGGTCGAAGGAATTAGGTTACTATGTATCAGAAAGCATATAGCAATTGAACTATTGAAATGACTTGATCTTTATGCTACGCTTATCAATAGGAGTATGTCCACCATATCATTCTCCTAACGATATGATCTTGTTGTTGATAACATCTCAATGTTCATGATATGGAAACCACAATCATTTAATCAACCAACAAGCTAGTGAAGTATAGAGGCTATACTAGGGACTTCAATTTAAGTTTACAATTCACACAAGTATTAATGTTTCCTTGTTAATACTATTATAGCATGAATATAAACATTTATCATAAACACAAAGATATAATAATAACTATATTTATTATTGCCTCTAGGGCATATCTCCAACACCGATGGCACTGTTGCTTGGAACGCAACTCGTGCTGGTACTGATAATGCTCTTTTAGATACTGAACCACGTGATCATCATGCAGCTCTTTTGTCCCCGCATTGGCGCACTGCTATGGAGACTGAATTTCAGGCTCTCCAACACAACAAGACCTGGCGTCTGGTTCCTCCTCGCACTGGAATAAATATTATTGATTGTAAATGGGTTTTCAAAATAAAAAGAAAGGCCGATGGCTCTATTGATACAAAGCACGTCTTGTTGCCAAGGGATTTAAACAAAGGTATGGTCTTGACTACGAGGATACTTTCAGCCCTGTTGTCAAGCCAACCACTATTCGTCTATTATTGTCTATGGCTCTTACTCAAGGTTGGCATCTTCGTCAGTTAGACATACAGAATGCATTTTTGCATGGTGTTCTTGAGGAGGAGGTTTTTATGAGACAACCTCCAGGTTTTGAGGATTCTACTCACTCCGATTACTTGTGTCGACTTGACAAGGCTCTTTATGGATTAAAATAGGCTCCCCGTGCTTGGCATGCTCGATTAAGTTCTGTTCTTCGTGATCTTGGTTTTACTCCATCTACTGCTGATACATCATTATTTATTCTGAGACGTCCAGATATTAGTATTTACCTACTCGTATATGTGGATGACATCATTGTTGTGAGCTCTACTTCGGCTGCTGCGGATCGCCTTGTTCATCAGCTTGGTACATCCTTTGCTCTTAAGGATCTTGGCCCTTTACACTACTTTCTTGGTATTGAGGTACATACCCAAGGTCGTGGTGATTTACTTATGAGTCAACGCAAATATGCGTCTGAGCTATTACAACGTGCTGGTCTTCTTAAGAGTACTTCCATGTCGACACCTATGGCTTCTACTGATAAGCTCTCAGTCACAGATGGTGCTCTTTTGTCAGCTGAGGATTCTACTCGCTATCGCAGTGTTGTTGGGGGCCTCCAGTATCTTACCATGACACGACCAAATTTGTCTTTTGCGGTGAATAAGGTGTGTCAGTACCTTCATGCTCCTCGGTGCACCCATTGGTCGGCGGTCAAGCGTATCTTACGTTATGTAAAAGGCACTTTATCCCATGGTCTTCTACTTCGGCCCTCTACTACAACTCCAGATCTTTTGTCTGCCTTCTCAGATGCGGACTGGGCTGGCAATTCTGATGACCGGCGATCCACGGGGGGTTTTGCCATCTTCTATGGTGGTAATCTAGTTTCCTGGAGTGCTAGGAAACAGGCTACAGTTTCTCGCTCAAGTACAGAGTCCGAGTACAAGGCTATTGCTAACGCCACTGCTGAACTTATCTGGGTACAAGCTCTTCTTGATGAACTTGGGATATCTCAGAGTCGTCCACCCATTCTCTGGTGTGATAATATTGGAGCAACGTACCTTTCTGTCAACCCAGTGTTTCATGCTCGCACTAAACATATTGAGGTTGATTTTCACTTTGTCCGTGAACGGGTTGCTCAGAAGTTGCTTCAAATACGGTTTATCTCCTCCAAAGATCAATTAGCTATATATTTACCAAGCCTCTTCCGCTGCCATTGTTTACTGTTTGTAAGCGCAATCTCAATCTTCATGGACCAGTTGAGATTGAGGGAGGATGATAAACTAGTTATTAGACTCATAGTTGTATACGGCAAGGATTCGTATATGAGTCAAACTGTACCTATACCTGTACCCATAACTCATATATATATACGGGAGACGCCGGCCGTATGGGTGTGTGCGATCTACCCCTAGTACTACTGATTTTGTCACAAAAACTGGTGTAAAATGTTTGCAAAAACATTTTTTCCATTTCCTCGGCCTAGACCAATTTACTTGTAAACCATTGGTGGTTGACGAAGAGCGGGATGCAGAGGAGATCCCAAGCTTAATGCTTTACCCTTCTTTCATCTTACGCCTCATTTTTTCCTCTTCATTTATCCTAAATAAAGCTTCACAATTGAACTCTCTACTTTTGTTTTTCAAAATAGAGTCGTTAGTGCACAATGCAAGAATTATTTTGCCACTTACCCGCTAAAAAATCTTTTGCTACTTAAAAATTTATCAAAATAATTATTATTTGGGGTTCTAGAGACGTGTGTAAGCAGGTTATCCAAAAAAAAATTAAGACCCAAAAATAAACTTCAAGACCGAAAGCCCACTATGGTAACAAAATGGCAGAATTTGTTTTGCAAAAACTAGCTAAAAGACAGGGTTTTATGCAATTTTAGACTCATCGAAGAATTATTAAAAAATAGTGGAGGCGGAAGTTACTACTCCCTCCTATCCAAATTAATAAACTTAATTTTGTCTAGATTCAAATATATCTTACACAGAACATGTCTAGATACATTCGAATCTACACAAATCTGAGTCATTAATTTGTATCGGTCTTCTGAAACATAATTGAGTTGTCCATCTTATCCAATGGAAAAGGACTCAAGTACATACGCTCGTTTTTCTTTGTTCCAAGCATCTATGCTTTCGAAGGAAACACATAGCACTGATTTTTTTTCCTTGATATGGATAGATATAAATCCCTCCAACAATCTCTCGTTTGCCATCAAAACATTCCTTAACTCGTATGTTTTCAAAGAAAATAGGATGCGGTAATATTGGTGATGAAAGGGAGGAGGTTTGGTCTCACGAGCCTACCAACATATTGTATGCGCATACCCGTTTGTACTATCCGGATTACTCAATCGAATTTTTGGTTGTGTCATGGTGTAGTAATACAGACATGTAACTCACATTTGATCGCCTTGACGAAAGGCTTTCTTTCTTTGTAATCTTCCAAACGGAGTAATTCTTTCATCTCCATTTTAACTCCAAAAGTGGTGATAATGACGCGTAAGAGCATCTCTATCAGCTGCTGCAAAATACGGCAGCAACCAAATAACTGCCAGATGTGGCAGTGAGGGGCAAAAGACGTCTTCAACAGCTGCCATGCTGCAAAATGACGCATCTGGTAAAGTGGCGACCGTTTTGCTGCCATAAAATCGCGAATCAGTTGCCGCATCGCTCAAAACTAGTGCCGCATTTTGCATCAGCTGTTAGAGATGCTCTAAGTGCACCTAGAGGTAAGTTCCACCAGAAGCCTCACAAGACACAAAACAAGGCGAACCAAATAATGGTAGCAACTCAAATAAAAGATGGGTAGATAATGGACTGGTCATTTGCTGCTCATGTGGATGGCTAGATGGTTGGAAGTTTGGGTGGGAAGTTGTAAGGCTATTCCTAGTGGAAGTATCATATATTGGTATTATGTATATGATACTTGCATATGATACTATCCCTCTAATACATAGTATCATATAGTAGTAGTATCATAGTTGCATACTACCTCCGTTCCAAGGCTTAAGGCATATAACTTTTTTCAAAAGTCAAACTACCTAAAGTTTGACCAAAATTTTAAAGAAAATATTAATATTTATAATACATAATCCATACCTTTTCATACATCATGAAACATATTTTCACATGGTATCTATATAATATAATAGTTCTTGATAGTTTTTTCTAAAAGTTTGGTCAAACTTTACATGGCTTGACTTTTGAAAAAAAGTTATATGCCTTAAGCATTGGAATGGAGGGAGTAGTATTTATTTGTTTGTAGAATCCCAATACAAATATGTATACATGATTTATTTGGTATTAAAATATCTATTTTTATGTGCTATATGATACCACCACCATCTCTTTCTTTATTAATTGACATGTCACGTCATATTTTTTTATCGACATGGCATGCATGATACTAGTTATGATACTCCCACTAGGGCTAGCCTAATGGTTTCATATTCCTCAACTGAATTGGATTATGTGTCATGAATATACTTGGTTGAACTATAAATGACCAAGATGGATTACAGATGGAGTGCCTCCTTCAATGATTGGTCACAAAGTTGAGCGATTGCATGGTGGAGTTCTAAAATCTATGGTGCCACTTTCAGTTGAAGATGGTCCACTGTTCCTTATCGCTACTGACCGGTTTACACACAACCTAGTTTTTTTTTACCATTTTATGAGCTTACAAATATTACCATGACAATTGTCAATGGATTATTGTTGTACCTCCATCCGACTATTGATGTTGAGGATCTCACTAGGTACATGTCCCTTGATCGTATTCCTTGCCTCTACTTGGGCCAGTGCTGCTTCCAGGAAGGTCGCCTCCTCAGCCACCTAGGTTAGCGAATCTTGCAATCCTTTTCGGATAAGTTCCATGGCAACAAAATCATGATACTTTGGTGGGATAGTATGAAAGCATGGAGCTCGAGATTTAGATAGGTAGCGAGATCGAGACCGGGGGTAATTTTAGATTCGAATCGGGTTGATCGAAGAAACAATTGGTAGAAACATACACAATGAGGATTTATCTACCAAAAAATTTAGGATCATACCTTGTCCTGAGATACAGGGCAAGGAAGGATGAGATCATGACGAACAATAGCAATGCAAATTAGATCTATTAGAGTAATAAAAAAGAATTGAAAGGAACAATAAAAGGGGACATGAGTGTTTTATAGTGTTTGCTTCCTTCATGCTACCCACTATGGCTTGATATCAAAGCCATGAATAATGCTTTAAGTCTGTATGTTACAACAAGTTATTGCACTTAAAGAGTACCATTTATCTAACTCCATTACTAGGTAAACTTATAATTAATCCTGAAATGTGTGTCTCAAAAGCGGTTGTCTAACTCTGAGAATGCTTCGGAAGACCATCTTACTGGTCACCATTATCTGACGGAATTAAAGACCAACATCAAGATTCCGGTGTACGTGAATTGATTATTTATACTAAACTTTTTAAATTTTATTATATGATCTCAAAATATAGTTGTACTAGTAATTAATCACATTATAAATACTAATATTAAATATTTTTGTTACACAACTTCAATGTCAACCATGAAAATACAGTTGTTGTAGTTTTGAAGCATATATTGCAAGGACAATGGCTTAGTTATCACTATAACTATGTCACTATAACTAAAAAGCATTCTTTAACACAAATTCTTTGACACGGGAGAAAATCGAAATGAAACAAAACTACATGTTTTCATATTTTATTTGTACCAATTAGATGAATTACAACATATTTGTATGTGCCTCGCATATTTTATTTCTTTTAATATCATGCCATAGAGGTCTCCAGAACTTTTTTGGAGTATCCAATGACATATCATCTTTTTATAGAAGGATGCGCACACACACACACGGAGATAGCGGAATAGTGGCTCCCTCCCTCCCAACACCTGCTATATTCCTAGAACCCATGGATGTTTCTAGAGTTTATAGTCGTTAATTTTATGTGTAAGTAAACATAATAGGTCGATACTACTCTATTAAATAGCAAAGTATATAATATGAAAAATATTATCATGAGTTTATTCTCAAAATGTTGCAATCTATGTTCATTGTTATTTTATGGTAAAATATGTCTTCCAACTTCTAGCTTCAACAATAGCTAGCATCACATGCATAATCTACACTTGGTCTTGGAGATCAGTCAGAGCGTTTAGTTTGTACACTAAAATATTCGTGAACAATTAAGATCGAAGAAATTTGAACGAAAGAATCATGTAATATTTTAGAACAAATGAACGAGGATACACATATCATATAAGGACGCGGATTTGCTACCATGGTGGCCTTCGCACACGGTCTGGATGGTTGGATATGGAGAGCACAATGGATCCTGATCGCGATGCAACTATGGCATTTCCCAGTGCCCTGACGGTCCATGTCATTCCGCCGCGCGCCGTCAGCACGGGCTAGTTTCTCTTCAGGCAGGCCATGTGGAACGCCATGTTAGATTCCATCTTCTTCACCATGTTGGGTTACCACATTGGCTTACCATCTCATGTCGCCCGCGTGAGATGCCATTTTTTGCCATGTTAGCTTACCATCACCTCACGCCGTCGTGCCAACAACTTCACCATGTTGGGTTACCACTTTTGGTGGTCCGTTTCATCCGCGCCCATTCCATTCGATTATACAAGAGTGTGTTTATTGTATTTCCCGCGAGTTTTTTCCCACCCCAAATTTTGGCCCCTCGCGCTCGATGGCCGTGTATGAATAGCCTCCCACCTTCCGTGTGTCGTCGTTCTTCACTCGTTCACCTGCGGATACCAGCTAAGATAGCCGAGCAAAAGCGGCAAGAACATGGCGGCCGGACCAGGAACCATGTTCAGAACGTGTAGCTATAAAACAGAAAACAGGATAGCCACGATGCAATCAGCTGGCATGGTGGATGATCTGCAAAAAATTGGATGAGAAAAATCCGTTCAGGAAAAGCACCGCGCCGGCGGTTCTATGTGGATCTAGAATGAGTGAGAACCCTGTTCCTGATGTATGGTCTGGAAAAGGTTAGAGCATCCATAGTCTGGAAAACGAGTGAGAACCCAGACAGGTTGTTCCCGTGGCGATCTGGAATGTGTGTGGATCGCTAGCACGGTGTGACTCAATTTGGTCTGATTATTCAGTGACACTTAGGTTCGGTGGTGAGGTGAAACACACTAATATGTATTTTTGCGTTGATGTGGAATTGGTGTTATTAGAAATGTTGGTGATGAAATGGAGAAGTTTTGGTCTCACGAGCCAGCCAGCATATGGAACAAGCATGCCCACTGGTACCACTATCCGGATTAC
Organism: Avena longiglumis; assembly: GCA_030063025.1. NCBI lineage: Eukaryota > Viridiplantae > Streptophyta > Magnoliopsida > Poales > Poaceae > Avena > Avena longiglumis. The sequence continues at coordinate 546,500,918 of CP125973.1, read as the reverse complement.
TCACTCAAATTTTTGGTTGTGTTGTGGTGCAATAATACAGACTTGTATGTCACATGCGATCTCTGATTGAGATGATAAAAACTCAAATTTGGTTGCCTTGACGAAGGGCTTTCTTGCATTGTAATCTCCCAAATGGAGTAATTCTTTCGTCTCCATTTTAACTCCAAAAGCGGTGGTGATGGAGCGTAAGTGCACCTAGAGGATAATTTCCACCCGAAGCCTTATACAAGAAAAAAACAAAGTGAACCAAATAATGGTAACAACTCAAATAAAAGATGAGTACAACACATTTGCTGCTGATGTGAATGACTAGATGGTGGGAAGTTGTAATGGGTTTCAAATTACCCAAGTGAATTGGATTATGTGACATTGATGGCCTTCCTTGAACTACAAATGACCAAGATGGATTACTAGATTCCCCTGAAAAAAGATGGATTACCGGATGGAGTGCCTCCTTCAATGATTGGTCACAAAGTTGAGCGATTGCATGGTGGAGTTCTGAAATCTATGGTGCCACTTTCAGTTGAAGATGCTCCACTATTCCTTATCGCTACCGACTGGTTTACACACAACCTAGTTTGTTTTACCATTTTATGAGTTTACAAATATTACCATGACAGTTGTCATTGGATTATTGTTGTACCTCCATTTGAATGTTGATGTTGAGAATCTCACTCGGTACATCTCCCTTGATCGCATTCTCTGCCTCTACTTAGGCTAGTGTTACCTCTAGCAAGGTCATCTCCTCAGCCACCTAGGTTAGTGATTCTTGCAATCCTTTGTGGATAGGTTCCATGACATAAGGATGCTACTTTGGTAGGAGAGGACGAAAGCAGGGAGCTCGAGATTTAGATAAGTAGCGATATCATAAATAAGGAGGGAATTTTGAGAGTCAAATCGGGTCAATCGAAGCAACTTTTAGCAAAACAATCCAGTGACACGATAAGGATCTATGTACCAAATTTTCAGGATCATACCTTGTCTTCAGGTACTAGACACTAGCAAGGAAGGAGAGATCATGACGAAAAGGAGCTACAACAACCAAAAGTAGATATAGTATATTAATAAAAAAGACTTGAAAGGAACAATAAAAGGGGAAAATGAATTTTTATAGGGTTTGGTTCCTCATGCTACCCACTCTTTGGCTTGATATCAAAGCCATGAATAATGCTTTAAGTTTGTATGTTACAACAAGTAATCACACTTAAAGAGTACCAGCAGTGGCGGAGCCAGCACCCGGCGACCCCGGGCAGCTGCCCGGGCTCAGCTGCTCCGTCCCCTTTGAAGTTTAGTGCAAAATAGCTAGTTCAACTGATTGTTCTTTTGAGCAAATGTTAATTAATCTGGGTGCACTAAGCTTTTGCTAGGCTCCATGAACGGGCAAGCTCCGCCACTGAGTACCAGCTATCTAATCCATTAGTAGAGTACCTATAATTAATGATGAAATATTTTTCTTAAATGCAATTGTTTTATTTTGGGCATTCTTCGGGCGTCCATCTTATTGTGTAGCGTTATCTGGAAGAACTGAAAACCAGTCGCTGAGATTCCGACCTACGTGTATTTATACTGAACTTTTTTATTTATTATATGCTAACTCATTCTCTCGAGATAGCAATTTATATTATGCTCGGTAAAATTAATTACGTTATAAACACTAAGATTAAATATTTTCATTGTACAACTTTAATGCCAATCATGAAAATGCTATAGTTCTGAAGCATATATTGCAAGGATAATGGCTTTAGTTGTCACTATCACTAAAAAGCATTATTTAATACAAATTCTTTAACATGAGAGAAAAATGAAACGAAACAAAAAAATCATATGTTTTAATATGTTAGTTGTGCCAATTAGGTGAACTTAAGTATATTTGTATGTGCCTCGTATGTTTTATTTCATTTAATATCATGCCATAGAGATCTCTAGAACTTTTTTTTGGATTATGCAATGATATATCATATTTTTTATAGAAGGATAGAAAAATTGGTCCGCAAGTAGCAGTCACCCGTAACACACACCCACGCCAAAGAACTACCCTAGCCTACTCCCTTGCGACATAGTGAATCCCTCCCTCCCAACACCCGCTATATTCCTAGAACCCACAGATGTTTCTAGAGTGCATAGTTTGTCAATTTTATGTGTAAGTAAATAGAAGATATCGATACTACTTTATTAAATAAAAAAGTATATAATATGCAAAATATCATGAGGGGTTTGTTCCAAAAATGTTGAAATGTATGTTTATTGTTGTTTTATAGTAAATATGTATTTCGTGTTCTAGCTTCAACAATCGCTAGTATCACATGCATAATCTACACCTGGTCTTGGAGTAGCATCAGTCAAGCATTTAGTTTGTACATTAACATATTCATGAAGAATTTGGATTGAAGGAGTTTAAACGAAAGAATCATGGAATATTTTGGAACAAATGAAATAGGATGCACATATCATATAAATGCTTACTGTATGTGTCTCGATGGGGAATGCGGGTGAATCCTAACATCATCTTTGACCTCATGGAACAAAATTTCTTGTCTCTTGCATTTGACTTCTATTTCTTAAAATTTAGGTGAAGCATGTAAAAGAGAAACTTTGTGCAAATTAACATGCCTTTGTTTATCATAATATTCATAGCATCATCGTTCTATATTTTTAGAATCATGCATGCACGAGAGAACTCTACGATGCAATGTGATTTCGTGATTCCATTTTAGAGGACATGACACCTTAAAAGTAATGTGACTTTTCATGAGGATAAGGATTGTAATTGGAGCTTCAATCTTTTAAAAAATACGAGGCTTCCTACTTTCTTAACTAAACTTATGGGTACTACTTATGTAGCAACATCATATGGCCAACTAGGTCATGTCGATTGTCGAAGATGCTGACGTGACTACCAGTGGCGGAGCTTTCCAACATTCTATGGGGGGCACAAAATAGTATTATCTTGGGGGTGCAAAATGCTCTAATTATTTTCTTCTAAACCTTGTACTCCCTCCATCCCCACTGAAGTGGGGTTCACGCATTCCAACGTCCAACTTTCACCATTAATTTAACCATCAAAAATTTGTTTTATAGTAATAATTTTACCATTCAGTCAAAAAAAGTTTTAATGGTATAATTTTACAACAAATATCTCATGTATTATGAGTCAATTATTTGGTCAAAGAAAAATCATAGAAAATGAGGGCGTCACTTCCTTTGGGACAATGTGAGTAAAAAATCCCTTCGGGGGTGAACCTGCCTCCTCCACCCCCTCCTCCTGATTTGTGCATAACTCTGCCACCGTGACTATATGTGTTTTTTTATCTCAGACGCACTTCAGGAATTTTATGGATCCGGCTATGAAAGCATGAATACTTCTATCACGCTGATGATGAGTGAACGTGCTACCATACTAGACAAAAAAGCGCGCTTCGATGTGCCACCTACATAGCATTTGAGTTTACTGTGGTAAATGTGGTAGTTTTTCACATGTGTTCCACAACATTGCTATCGGTTGTATCACGTTTTTCTAAGTATGCTCGTAAACTAAAAGTCCTAACTATTGTGAAATATGGAGAGAAGGGGTCTCTAGAATAGTGGGTGTCCGGTGCTGATGGCGCACCCTTGATATTTGTCTCTTATTCTCCCAATATCTCCTAAAATTGGCATTTATTCATTGCTGGCAAGTTCCCTCATCCACAAAGATTTATATAATACCTCATAAAGATGAGGATATAATACTATGTTCAAGAAAAGTTAATAGTATTTATATATAGTATGGGCCAAATGAACATTATATCATCGCCTATGGTTTCAGTACTTTGAATGTTCAACATCCAAAAGCTAGTTGGTTAAATACTGATAGTAAGGATTCAAATAGCAAACACATCACACACATGTCATACATATATAAGGGGACTATAGTGAAGGATAACAACATATGGTGTACAAAATACATAGGAGATGGCCTAGGAGTGGCAATATTGTACTTGTGATTGGCGATTAACTGGCTTCATCTTTGTCCCTGTTACAGCAGAAGGCATGTAGACTCAACATTATAACAACAAATTTCAAAGGAAAATAATAGTAAAAAATCTCTTTTTTTCCATAGTGAAACTCTGGAACAAAATTCATGAGAACCCAACAATATTGTGCACTACTAAACCTGAATCATGGTAACAAGGTAGAGTATCCCCTGAATTTAAAATCATGCCCAGATGCCATGAGTTCTAAGGAGGTCAATGTTTTTCAATTTTGTTGGGAGAGAAGAAGGATAGCTTCACTACAATGCAAGCCAGTCATGATGATGTTTCCTGAAAACAAAAAAAAAACATCGCAAGACAATCAAACTTTCATCTAAACTGATTGTGCAGCAGAGTAATGTCATTGACATGGATACTTCTATAGTTCTCAATCCTTAAAGAGCTCTGAAAAGGTCATTAGAACAGATTGAAGGAAGAAAAAATAGCAATATCTAGAGCATATTGGTCTAATAATGCATATTGTTGGCTAATAATTTCCTTGCAGCCATAGAAGAAACTCCCCATATGTATTCGAAAAAATATCTTTACCTTATCTTTCCTCTGCAAGAACAGGTTAGAGGATATTCTAACATGAAAATGTTATTTGATGAAAAGATATAATTAATGCTTAGTTTCATGCAACGTACTAAGTAATTACTCCAAAATCTTAGCTTAGTTATGAAAATATTACTTATAAGCTAAAAAGGTTAGGTTGAAAAGAAAATGGTTAGCTGGACATGAAGATCGGTAACACACGAAAACCTTTAGGTGGACTACTGTATGCAATGCAAGCAGGAAAATAACATTTACCCTCATACCCTACAAGTATTTTAAAATAGGTGTTGACAAAAAAATCTCTATCATTGGATGCCCAAATGATCCAAACAGATATGTATGCAGTATAATTAGTGTGATTCAGTGATAAGCTCATACCTAGCACTAATAAATCATTAATCAACATACCATCATCGGTCATTTTAAGCATCACAAATCAAATAGCATACATTAGCAATGTATATCAGTAACAGCTACATGAGAAATATCACCTAATTGTCAGATGACACAGATCAACCTGACAGTTAAGCCGGTTTTCACCATGTAACATGGTTTTTGCCATAGGAAGCAATGTAGCAGAGCACACATCACACACATCAATGCAAGGCTTTAACACATGTAGTTGCTGAAGCGCAATATCAACAACTATTCTTAACGCATATATTTTTAGTCAATAATTCAACCTAGCATATAATGTATCTGCCAGATTCAGCACGATGACATGCTGCAAGGCAAAGGGAAATAATTGCCTGATTTCCTAAACGCACAAAGTAGCAGGCAGCTAGGCAAAAATACGGTCTAATTGTCTCAGTACACAAAAAATGCAAGATAAATTTGTGGAAACATACAAGAAAGCGGATAAGCAAAGAAGATACAATAGCTTCCGTGAAGCATCATGCATCAGGTGTGAGGTAGTGTACACAAATCACATAACGGATAATTGAGTAAAAAAAACGTTAGAGCCCTGGTTTTACCACACCCCAATAAGTTCAGCAGCTGCACATTGTTGTTCGGATGTAATGTGTAACAAACCTGCACAAAAGCTCTGTTTTGGCATGAATTCATCTAAGCCCTAGAACACTCCTTTACTTCCAAATATTGTTGGTTTAGGCCAAGTTAATTTAACATGGTCAAGGCCTCTCAATTTTAGGACTACCGAGTAGTTAAAATTATCATGCTTATAAAGGGTGGGCAAGCAAGCTAATGAGCAAAATTTGAGTTAAGCAGCCCTAGTTTAAATAGGAATACACTCACTACAAGAAATGTTTCTTTTCACAACTACTAGACCCGTCGATCGTTGTAGAAGGCACGTCTTCCGCAACCAAAAGGGCTTTGATACCGTAATTAGCGATTTTGTTTGGTTCAGCAACCAAAAGGGATTTGATACCGTAATTGCAAGAGCCAGAAATCCAAGATCCACCTGCAAACCTAATGAAGAAGCTATTAGAATCTACAAGCTGAACGATAATTGAAGGAGGCCATTGGAATCAACTGGGCAGAGGAGAGCGCCGGAGTGAAGATCTGGAAAAGCTTCGATTCTGCATAAGTGGTAGGGTGTCAAGCGGGACGGGTTATGACACAACTTTTTAACTAAATCTTCATTAATTTTGCTAGATTTTAGAACTTTTTTGTCTATATTTTTTTTTACGGATCATTACGCGGGTGCCGCTTGCCACCATAATAAGTGGTGACAGAGATTGAGGACAGAAGCTGCTCCTCGCCCACGTCGCTTCCCCTGACACAGCGGGCGGGATTGAAGGCGGCAACCACGAGCTGCTACACATCAGAGAAGATCTTGGCAAAGGGGATCACGTACAGGGGAGGACCGAAGGAAGGAGACGACAAAGCGGTAACATAACCGTTACCGGTGGGTTGTGGGCGGAATCGGCTTTGTGTTGGGCTCATATTCGTTTACGGGCCAACCGTAACAAACGTGTTTAACATTATTAGGTCGAGAAAACTGCGAACCAAACACGTTCTTCTTAGGCCCTGTTTGGCACCCAAGGTATTTTTAAAGTATTGAGTAAATATTTTGGTTTCTGGAAAAACTGAAGTATTAAATACTTTGAGGTGTTTGGATCCAACAATAGTATGGTTTTAAAACCGAAGTATTCTCCAAAAATATGTTTTTTTTAAAGTATTTGAGAAAGATATTAGACCCTTTTTTTCTAAAACTGAGAAAAAGGAAAAACTGAAGTATTGATTTGCTTGGCACTAAAATACTATTGTATTGATATTGATATACTTTAATTTTAGAAAAACTTTATTGTCAAACTAGGCCTTAGTGTTTCTTATTATTAAGCGTTTCTCTAATTGGCCATTGAATGTGTACCACAATTTTTTTCTGATTTCTTCTGCAGCTAGAGCTTTAGCACTTCTGTTAGTCTGATATAAAACATGAGGTTATGGTACATGCTAATATAGAGAAGATACTTTCAGGAGAAAACTATAGAGTGCAGCTCCGGTCACTTACCAAGCCACGAGTTTGCTAGGTATTAGTAGTAATTGCTTAGATCTTCCAGGTCCAGAACCTGAAGGATGGGGCTAATGCTTGTGCAAGCTCGGTTAATAATATAGTTTGCAAGTTTATTTCCTAATGCTTTTGCACAAGAAATATTTCTTTACAGAGCTCACTCTTAGTCCTTTCTACCAAAATAGATACCGGATTGTTCCTACCCATATCTGTAGTGCAGTGATTTAAGATTCAGATATATAACATTTTTCATCGCACGGGCCGTTGTCGAAGAAAGAAGAGGACGGCTACAGGATTGACATGAACGGATGAGTGAGAAGAGCAAGTGAGAGGCATGGTGCATGGAGGAAGTCGTCGTTGCTTGCTTCAAACATGATCATGCAGAGATTCAGAAACGTGGATCTGCTGGAGTACTTGCATTGTGCATGCATGAAACCCATTAATACGCCCTCGACTGGCAGCTTACAGGAATAAAAAAAACAAAGAATGGCATGATTTAGTGATAGGTACAATGTCTGTCAGATAACTTAGGGAAAATGATGTCGTACCGTCGGAGGATACCGTGCTCGCAACCTCCGCCTCGAGCGTGTGCCACGTAGCCTCCACGCGCGTGGGTGAGATATCTAACGTGCGGGCCCACCATCCCTGCCTTATCTCTTCTTTTGGAAAATCCTCCACCCCTGACTTATCTCTTCTTCTCTTCTTTCTCTAACCAACGACAGCAAAACGTACTCCGTATAGCAATGGCTGCAGAAAGCTCGGTCCACCACCGTATAGCCGGAGTTCCCTCCCCAATGCCCGTAAGCCCCATCCCCGCCGCCGAGGGCTGCCGCCGCCCGTCGGAGCGCGTTTCGCGCCGCCTGCCAGAGCACCTTCCTCCCAGCCGGTCACCGCGACGCCGATGGTCGCTGTCGGCCTCGAGAACGCCCGACGAGGCTCCTCTCTCTCCTACTTCTGGCGAGGACTCGTGGGAGGTGGCGCCCTCTCGTGCTGCGAACCGGCACTCACCGCCAACGACCCTGCATCGGTGATCGCGATGAAGGTGGGATGAAGGTGGGGGCGGTGGTGCTGTAAATTTTAGGCACCGTTGCTGCTAATGGTTGTCGCGTTTGCTAAATACTACTTTGCAAATTTCGGTGTTGCTATCATAGTTTGCAAAAAAATTGTGCTATAATAGTTGTTTGGCTTTGCATGATGTGAAGAATTTTTTTGCAACAATCAACTGTTGTTTTTGCACCATACGATTTGTGGATTTGCATGGGCTCCACCTGCATGGACCGCCGCCAGAGGTGCGCGAGGAGGCTGCAAGGATGACGGCCGACGGGCCGTTATCCCGGAGTTGCTGCGAGCAATCCCGACGTTGCCACCGCAAATTTTCAAATTTGCATCATAGTGGGGATTTTTGTGCTACATTAGTTCTTTGGTTTTGCATGATTTGCATGATATGAAGAATGATATTGCTACAATCAACTGTTGTTTTTGCAACATATAATCTATGGATTTGCATTATACTAAGATTTTTTTTGCTATAACTGTTACGTAAAGTTGCTATATTAGTACAATGTTTTTGTATGAAGTCTCCGACGAGAGTCTCCGGTGAGGTCATTTTGCTAAATAAAATATACTTTTTGCTACAAAGTCTCCGGCGAGCAAAGTCATTTTGCTACAATAACACAAATTTTTTGCTCAAAATGTTATGTGAATTTGCATCATTAGAAGGATTTTTTGCTACGTGATCTCCGACGAGGTCTTCGGAATATTTTTTTTTTGCTACCATCGTCCAGTGATTTTGCTACATTAGCCTATTTTTTTTGCTACATACGTTATGTGAATTTGCATTATTAGGAGAAATGTTTTGCTACGAGGTCTTCGTCGAATTTTCTTTTTGCTTTAACGGTTTTTTTTTGCTACAAGTTATTCGGCGAGGTCTCCGGCGAGTTTTTCGGCAAGGTGTGTCTTTCTATTTTGTTTTTTGGTGAACTTTTTTTTTTGTCACATGCAGCAAGTACGAGATGTTTTTATGCTACTATGCAACAAAAGCGGGATTGGGGACCAATGTGGACACGTGTCAGTATCCTAAGCCGAAGGTTGAAAAGTCTGGTATCCTTCGGAGGACGCTCAACGCGAGCAACATCCTGCAACACGTTTCTATTCCCTTTATTCTTTTGATTTGATATGGTGGTATCATAATTTGGTAAGCATGTAGCGGAAGGTGTTGGAGATAGAGTAGGTTACGGTGCAATACCGAACCGTGTCTCATCTAGATTCCTATTCCTATCTTTGTAAGGACTCTTATAACCCTTCTATATATGAACGAGATTTGAGGGACTCGGGATTAACCGAGTAGACCCAATTATATCTACCTGTTCTCCAATTTTACAGAAGGGATAGATACGGATTCTGTGCTGCTTCCAGCTTACAAGCAACAATGATTACTCTAAAACATTAGCTTCACTGATAATTACTTCATTTTGATATCTAACTCTAATTAACATGAATGATATCTGCAGTAAAGAATTTGAGCAGCCAACCTGACCTATGCAGCGATGGGTCAAGAAATGCACTCCCTCTGTTAGAGATTATAAGGCCTATGGACCACTTTGATAAGATTAAGAAAATCAATAACTCACTCTCTTAATTACTACATGCACCAATAGTTATACATGCATGAGAGAAGAGAAAGAAAAAGAAGACCATACATTGAATGACAAATGATAATAAATAAGAAAGAACTTGCATTAAAAAAAGCTTTTAGGCCTTATAATCCCTAACAGAGGGAGTAACACTAACCCTAGCATTTGAAAAGGCAGACTATTAAAGGCCTCGAGAAGGGGTCCACATAGTCCAATGGGAAGGCCCAATATGACCCTGTTCAATACTATATTGACTTGATGATATTGATGTTGTACTCGATGATATCTCTTCCGGTCTAGTTTATTAGCCACACACGTAGTTTAAGAAAAATATTAACCATCAATTTTGACTAATAAAATATGCAATATATGTCTAAAAAATATACCATTGAAAACTATTTCTAAAGACGAATTCAATGATATAATTTTTATAATATATTATGTAAAATTTGTTGACCAAAATTATTGGTTAAAGTTGTTCTTAAATTACATGTGTGTCTAATAAATCGGACTGGAGGGAGTATGTAGTATTATTTGTTGAGAATTTCAGATTATCATTGATGTTGTAGAACAGTCAAAAGTATATACATATGGAATTTGTATTGTGATTTTATTAGCAATATTATTTAGATAATTGGTGGTGATATTAACCGAAAGAAGATTGCTGAATATTCCATACTACATTTTTTCTTATGTAGTTCAAAAGAGTAGATCAAATAAAAAATTATATTAAGAAAAGGCGAACTGATGTTAGGAAAAAGGTGGCTTGCTCAACTTTGTGCAAAGTTTAGATCATATAGATTTTTTCATCCAAACATTGATAATTTTTTCCGTTGCAATGCACGGACATTTGTGCTAGTCACTATCAAAGTATCAAGTTCCAGCCTGACAAGCCAACAAAACACAGCCTGATGTCCGGCCATACGCCGCCACAACATGCACAAGTATCAAGGCGACCAAAAAATTTCAATGGAATCTCCTGGCAGTCCTGGCTGGCGGCGGCGGAATCGTCTTGGCCACGGCAGTAGCGGCATCAGCGACCGGGTGGACCTGATCAATGCGGACGCTGATGGCGAGCGCTTCGCCGGACATGAGCTCCTGCGGCACGCCCAGGAACATCCCCTGCCCCGGCGCGGGCGCGCCGTTGGAGAGCGCGCTGCTGCCGACCGACGAGGCCATGAGGACCACCTTGTCCTTGTCCCCGCCGGGGTGCTCCACCGAGAGCTTGCACCAGAACTGGGGCGCTCCAGCGGCAGCCGCGGCGCCGTCCGCCCTGACGCACACCAGCGACAATGCGGTGGCCGCGGCGCCCAGCTCGCCGAGCGTGATCAGGAACACAGTCTGGTCCTCCTGCCCGACGACCACGTGCCAGCTCTGCGCCAGCGGCAGGCTGAGGTTCCAGGGCTGGCCGTAGCGGACGGCGATGATGGGCCGGGCGTGGACGGCGGCGAAGTGGTCGAGGAGCGCCGGCAGGGTTCCCTTGAAGCCGCAGCTGGGCTCCGGGCACCAGCAGGGCGCGTGCTGGCACGCCCGCTTGTGCTGCTCCGCCTCGTGGTAGACGACGTACTGCTCGCAGCCGAAACCCTTATAGGCGCAGGGCACCCTGGCGGCGCTGACGACGGCGCCCAGCTCGCCGCAGTGGATGTCGGCCGGGCCGCACACCTCGCCGTGGCCGGGGCGGCAGAAGCAGCAGATCACGTGCCCGGACTCGCACTGCCATACCACAAACAAACGCAAACCAAATATATTCAAGATCGGAAGAAAGGCCAGGATTTTCGCTCTGTAGAATCGCGAGCGGATCTCATGACGATTACCTTGAAGACGGGCGGCTTGAGGGGGAGGAGGCAGGCCTGGCAGTGGAACAGCGTCAATTCAAACCTCATGTCGATCTGCGGCGGCGGCCCAGGCGCCAACGCCACCAGAGCTTCCGCTGACGCCGCCACGGCCACGGCCGCCGCTACCGGGGCGTTGCTACGGGCCACCTCCCCTTCCTCGCGCTCCTCCTGTCGAGGCTCCTGCTTCACCATGGGCACCAGGGCCTGCGTCCTCGCCTTCTTGGCGCCGTGCTCGCCGTTGACCGCCGGCGTCGGCGACGGCAGCCGCTTGTCCTGGCCAGCCATGCCGGCGCCGCCTCGCGACCTAATTCTAACCCAATCGAACGCCCCCCACGAACAGATTTAACCGGTTATTAGCGACATCTGGCACGACTATTGTACTACTTGTACAATGGCTCAATGAGATAAGGGCAGTACTACGACTCCGTTCCAGTTTATTAGATAGACTGTAGTTTAAAAAAATCTTTGACTATCGATTTTGACCAATAAAATATGCAATATATGTTTCAAAAATATACCATTAAAAACTATTTTTTAAGATGAATCCAATGTTATAATTTTTGTAATATATTATGAAAATTTTGTTGACCAAAGTTATTCTTAAATTAAGTGTGTCTAATAAATCAGACCGGAGAGTAGTAGTTGTAATTCGGAATAAAAAAGAATTTGTACTAGTAGCAACCCCCCGTTTTACACCATTGATTATGTGTGAGGCCAGCGCCTCGTTTTACAACGAGGATTTACCACATGTAGGGGGGCCATCTCTGTCACACATTAGTTATAGATTCGTGCAAAAGTTTTTCAGTCAAAACCTCAACGTATTTTGCAATATCACCCTTCCCAAATGTTAAAATCAACCCACATCCTTAAGTCATCTTTATCCACCAGCACCCCTAGCCACTGCGCACCACATCTCCTTGAGCCCCCTCGGCCTCCAGGAGCTCGCCTCCCCATCGACCACGCGCAGCCGCGCCCCTGCAGCCCACTCCCGAGCGTCTGCCTAGATCAAGTCGAGGTCGGCGATGAGTGCACCGATCTAGGCATGGAATGTCCCGATCCATCTCCCCTTCTCCCTTCTCCCTTTTCGACTTTTTTTTGGCAAGATCCAGATCAAGTTCATGTTCATGTGTTTTGGCTGGATCTTGATTGAATCCGAGATGGGAGTGTGAATGGATCTTAAATCGGTTAATGTTTTCTCTTTTTTTTTGGATGAATCTTTGATGGATTTTTGAAAATTTGATGTTGGAAACGTGGATAGAGAAAATCCATATCCAGTTCATGTGAATTTGTTCTGAATGAGGAGTGATTCTTGTATGAATCTTTATTAATCTTCTATGAATTTGTATCAATGTGTGTGATGTATAAATCCTATGAAGCGTATAAGAAACTTTCTCTGGATCTTGTGTGAAAGTTCTATCTTTCTCTATTAATTTCATTGGGAAACTGAAATATTCCTATTTAATATTCCATAAAAACTATGAATTCAAAGGTTAGCTTAATTCAAACAGGAACGTATGTAGATTGGAGTTTGTTCCAAAAACTACTAATCAAATTTGTTTGTTGTTAGTTGTTTAAAAAAAGATCAAGTGAAGATTCATTTCAGTTTCGGTGTGTTCGGGATGGTGCTCGTTTCAGTGAGTTCTAGTTTCATCTAAAATAAATTATCTTCAAAAAATCTATGAAACTTGTATTATCTTAAAAAATTATCTTGGAAAAAATATATGAAACTTGTATGGATATTTGTAGAAATATTCTTGAACAAAATATATTATATGAAATATTATTGAAAAAATAATTATGTAAGAAATTGTTGATTAATTTTTATAAATCTTTGAATAAGTTTGGCTTCATCCATAATTAAATGGAACAGAATCGTCTTATGTAAAAATATCTAAAAATAGAGGAGGTGTAAGATTTGAGGGACCTTAAAAAATAGACAGTACAGAGGTGGGAGGTGAAATTTATAAAGTCTATAGCACGAATCTCAAAACAATGGAGGGTGGAGATAGTGCCCGGGGCCCAACCTAAGGGGTATTGCATTTCCGCTCGTTTTACTACACCATCGATCATGTGTCATGTTTCCCTCCAAATAAATGGCCATATATCTCCATTTTTGTATCAATTATTGAATATTTTTGACTCATTCTACTTGGTTAATTACCCTTTCAGGCACCAAACTGTATTCGTCTAAGGCCAAATAATGTTGCTCAAAGAACATTTTTACAGTTTTACCTCCCATTTTTCGATTTTGCAATACAAGTCGTGGTCAAGGATAAACCTAAAGTTTATATCTTGTAGGCGATCTCCAATGTGCTAAAATCTGGATCATACCACGTGTTCGTTGCGAGTCACATCAACCATAGTATTATTTCTGTTTTACATAATTGACCATATGCCCTATTTCTCTCAAAGAAAAAATGACCTTGTGTCTAGCTTGCCTTTCATATATTAACTCCCTCACCTGACTATTTGCCCTTTCTATAACAAATAACTTTGAATTTGTATGCCCGACTATTTTCACACCAAATGATGCCATCGTGCCACGTTGAGCCCCATGGTTGTCACCGCTAATACTATCATGCATTCCACAAGCGGGCGTCGTGGTTCCTAGTCATGCGCATTGCGTGGCTCTCTCCTCACGGTGCCCGCCACAACCATCGAGGGGCTTTCCATCGTGTAGGAGGCCTTGGACGAGATAGTTAGGGCCAGGTTTGTATTTAGGGTTTTTCCTTGTTTTGCAGTAGACTTCCATGTGTGCTAAATATAAACCTTGCAAGCGGGAACCATAGTAACTATTGTTCCTATCCCATGCAGCTTGGTGGTTCCTATTTCTCTTTTCACCTGGCTTTAGCTCTGCGGCGTTTGTGAGTCCGAGGCACACTATAGAGGTGCTTGCCATCATGTGGAGGCATCGAAGGAGGTGGGTAATTATGTAGTCCTTTTTTGTCTCTTGAATTTTGCGAATTGGTATGTTGAAAGTCGAAAGCTTGTGGAGATCCGCCACCATGCTACCTCCGCTCATCATCTTGTGCCTCGACAAGTGCCATGATGGCAATCCTTCTTGTGTCATCGCAATGTTTGTCTTGAGAACTACCATAGTATCATTCCCACGTTGCACCATGGATTTCACCCCGAGCATAGCCACGGGTCTTGTTCCATGTTTTGCTCTCGCCCCACGACGCCCTCCATAGCCATTGAGGGGCTTCCATCGTGTAGGAGGCCTTGGACGAGATAGTTAGGATTTGGTCGGTATCTAGGGTTTTTCCTTATTTTGCGGTCGAATTCTATGTTTGCTAAATTGAAACAATGCACGTGGGAAGTTAAAGCTCCAGGATCTCTGTTGCCAATGAGTTGGCCCCTCGACTCTTGCAATCGTGACATGCCTATATTAACCGTTTGTTCCTGTCCCGCGCGGCTCGGCGGTTCCCGTTCTCGCTTTCCACGTGGCTTTAGCCCCGTGGTATTTGCGGGTCTGGGGAACACCATTGAGGTGTTTGCCATCGTGTGGAAGCATTGACGGAGGTGTGTGGTGTGTATCTAGTTGATTTGTATCCATTTTTGTCTCTTGAATTTTGCGAATTAGCATGTTGGAAGTGAAAGGTCCGCCACCAGCGAGTTGCCACGACGGCTCGTCTGGTTGTGCCACACCAAGTGCATGCGTTATGGCTCTCCAACAATGTGTCGCCGTCGTGCTTGTCCTGAGAGCTATCATAGTACCATTTAATTTTCATGCTGCACCATGAATTTCACCCTGAGTATAGCCACGGTTCTTGTTCCATGTCGGGCTTTTTTTAAAGGATGCTTTTATTACTTAAAAGTTTAAGTATTACCCCCGGTCTCTGCATACTGAGATGCACACAATCACCATAGTTCAGAAGTCCAAACAGGAAAATAAATAAGCGAATTACATATCAGAGAGAAATTGTAAGACGCCTAAAATGTAGAGGGAGGGCCTATCCGAAGATTATGCTGCCATCCATGCCGGGTAAAC
This sequence comes from Avena longiglumis, assembly GCA_030063025.1. Taxonomy (NCBI): domain Eukaryota; kingdom Viridiplantae; phylum Streptophyta; class Magnoliopsida; order Poales; family Poaceae; genus Avena; species Avena longiglumis. The sequence continues at coordinate 546,485,424 of CP125973.1, read as the reverse complement.
AAATCCCGTTCCGTATCCTCCAGCCGCGTACACACCTTCGTGAAAAGGTCATGGTACTCCACACGATGTAGAAGTGACCAAGATCGCAGTGTGCTGGTACATCGGTAAATAACCTGCAGGAGAGAACAATTTATATCATTAAAAACTTTATCATTTTTACACATCCATAGCGACCATATAATGGCAATCGCTCCAACCCGAAGAAGTAGCTTATACTTGTTATCTATCCCATGTAACCAATTCCCAAAAATATTGGCAATACTACGAGGTGGATACAAGCCTGAAGCTGTCTGGGTAACCGACCATATAGACCTAGCGAAATTGCATTGAAAAAATAAGTGTTTGATTGTCTCATTGTGATGACAAAAAAGACACATAGGGTTTCCATGCCAATTCCGCTTAATAAGATTATCTTTAGTAAGGATAACTCCACGACAAAGATACCATGCAAATTTTTTATTTTTTAGGGGTATCTTCATCTTCCAAATCATCATATTATCTAAAACAGGCATAACCGGCTGGGCAAGTGCATTGTAAAAGGAACTCACGGAGAAAGAACCTTCCGCACTTAAGTTCCATCGAAATTCATCTGGTCCAGGCGACAATTATACATTTGCTAGGCGATGTAGCAATGCGATCCAAGAGTCCAGCCTGGATCCAATTAAATCTCGTCTAAAAATCACAACAGGCGGGAATGATTCTAAAACAGTGGATATCGTCGTATCCTTGTAACGAACAATAGAATACAATGCAGGATATTGTTCTTGGAGTGTAGCATTACCCAGCCACTTATCCTTCCAAAACCTTATCTGAGACCCATCCTTAATAGAAAAAGTTCCGAACCTGAAGAAATTTTTCTTTGTTGCCATCAAACCGGTCCAAAAGTGAGAGTCACCTGGTTTCCAAACCAGCTGTGACAAAGCTTTTGAACTAATATATTTCCTTTTAAGTAGAGTTTGCCATACGCCGTCTTCAGAAAGTAATTTGAAGAGCCATTTACCAAGTAGAGCTGTATTTTTGATCTCAAGATCATGAATACCCAGCCCACCCTGATCTTTGGGGCGGCATAATACACTCCATTTAGCCAGCCTGTATTTCTAGCATCTAGTTCGTTCCCACATTATTTTTGTCGAAAAATAAGTTTGTTGACCTTAAAGTTTGACATAGAGCGGGTGCTTTTGAAATTATGAAAAGCCTGGGCTCTTTGAGTTGAAAACTCCGTCTTCAAATGTTGAAAACTATATCCCCCCAAAAAGAACCCTATATATTTCAAGTTTTTTCTCTGAAAAATTTAACATTCTAGTAGTGCAATATTTTGTGTGTGCGTGTGTGTGTGTGTGTGTGTGTGTGTGTGGGGGATGGGATCAAACCTGTTTTATTTAGTTGAAACATTTTTGTAAACGGGAATTTGTTTAGTTCAAACATCCGTTTTGTGTAACGGTAGAAAGTAACCGCTGGCTAGCTAGCAGCCTGGCATGCTGCATACATCCAAGATGAGAAGCTCGGCTGGTTCAGGAAGAAAAAGAGGCCAGCAATATCATGGTCGATTTTGCAGCTTTCGACTGCCCAAGTTATTGCTATTTTTCTAAAAACTTGATAAAAATTTATATCGTTTTATGGAACAAGCAGAGGACACCATATCCGAAGGTAAAAAAAGCGGGAGTACTACCAATAAAAGCATTGCGTCGTCAATAAAAATGACGGCATGACGCTGTGGCGAAATAGAAATCGATCAGAACAAACTCTCCTTGCTTTTAACTTTCAAATCATCTAAATTATCTCGGATTGTATCAAGTCCACTAGCTCAAATGCTCAATTATACCGCAGCATGAGTTTCTAAGGCTTAGTTTTTCCTACTATCAACGTTCTTTCCCTATACCTTCTTGTGCGTTAAACTATGAATGGAAAGGGGCTACATCCGGTTGGAAATATGTCTAGTTTAGTTTTCCATTTAAAACATGCCTTTTAAACTCCACCAACTTGATTTTTGTCATTTAAACAACCAAATTATTTTTAATCTCCATGGCCAAATATTGTCATGCCAAATGATGCTTTTGTCCCCAACCGAAATTACAATTTGTTGTACAAGTCGTGATATTGAACAATCTGAAAATAGTTGAATTTTGACAGTGCAGCAGACCAATGGCAACTCGCATCATGTTTCCTGCTTTCGTTTCCCACATCGGAAAAATTTAGTACTCCCTCAGTATCGCAGATTTAGATTCACATGTATCTAGATGAGTTTCATTGTATAGATATATATGAATTTAGAAAAATCTCAGATATTTATTTTGAGATAGAGGGAGTAGTACTATCTTTGCTAGTATTAAAAAGAAGTTGGTGTTGGTACTACTTTGACTTCAAACATCCACTTTGAGTATCAAACATTGGAGCAATCTTGACTATCAAACTGGCACCACCAAATATCAGAACAACATATACCATTGGATCATTTTTGGTATCCCTCATTTGTTTTCCTCGTTAGACTAATCATCATGTCGTGACAATTGAAGTTTTACTTTCCAAATCCCACTAGTATCATTTATTACTAATTACTTTCCAAAAATCAACCCCTGAACCAAGTATACTACGGTATCAAATCTGATACCACTAATTATTACTTGTCAAAAATCTCCCCAGGGACTAACTATGCTACAATATCAAATCTCAATTGCCATAAGGAAAATGATGTGTTTCCCCCGGACGATCGCGTCTTCCCGTCGTCCTGCTCGTGCGCCGTTGGATCGGAAGCGATCCAACCGTCCAACATGCGCCACGTGCACAATCCCGGACACCGTCGCCCCGCACGGCCGCAGTTCATTTGGGCAGTTTTCACCTGCGGTTTCTGTGGAGGCGGACAGGGAGGCGACGGAGACGGAGGCGAGCGCAAAGCGATTCCCCTCGTCGACGGCGAGTGCTGGCCGGGGATGGCGCCGCCAGCGGTCAGATCTTCCGGTTCGAATCCCTCTCCTCCGTATCTATTTCCCCTTCCGGCTTTCTCTCCCAGCACACGCCCTCGATTTCCCCTTCGGATCTCGAATCCTTAGGTAGCCACCGTGTATTGCAGGGCAAAAATCTCGGATGGTGCCGTTGAAGAAGAAGACCGTTCGGAAGGAAGCCAACGCTGACCTTAGCCATGGCGGTGAGTTCATCTTCGTTTCCGCCAGTTAGGGGTTTCCCTCCATTTTTTGCTGCGTTCCCCTTCGGGATGTTTCCTGTGTTGTTATTTGCGGTAGGATTGATGTTCTAGTGTCTGTAAGGAATTGCTGCTGCAACTTCTAGATCTGTAATTTGATAGGTTTTGGTGCTGTATCTACTAATTTGATAGGTTTTGGTGCTCCTCCAGCTAGTGTCTGTAAGGAATTGCTAGTAATCTTCGTTTTTTTCAATAGCTTTTCTAGGCAGCTTTTGTCCTTACCTTTTGTTTTTGTTTTTGCTGCTGTGCATCTATCTATTTTAGATTTGTTGCTTTAATGCAGCTGCTACATTGTCAACTAGTTTTGCTGCAATGAGTTTTGTTTTTTCGTGTTTGATGTTGTGCAGGAGGATAGGGTGAATACATGGATGTCTAAAAACCGCCTATCTGCGAAGCGTTTGCTTACCCTCGCTAAAGGTCTTAATCCCGAAAAGCGTGCAGTTATTGCTTCGAAGAGTGCGTTCGGATCATATTTAGATGTGTCGCCATTCAGGATTCCTAGTGGGTTGATAGATTTCATTGCTTTGCACACTGATCCTAATTTGCGGGAGTATAAAACACGCAAAAACGTTATGGTTTTCACAAGAGATATGGTGAGGAAGGTGTTCGGAATTCGCTGCGGCAACAAACCTGTAGAGCTCCTGAATAAAAATGACCCCTGTGAGCTTCGGGACATTTACAAAGCTGGTAGCACCAGGGCTGAGATAGCTACTGCAGTAGCTTTGCTCGAATCATGCAGCAACACTGATGAGGCAACAATAATCCGGACATGGGACCTTCTTTGCTTGGCTCTCGTGGTTGCTCCTAAGAGCTCCAACAACATTAGCATTGAATATCTTGCTTCCATGGTTGACCCCACCAAGACCGATGAGTATGCTTGGGATGAACACCTTTTGGATTTAGCTATGGCACAAGTTGATCATATTCGAAGCAAAAGCGATGCCACTTAAGCTCACCGAGGAGAGAGCAAATATGAGTTCGGATCATCGCCCTTTTGCTTTCCTTGGTGTATGTTACTCCTCTTCATACTTTTCTAGTTTCCATTATGTTTTGTTCTACTTTGGATTTCTGCCTTACTACTTTTTGTTCCATTCCCTATAATGATTTCATACACGGACCATTTGAGCTTCCCAGCTGTGGCCATGTTTTCAACAAGTCACCGCCAAGAGTATGCTTCGTGACAAACAACGACTTTGATTTTGTCGTGGAACACGACCTTGAGCTTAAGATATTGAACAATACTACAGTTTCGGTTGGCGCCGGTATGGCATTTACGCAGCATTTACTTGGTTATCTTGTTTGTGTTTTTGTGTTTTGTCCTTTTGTTTGTCATCGACTATATCGTCATTTGTGTAGTTTCTCCCCTATCGGAACTCCATACAATCTTGATCTTGGTAATGAGCAAGTAAACTAAGCTCCTACAACTCATACTTTAGATGAATCAAGTCAATCTTTACGCCTCGTTGAATGAATGGCTAGTGTTTCCTAGTAGCCAAGAACGGAGGTATAGAATCTGTGCATTAATGTTTCATTGCTACATTGCCTTAGATAGGTTGCTTCATTATCTAAATTTTTTGCTGCCTTGTATGCATCAGTTGCTTCATGATTCTATAACATTCTTGCAAAACTATAACATTCTTGCTACATTAGTTTTAATTATTTGCTTCATTAGTTTTACATAGTTGCTTCATTGGTGCACATATTTTGCTTCCAGATTGCATACAAGATTTTGTTTCCTTGCGTAACTATAACATTCTTGCTACATCGGGTTTAATTGTTTGCTACATTTAGTTTTTGTAGTTTAACATGGTGTAGATATTTTGCTGCCATGCTTATATTTAGTTTTTGATGTTTTTGTTTCTTTTGTTTCCTTTTTCTTACTATCAGGTACCTTCTCGCTTCAAGCACTTGGCCGAGAAGCATAAGGCCTTTAGGCGTCGATGTTGAAACTACAATGAAGAATCTTCTTGTTGGTTTGAACGGATGCATTCCCAACGCATGGCGTTATTGCGTTGGACATTGATGCACAATTGAAGGACGGGCTGGTCCTAGCGTCGTGTTTCCACTGATGCAGATGGACAATGAAGAAGAACGTGAAAATGTTTTCGAGGAGCAAGAACCAATTGACGGTTTGAACAAGTCGATGATGTTGAAGCAAGTGTGTATGCAAAGAAAGAGGATGTTGCTAAAGCAAGAAGGGATGAAGCAAAAGAGGATGATACGGAAGCAATAGAGGATGAAGCAAAGAGAATGAGGCAAAGCGACTAATAGAGGTGAGAAAATGCAAGAGTCGAGATGCAAACACATGTTCACATCTTGGACATACCACGATCTGCTGTAGTTTTGGATTCAATTGATGTGCGGGCAAAGAACTGTTGATAGCCAGTCCACATCACCCATGGCGTGTGAACCGCCACCTTGCCCTCACATATAGACCACAAGCATGGAATCGTGCTCAAGCTCCGGTTTTGAGCTGTTTCGCAAGATTCGATGATGTTGAAGGAGACGCAAATAAAGTGGCTGCGGTATACCGGTGTGGAGGTACAGATTCGCTCCCTCGATTCTTCTTTGAGACACCTAGTGTAGTGGATCGAACTGAACCATGTATGTACCTTTGTCCCTTTCGTAGCATTTTTTACTTTTATGCATAGCTTTTGCTTACTTTTGTTTTGCTACTTTTTTGTTCCTGTTGGCCTCCCATACAAGCGTCGTTTGTGCTAAAAATGACTTTTTTTGTGTTTTGCAAGGTGTCGTGCCTATTGATTCTAGTGCAAAGGGTGATGGAAGCTCTGGGATGGTGACACATGAGAAGAAGACGAGGTTCAAGCGGGCAGCGAAGAAGGAACTTACACCTCCAAAGAGCAAGAAGATAAAGGTGTCTAAAAATCAGGATGAAATTTATACCAGGTTTGTCTCAAATGGAAGGACATTTAAGAGGCTCACAAAGAAGAGGAAGGAGGAGGGACAGGGCCAGTGAGTTTTCTGTCACATTTTGTTTTGCTTCAGAAGCTTTTGAAATCTGCTACATTTGTTTTAACTTTTTGCTCATTAACTGTATTTTATTTGCTACACTGATTTAGATGTCTTTATGTCGTTTTCCAACTTTTTCCTGTAGATGCTTCATTAGTGTCCTGTGTGTTCTACAATTGTGTTATTTAGTAGCTTATTTACTCTAAAATATTTGCTTCATCTTTTTTGTTTGATTCATTTTTTTCATTTGTTCAATATGCTTCATTACATGAGCTTTGCAGCATCTGTAGTAGTTGTGTAGATTACATGTTGATTTAAATGATGTGTTTTTCTTTTTGTTTGCGGAGGTGTTTTGTGCAAATTGGACGCTACTTTTGCACATACAAGGGTTTTAAAGAATCTCTAAAGCGTGCATTTCTTAGCACCGAGGTGATGGATGTGTGGATTGAGAAGTTCAACCACGAGGCTATGATTATTTGCAAGAACGATTGCATGAGAAAAGAAGATATGCATTCACGCATAACATTGTGGTGAGCAATATCTTCTGCGTAGTTTTTTCAGTTTTTTTATTTGCTTCATATTGTGGTGAGCAAGATCTTGTTGTTATCCTCGATTACAGGAAAAATTGGTTTCTGATCCGAAGACATTCAACGCATCAACTTGTTTGGATGAGTTCAATGATCAGTGTGCAAAGTACAAGATCCTAAAGTGTGATATTGTGAGTTGTTTTTTCTTGCTACATGTCTTTACATGTCGCTACATGTACTGATACATGCTACATCTTGTTTAATCTTGTTTTTTGTTTACATGCTTCGATGTAGCTTTATTTCCCTACTGTGAGGAATGAGCACTGGGCTGTACCTACTGTCAACATTATGATGAAGCAATACCACATCTTTGATTCGATGAAGTTGGAAAAGGGGGCTGGTCTCTTGGATGAGCTTGCACGAAACTTGGTATGATGAAGCAAGAAATGTTTATGCTATTTTTAGTAGCTTCCGTCTTTTCTTTTTTGCTTCATTTAATAATTAACCTTTTCTTGTTTGAATGGTGCAGTTTTTGAACTTCACCACTCTTGTTGATGAATCAAAGTTAGCTCCTAAACTTTCTAAAGACATGGAGCTATACCTTCTCAAGACTCGATCACCCATGACAAGTAACATTGTAAGTTTGCATCCTCACTTGTTTGCTATATCTTCTCCTTTTTCACATTTAGCTTTGCTTCTTTTCGCATTTTCAGTTGTTGTGGATTCTTTGGCATCCTCTTCATGGAGAATTTCAACGGCAAGGTCATGGCGGAATTGACAACTCTGCCGGATCTTGCAGGACTCTTGCGTGCAGATCTCATTGAAGCAAGGAGAACCAAGATTGTGGAGAAGCTCATGGAAGAGGAGTTGAACCCAAAGTAGATTAGCTTATGTAGTAGCACTAGTGTGATGGAAGCTTTCTATTGTAGTTTGCGATGTAACCGTGAATGTTTGAAACTTTCTTTTGTATTGCGATGTAACCGTGAATGATGGTTCGTGTAATCGCATAACTAGTTCTTTGAAATTAAGACAAATGTTAATGACAATTTGGTGTTGATGGTCCTCCTCCTTTTTATTGTTTGCGTATAAAGATCATTTTTGCTACAGATAGTAGTACATATTTGCTACAAACCAATATATTAGCGGCTTCAATAAGGTGCATATGAAATGCTACATGTCATCCTGCAGATTTTTGCTCTCAAATTCAGGACAACACATGCCACTGCAGATTTTTGAATATCTGGACACAATTTACCCATCACACGGATATGCCGCCAAACAAAATTTTGAATATCCGACATAATTGTAGTTTTGCTGCATTATAAGAGCAAAAATGCTAACATGGTTAAACTTTCTTGCTCACAATGTAGTAAAATTTGCTACGAAATGCTACAGAATGACAATTTGGTAAAACACGAAAAGTTGATACATCTGTTCACACATGTTGTTGCACACACCTGAATATGAACTTTTATCGTATGTATGGAACCACTTTACATGGCAATGGTATTTGTATGTATGCAAAAAAGGTACTCAAAACTATAGATTCAAATCTATCTTCGCAGCATTGCCCGACATCATAGCTTGGAATAACACACATTGTTGCACCGTGTGACCCTCTTCATGGCAGTATGGGCACTTCTGTGCCCTTGTCTTCCGCTTCATAGTTGCCTTCTTTGTCTTCTTCTCCGTGGGATGTAGTTCGCCTTCTTGTGCTTTCTTCCTTCGTTTTGCATTCTTTTCATCCCGAATCTCAACCGCTTGCTTTCTTCTAAGCACTTTTCTTTTGGGCGCCTTTGGTTTAACTCTTGACGGGTTCTTCAACATGCTCCGGAACATCATCTTGAGCATCTTGATGTTCTTCTTTGTGTGTCTCAGAGGTTGTTGTTCACCTTGGTGTGGCAATCCTTGTTCATGAGCCACGAATTTTGTTGCGCATCATCCAAGCACTCCTCATGGCAAAGCAATAATTTTTCTTGCTTCATCAATCATTGTTGACACAACACGATATGTTTCATCGTTGAAACATGCATCGATGCCAAGTCATTAAACTTCCCGCACAATGAGTTGTATTTTAGAGTATTTGTGCCAGCACACCAAATATTGATGCATTGGAACCAGGATCAGGGGCATGTGTTGTTGCTGCAGCAGACCAACGTTGGAGCATGTATCGGTCTGGTATTCTCTGGATGTTCAATTGCACCATCACCCTGACGATGTGAGGGCATATCAGTCCACACATCTCAAATGAGTTCTGACCACACAAATATATCCCCTCTTCAATGTTTGCTTCAACCCGATATGTCTTGAGATCGAATCCGGGGTTTGGTACAAGATCGAAACAATGCATTTCTGCCTCTGCCCGGATTGGATAAAACCTTGTTGATGCTTCAAGAATCTTCTGGAACCTGCCAAAAACCTCCCTTGTGTAGAATTCAAGGCACCTTTTCAATGCTCCAAGCGCAAGGAAAATAAGTTTCACATATTGTCGGGAATGCTATCAAAGTTAATTGAAGCAAAAACACATTTTGTAGCAACAAACACACTCTGAAGCAACAAACACAGATCGATGCAAAAACACACTTCAAGCAATACGACACTTCAAGCAAAATACACTTCGGAAGCAAAAAAGACTACTCTCAAGCAAAACAGACTCAAGCAAATGTTTTATAGCACTCACACCTTTAAAGTGGCTGTTGTTGTGTCCATTGTAAAACTGCATTGTCTTCACGATCAAGCATCGGTTTTGGCACAACTCATATTGTTGCACAAAGTTCCATATCGTGTCACTTGGCCGAACTAGTGTTTTGAAGTAGCTGTTAGGCCTTGAGATCCGATTGTCTTTGGTGAATGGGAAGAAACTTTTCTGAAATATACAGTGCCCATGTGTTCCTTGTTTTCCACATGTTTTGCGGTGATTGTTCTCACCATCTCAAAGGTTTGTAGCATTGTCGCGGCGGACCTCGAACTCAAAGAACCGTGTCGATTGCCATAGATACATGCATAGAATGCTTCTCCAATGGATGGCCTTCTCTCAAGTGTTGTCCGAGTTTCGTTCTTGCAAGGCATGACACATGGAATAGGCAACATCGTGAATAGCATCGAAACACATTTGAGATCGCCTGGTCATTGCTTGGTCTGATCGGTCATTATATGGTCGTGGCACAACCCATTTGCACTTTCTTCATTTGTTTGAAAACCCATTCAAAGCGTTTCAATTGTTTCATCCGCAAGAGAGCACATCCCAAAACTATTGTGTGTGTGTGGTTGTTGACACCCAAGAGGAGCAAATGGAAGGTTGTATTTGTTGGTGCAAAGGTCGTGTCAAGAACACAGTCTTTTGTACTTGGGGTACAAAGGCCCTTGTCCTTCCATCAACCCAAAAGAGTGCCCGCATACGTTGTCCTTATCTACTTGCTTCTCAAAGAAGAACCGAGGGCATTCCGCCTTTCTCATCTCGGTATTCAATTGTCATGCTCAAATCACGCTCTGAAACTTCTTCTCGCAGCATTGTTCTAATGTTGGAAACATCACGCTTCACATACCCAAGGCATCTAGGATCACCCCATGAACACCGCCGAGGCACCCCATCATCTGTTGTCGTTATGTTTTGCTCATGTAAGGTCTTTATTAGCTGGAAATCCTCTTGAAACTTTCTGTGAGAACGATAATACCTCGCTTGCCAATTTGCTGCACCATTGGATGGGTATGCTCCTCGTTGAAAAGCTATTACACCACTTCCCGCCTCGCCTCAACAAGCATCTTTGCTTTACAACCAAGCCCGATGTCTGTTTCTTTGCCTTGAGCCAGTGACATCCTTCTTCAAACCTGCTTGTTTGCTGCGAGGTTTCTGTGCAGAAGTGTTGCTCATGTCGATTGTAGCATCTTCTCCGTTAGCAGCAAGACCAGTTGTTCTGCAATGTTGTTTTGCTTCGTCAATAGGCTTCCCTGTGTGCACACACTCGAAAACCCTGCTCAGAATAGTGTCCTTTGCTGCTCCCCTTGCCATGCTGTATTTTGTATTTCCTATGTGTATTCCGAAGCCAAGTTTGAAAGCATAGTCATTATACACTTGCTGCGCCACGACAAGGTCATCAAATGTCATACCAACATAAGGTACTCTTGGTGAGAGCAAATCTCTTCCCTGGATTTTCAGCAGCAATTGAAGCATTGTCACTTGCTACACTTTCAGCCCAGTTGAAATTCTGTCCTTTGTCCTTCATCATTGCTTTCTCCAATGTCCGCAGATAAGCTTCCGGAGGCTGGTTCAGTCAAAACCTCCAAGCATACTATCACTACAAATCCTCGCATTTTAATAAGATTCAGAGTTGGAAAATCACAAGATAGCAAAATTTTACAAAATCAACATATATTGTTGCTACCAAATGAACGCAGCATAATTGTTCCCATAATCTATTGCTACCATAATTGGTACATGTAGCAATACTAATTTTCTAGCAAATCAACTAAATAATGCAACAATATAGTAAATAGTAGTTTCTATACTGTTTTTTTTGCTAACTACTTTGCTAATGAAGCTAATTGATTGTTCTAGTGTGTGTTCTAAACAACTTTGCTACTGAAGCAACTTGTTTGGATGATATCAAATCTATCTGTTTTCCTAACAGCTTTGCTACTGAAGCTATCTCCTGTAGCAAGTTGAGGCAAAAATTGCTGCTGCCATTGACTTCAAACCCTAGCTTCAAAATACTTACCGATGAAGGAGCTGGTAGATCAGTCTCGGGGTCTTGATCGAAGAACACACCGGGATTGTTGTACCCGGCCAAGAATCGCTGCTGGCCCGATTCCGGCGCCGCATCTCGCCGAATTTGATCCATGGCGGCTCCGTGCTGCTGGGTTCGATGAATTGCTCGAGGCGACGATTGGCGGTGGATTGGCGTGGTGAGGATGAACAGGGGTGGGGTACTTGATGGATGGGCGCAGGTGAGCCATGGGCGTCGCCGGGTTTTGGTGCAGGTAATCGCCTGGGCGCCGTGCACCGTCTTGGCGAAAAGCCGCGATCCGCTGGCTGGTCTGATAGAGTTTGCTGCAATCAAACGTTTTTTTGCTTCTGAAGCATCAGCGGGGTTATAAGGGGCTGGGTGATTGGACGGCTACGATCTGGCCGATCGGACGGCTCCGGACCAGGACGATGGATCGCAGGTATCGTCCGGGGGACGCGTAGCGTCGTCCTTGCCATAATCATTGATGCTTGACTCTATGATATTTCGTGATTGTCTCTCCGTGCGCAATACGGTCGCATCCGGAATCAACACTAATTAGGAAACAAAAATCCTAACCACCGCCGCCCCCGATTCTGCTTGGACGCCATGTGCTGATCTCACTCGAAATAACCCCCCAAACGACACTCACGCAACCATGCCCCAAGCGCCCAGACGCTGACAAGACTCACGCCAAAGACGCCCAGACACTGACGAGCCATATGCCCTAGCCATCCCTGAAAACGTGCTTTCCAGAACCACCTCGGTCGTGTCGCCATCCGAGTCGCATCGTCGCTGACCTCGCCCATCGTCGGCCGCCCCAAACCGCCATCCACCACGGCCTCGCCTAACCGCCGGCAGCCTACCCATTCACTTGCATAGCTCTCATATATCGAAGATGACGCCGAGGACCTTAGACACATTGTTGTCCTCGCCCCGTCATCGCGTGCCACCGCCCATCATTCGTCAGATTTTGAAACAGGCGCCGACGCGTGTCCATGCATGTCATCCATCCGCAATTGAACAAGCCTCCTCTCTCTCGCTGCCTCTCTATTGGGCACACACCTTACAATAGCGATGTGCTTCTCCTGTGGATACAATAGTATAGTCATACAAACATCTTGTAGGTACGTGCCGTTCAGCTCAACTTCTGAATTTCTTAGTACATGATTTAAATTCCAAAAGGGTGTAGGTATCATTTGAGGTTAGTGGTGGAGACAGGGTGACTAGCAGGGGCCTGCCCCCCCCCCCCCACCCCCCTAACACACATAAATTCTCCTTATACCCCCTGATTTGTATGCTAAAAGCCCCTTAAATTATTGCATTTTAGTAACAGATGACAAGAGGGGGGAAATTCATTGCCCCCTCATATGTTTTTCCTTGCCTCCGCCACTGACCGAGGTGTCGAATCTGGTGGAACAAATGCTAATATATTTTGTATTGATAGATGGTTGTCTGTTCTTGGTAATCATCATGGTTATCAAATCAATGAAGGAAATTGATGAGTGCATCAAGGAATTGTGTGGATTAGAATGCATGCAATGAATGAAATTGTATGGTACATCACTTTGAGCATGATAGAGATTCATATCTTCATTCTCTCCCAGGTGTTTTCTCTTTCAACAAGCTCTGATAACTTGAGATAACCTCCAACTTTTTTTACTGGATGCATATCATGTAATTCAACCACTACCACTTCTTTCTTGTTTTTTCTTCGATCTCTGTTTATTTATTTTCCTCTACAATTGTAGCAGAGAAGACAACTCTTCTATGGTAAACAAGGCGACATTGAGCAACGGAGTCTGCTGGCTAAGTGGTGGCTCACAGTCAAGAGCCATGATCAACCAATATCCAAAAATGGGAGGAATAACTTGGGAGAGCAATAGCTACAGGAAACGTCTCTGACCACCAGTGATAAGGACGTGAGGCTGGTGCACTGCTGGGTGGGTGACAAAAATGTAGCAAGTTGAGAGGATTTTAGCCGAGTAGAAATTTAGTAAATAAATTCAAATAACTTTAACTCTGATTCAATATTAATTCATGTCACTCTAGCTTGAAGAGTTTCAAATATTTGGAGGATGTAAAGAAATGTTTCACATTGTCATATGAGAACATAGACTTTTATTATAGAGTGAATTATTATATGGATTGATTTTAGAAAACATGCATTCTTTAATGTGGCCCAATTGATTATATCATCAATTTTCCACTATCTCTCCGTAACAATGCACGGGCACTTAACTAGTAGATTTAGTGGTACAGTAGTAGTGAAGTACTATGCGAGAGCTCAATTTGTCCACCGTGATGAACCTTTTTTTTAAAGTTCAAATTTAATAATTTAGAAAAATCTAAAAAAATATGGATGTAGGTAATGATTTATAGAACGCTCGTGCAAAAATGTATGTGAAAATACTTTCTATTCTAGCCTCAGAAAAAATGAGAAAATTTTCAAATCTGGACGTGAACATCACGATTTTAAATGGGCCTTCATTTTTCCAATTTTTTTCACATTTTTGTCTTTTTTGGGTCTGAAATACAAGATATTTTACATTGAAAATTCACAGACTTGTAATTTATATTGTTGGCTACATGTAGGTATGTTTCAAAAATATTTGCGCTTTTTGAAAAATGCAAACAGGCTCCAGTGAACCCGTCGTCTACATCGACTTTCCGACTACTACGCCCCGTTCTACTCCATTAATAAGTGCCGTGTCTCTATCCAAAAATGGACCACCGCACCTGTTTTACACCATTGATCATGTATTATATTTCTTTCCAAAAGAGGCCACATGTCCAATTTTTTTCTTCATTGAATTTACGCCTTTTTTAACTCTATCAACATAATCATTTTCGCTTTCATTTATTGCTAAAATATTTTGTATATTTCAGCCAACTATTTTCACGCCAAATGACGCTTGACAACTTTGCAATTTCTTCTGATTGATGGATTTTTTTGATTATGCAATTCAAGTCCTGGTTATGGATAACCTAAAACAATTATCTAGTAGGCGACCTCTAATGCCATGTGCCGATTGCCGGTCGCATCAACTATATTTCCCTTTTACACCATTGATCACATGCCATGTTTTTCTCCAACAAAGCATCTTATGCCTATTTTGGCATTCAACACCTTCGGTTATTCTTAATCCCCGTCAGCTATTTGTCCTTATAACAGACGGTAACATCTCGACTGTTGGTCATTTCTATGCATAACCGAAGGGCACAGAGGGACCATCTTTTATAACTACTAACGGTGGCGGAGCCAGCCCGATCAAGGAGCTGGGTAGTTTTTTTCCCAGCAATTAAAGTTGCTAATCACCATGTTATAGTAATATTTAGTGGAGAGTGGCCGTAGCAGCCCGGGCAGCTGTCCAGGGTCACCGGGAGCTAGCTCCGCCACTGACTACTAATAATTGACCATCAAAGTGTTGGAAATATAAGCAATAATCCATATGATTTAATCCGAATAATAAACTTATAAATCATGATCATACAGATAGTAGTAAAACCAATCATGCAGATCAACAAAGTAGATGAACAGATTACATCTATACAAGATAAACCTACCACATCTACACCAAACGCTAGAATAAAGTACTCTAGCATAATCAGAAAAAGACAGTTGAGTGTCACGTACAGAGTAAACTGAATAGCAGCCGCAGCAGCGCCGCCCATGTTGTGGTTGTCGAAGAGGTCCGACGTCCGGAAAGAAGTCGTCGTTGGGAACTTGTCGGACGACGACGTGGTTGTTGAGTCGCGCTGAGCTCCCAAAACCTGATCGCCTCACCCGTATAGGTTCACGAGGCGGGTTCGAGGCCTCTGTCCCGATCTGCGGTGCACGCCGCAGCCGGGATGGAGAAGACGAAAGCGGCGCAAGGTTCGGAGGTAGGCGCGTGTGGATTGATTCGCATCGATTAGGTTTAGCCCGACGCTTTATATAGTGCAGGTTAGGAGGATCGTGGGCTCAGCCCACGTCCGAGTCGGTAACAGCCACGCCCATAAAAACTAGAAACGGCTGTAATTAACGCGTCCGTTAATGACTCATAATCAGTTTTCCCAACAAGCAAAATAAAGCTCGGCTCGGCGAGATTCCCGCAACCCGGGACGGGGCGGGGCGGGGCGGGCGGCGTCGGAGGAGGAGTGCGCGAGGGCTACTCTTCTTGTCACACCTTAGGAGTGATGCAACACTCTACTATATAAGGTGGTCCAACTCCCCTTCAACTAGCAATGTGAGACTAAACTTTAGCACCACTACACAGCCATATGCTGCCATATACAAGTGGGCCAAAGAGAATTTCAGAATTTGTCTAATGGGCCAATAGCCCAACATACACCAAATTCCAACAATCCCCCGCAAAGTCTCATTGGCACATCACATCACTTTTCTTCCAGAACATTGTTTTATATACCGGTGTGTAGTGGAGACTGTTAAGTTGAACTTCCACGTTAAACTTCATGCTACACTAGCTAGCAACTTGAATAGTGGACTATGCCTTGAACTACAAGTTTTCTGCACGCTAGTTTCACACAAAATCTAGACCTGCTAGGGCTACCGGCTTCCGTGGTTTGGAGCTTATGCGTCATACTCCAGGGCCTTTCATGAGTTTATTAGAGAGCACCCAACTCTCACGGACTGCGACGTTTGACAGTCAGACTTATATAGGTGTGTTCCTCAAGAGATGTTCTGCAGGACAACATCTCCACTTATAAAAATCCACTTGGAACACATTAAGATAAATATCAACCTGCCATGCAGAATAGGAGAGTATTGCATCTTTATGGAGATGTAAAAATAATATGGGAATACTCTCCTCTCAGCTGACCAACAGCTTGTCTCCCTCACGGGATCTCCGATCACATAGAGTGGGTTGCCACTGGGATCAACTCATAGTGTGGGTCTCAAACCCATCTCCCTCGATGCTTTATCTATCACATTACGTGATAGTCCCTTTGTGAAAGGATCTGCCAGGTTCTTAGATGTTTGGATATAATCCAACGCAATAACTCCGGAGTTCCTCTTTCTCGATGATTTCAATCTCCTCTTCACATGCCTTGATGACTTCATATTATCCTTAGAACTGTTTACTTTGACGATCACAGTTTGATTATCACAGTTCATCGGGATAGCGGTATTGGTTTTTCAACCACGTAAGTCCATCAAGAGCTCACGAAGCCACTCGCTTCAACAAGGGCGTGTCTAATGCTGTGAGTTCTCGCCCATTGTTGACCTCGTTAAGATGGTCTCGCTTGCAAGACTTCCAGAAAGCGCCACCACCAAGTGTAAACAAATAACCACTTGTGACCTTAATCTCATCGGCATCGATATCCAATTTGAATCACTATAACCCTCAAGTACCCGAGGATACCCAAGATAGTGAATACCATAACTCGCAGGTGCCTTTCAAATAGCGCAAAACTCTTTCAAGAGCATGCCAATGATCATCTCCGTGATTTGACACAATCGACTCTTTGCTTACAAGAAAGGAGATGTCAGTCTAGTAGCCGGCTAAATACATGAGCGAGCCAATAATTTGAGAATATCTCAATTGATCTTTAGCATTCCTTCGATTCTTTCGAAGTAGCACACTCGGATCATAAGGCGTTGGAGAAGAATTGCAGTCGCTATACCCAAAGCGACTCAATATCTTTTCCACATAGTGAGACTGAAGCAATGTAATCCCACCATTGTCATCCTTTAGTAGCTTGATGTTTAAGATTACATCAGCCACTCCCAAATCCTTCATCTCAAAGCAACGAGATAGGAACTCTTTGACCTCCTCAATAACAGCGAGGTTGGTCCCGAATATCAATATGTCATCAACATAGAGACACATAATTACTCCCTCGCCCCCACCATGGCGATAGTACACACATTTGTCAGCTTCGTTTACAACAAAGCTTTCAGCAGTTAAAGTTCTTTCAAACTTCTCGTGCCACTGCTTAGGAGCTTGCTTAAGACCATATAAATACTTTACTAACTTACACACCTTTCCTTCTTGACCATCTACCACAAATCCGTCAGGCTGCTCCATATAAATTTCCTCATCTAGCTCTCCATTTAGAAAAGCTGTCTTAACGTCCATTTGATGAACGAGAAGACCATGTGAGACAGCCAAGGAAAGTAGTACTCGAATAGTGGTCAATCTGGCTACAGGTGAGTAGGTATCGAAGAAGTCTTCACCTTCATTTTGGGTATAACCCTTAGCCACAAGACGTGCCTTGTACTTTTCAATAGTACCATCAGGTCTAAGTTTTTTCTTGAACACCCATTTACATCCTACAGGTTTACACCCATAAGGACGATCAGTGATTTCCCAAGTACCATTAGCTAAGATGGAGTCCATCTCGCTTCGGACAGCTTCCTTCCAAAGAGTCGAGATCTTGAGATGCATAGGCTTCTGATATAGAAGTGGGAGTATCATCCACAAGGTACACAATGAAATCATCACCAAATGACTTTGCAGTCCTTTGTCTCTTGCTCCTTTTGGGAGCTTCATTATCATCCTCCACAGGATCATCAGAGTGTTCTATCGGCATAGTGGGTTCAGGAATTATAGAAAATTCCCGACTAGATGAACTAGTCATCTCCTGATTTGATGAGCTAGACATACCTTTCATAGGAAAGATGTCCTCAAAGAAAGTCACATCATTCGACTCCATAATTGTACCAACATGCATGTCGGATACCTCAGATTTTACTATCAAAAATCTATAGCCAATGCTATGAAAAGCATATCCCAGAAAAACACAATCAACGGTTTTTGGTCCAAGCTTTCGCTTCTTGGGTATTGGAATATTGACTTTCGCCAAACAACCCCAAGTTCGTAAGTAAGAGTTTTTCTTTTCTTTTCCCATTCCTCAAATAGAGTCATGGTTTTATCCTTTACAGGAACACGGTTTAGGACATGACATGCAGTTATTAGCGCCTCCCCCCACCATTCCTTGGAAAGACCCGATGTATCTAACATGGCATTAACCAAATCAGTTAGAGTGCGGTTCTTCCTTTCGCCACCCCATTTGACTGAGGTGAGTAGGAGGCGCCCTCTCATGTATAATACCATGTTCCGCACAGAATAAATTAAATTCATTTGAAAAGTACTCTCAACCACGATCCGACCTTAGCCGCTTGATTTTAAGATCAAGTTGGTTTTCTGCCTCAGCTTTATAGATTTTGAAGTAGTTCAAAGCTTCATCTTTAGATTTCAGGAGATAAACATAGCAGTATCTAGTGGAGTCATCAATCAACGTCATAAAGTATCTTTTTCCACCTTTTGTCAACACACCATTCATCTCACAAAGATCTGAATGTATAAGTTCTAGCGGTGCTAAGTTTCTCGGTTCCGCAGTCGTATGAGACTTGCGGGGTTGCTTTGCTTGCACACAAACTTGGCACTTAGAACCTTTGACAGTGGTAAATTTCGGAATTAAACTCATATTGGCTAGCCACGTCATGCAACCAAATTTAATATGACAGAGTCGTGAATGCCAAACATTGGACTCATTATCATTGCAAACATGATTAATAACATTAGTACATGAGTCTGACAGAGACAAGCAGAATAGACCTCCACACTCATAACCTTTTCCAACAAATTGTACATACTTAGAAATTACAACTTTATTGGACTCAAAAACCAACTTAAAGCCATCTCGACATAAAAGCGATCCGCTGACGAGATTCTTATTGATGGAGGGAACATGCTGCACGTTCTTCAGTTGTACGGTCTTCCCCGAAGTAAACTTCAGATCTACCATACCAACACCATGAACAGAAGCACGTGAGTCGTTTCCCATCAGCACGAAAGAAGTCCTTGAGACCTGATAAGAGGAGAACATGGAAATATCAGAACATACATGTGTATTAGCACCCGTGTCTATCCACCAATCAGGAGAATGACATACTGAAAGGATAGTAGGTAAAATACCGTACCCAGCATCCTTCATCTCAGTATCGCTAATAACAACATTCGCGGTCTTGCCGCTGTTCCCATGTTGACGCTTATCAAAGCGATTAGGGCAGCTAGGAGCCCAATGATCAGGATCACCACAGACGTGGCAAGAACCTTTCCTCTTATCATTTTTCTTCTTGAAGTTGGTTGAGTGCGTGACCTTGTTCTTGCCATCGAACTTTCCCTTTCCTTCAGTTTTGTTCTTATTCTTGAACTTGTGGGATTGGGAGTTTTTCCTCTGCACTAAATTGGCAGTAGAACCTCCCTCAAGTCCTCGAGCAGTTTTGTCCTTTGCTCTCGCCTTATCTTCCACATGAAGAGACCGAATGAGATCCGTAACGGAAAACTCTTATCTCTTATGTTTCAGAGAAGTAGCAAAGTTCCTCCACGAAGGAGGAAGCTTGGCAATAATGCCACCAGCCACAAATTTGTCCGGTAAGGAACACTTGAACTTCTCAAGTTCTTTGGCAAGTGATTGTATCTCATGAGCTTGCTCAACGACGGAGCGCTCATCAACCATCCTGTAGTCATAGAATTGCTCCATGACGTACAACTCAGTGCCAGCGTCCGAGACGCCAAGTTCTTGGCCTCGAGCGCTTCCCACGCGTCCTTGCCATTATCAAATGACATATAAAGGTCAATAATGTTGTCCCCAAGAACACTGAACAAAGCCGCCATAAACATGGTATCGGCTTTAAAGTTCGCTTCTGCTCAGAAAGATCTCCTTCGGGCTTGCCAAGAGTGGCGCTATAACAGTTTAGGTTTTCAAACCAGAGAACTGCTCTCTTGCGCCATCTCTTATAGTGCATGCCATCAAAAGGAGGCGGCCTAGTAGCCGCGGCTACACCAGTGGAATTCAGTTGCCTATAATCAGGTTTTTGGATTGTTGGAAATATAAGCAATAATCCATATGATTTAATCCGAATAATAAACTTATAAATCATGATCATACAGATAGTAGTAAAACCAATCATGCAGATCAACAAAGTAGATGAACAGATTACATCTATACAAGATAAACCTATCACATCTACACCAAACGCTAGAATAAAGTACTCTAGCATAATCAGAAAAAGACAGTTGAGTGTCACGTACAGAGTAGGCTGAATAGCAGCCGCAGTGGTCGCAGCAGCGTCGCCCATGTTGTGGTTGTCGAAGAGGTCGCTGACGTCCGGGAAGAAGTCGTCGTTCGGGAACTTGTCGTCGGACGACGACGTGGTTGCCAGTAGTCGCGCTTGAGCGCTTCCCAAAAACCTGATCGCCCCTCACCCGTACAGGTTCACGAGAGGCGGGGTTCCGGAGGCCTACTGTCCCGATCTGCGGTGCACGCCGCAAGCCGGGATGGAGAAGACGAAAGCGGCGGCGCAAGGTTCTGGAGGTAGGCGATGTGGATTGATTCCGCATCGATTAGGTTTAGCCCGGACGCTTTATATAGTGCAGGTTAGGAAGACCGTGGGCTCAGCCCACGTCCGAGTCGGTAACAACTGGAAACGGCTGTAATTAACGCGTCCGTTAATGACTCATAATCAGTTTTCCCAACAAGCAAAATAAAGCTCGGCTCGGCGAGATTCCCGCAACCCGGGGCGGGGCGGGCGGCGTCGGAGGAGGAGTGCGCGAGGGCTACTCTTCTTGTCACACCTTAGGAGTGGTGCAACACTCTACTATATAAGGTGGTCCAACTTCCCTTCAACTAGCAATGTGGGACTAAACTTTAGCACCACTACACAGCCATATGCTGCCATATACAAGTGGGCCAAAGAGAATTTCAGAATTTGTCTAATGGGTCAATAGCCCAACATACACCAAATTCCAACACAAAGTAATATCATCGAATATTAGATGAAACCTTATTAGGGTATTCCATTAGATAGCCGACGATTAGTTTTTCTCCGTTGGCTATGAAACTTGATACCCGATTATGAAAGTAGGACCCTCGCGTAACATTGCACACCGTTAGGTAATAGAACAAATAGACGAGAGTTGGCTTCCCTCCTTGGGGCAATAGACTACACTATTGGTTATTAGCAGACATACATGAGAGGTTTCCAATAATCGTCGGTCATGAGTGGTGCCGTTGGTTAATAGAATATTAGCCAACAGCTCATCGTTTGTCAGTACTCACCCTCGGAGATCTGGGATTTCTAATAGCGCTCCCCTCAACCATCCATCACCACCGACGCCGACGAGGGAGGCTTCGATTTGGGTGAGCAACACGAAGAGGGCTCTCAGAACTGTAGCAAGAAAGACAAAGAGGAAGATGAAAATGTGATCGGGTAGACTGTACGTATTAGTTATCGAGTGTTTGGATGTTGAGACAAGTACGGAGAGCGGCTGCTGTTGGTGAATAGGAAGATTAATCGGCCACGGCTCCTGCCGTTTGACAAACCAAAGATATACCGGACTCGTTCCTTCCAGGTCTTCGAAGCACAAGGTCGTCTAAGCAGCGGCGGATTTGGACGACCCGAGTTACGCTACAATGACACTGGTCTCACCGGCAAACGCCGCGGTGACGGGCGAATCGACTTCGTCGTCAACGCCGGATACGCGCCGCGCGAATCCAAGAGCTTCCGCCGCGACGGGGGACAACGTCGCGACGGTGACAACTACAAGGCAAAGCCGAGGTTCGATCCCACGGCCCTTCTTAACCAACCCAGTGTGTTTCATAGCAGGAAAGGAAAGCCCGCCATGCACACGACTGCCGACTGCCACTCTCTCAAGGAGATCGAGAAGGCACGGCGCGCGCGGGAAGACCCCGACAACAACCCGCCAAACGGCAGAAAATTTGGCAGCGTCGCCGGCTCGCTCCACACCTTCATAGGCTTCAACACGAAGCGCGAGAAGAAGGTCATCGCCCGTGCCGTCGCCATCAGCGCGGTGTCTCAGATAGACATCCCCTAGTTCCTCAACTGGTCTGAGCAACCAATCACCTGGAGCCGGGAGGACCACTCGCCACGGATCGAGTATCCGGGCCGAGTCGCCCTAGTGGTCAAGCCCAAGGTGGGAGACTACTGGCTCCCCAAAACGCTGATGGACGGCAGCAGCTCCATCAATATCCTGTACCTGGACACGTTCAGGCGACTGCGGCTCCTGCAGTTGATGATCGAGACGACCTACACCACCTTCCACGGCATCGTCCCCGGTCAGAAGGTGTACCCGATCGGCAAGGTGACGCTGCCAGTCACCTTCGGCACACCAGTAAACTTACGCACCGAGCAGATCGTCTTCGAGATGGTGCCCTTCAACAGCCCCTACCACTGCGTCCTGGGGCGCCAGGCGTTCGCCAAATTCATGGCAGCGCTCCACTACGCGTGCAACACGATGAAGCTACCTGGGCCGTGTGGCATCATCACTGTCCATGGCGACCCCGACATGGCCGCAGAATGCGATGCCAAAGGGGCCGAACTCGCTAACGCCGTCATCGCGACGAAGGCCAACCATGCCGAGGAGCTCGCCAAGTACGCGAGCGGGGTCAACAGCGACGACCCCACCATACTCAAGAAGCCCAATTCGGAGGGTGGCAACTCCACCGCCTTCGAGGCAACGACACACACCCGCACCGTCGAGTTGGTCTCAGGCGACTCCAGCCAGACGGTGACGATCGGGATGGGCATGAGCCCAGCATAGGAAGGCGCGCTCATGTTCCTCTGTGAGAATATGGACATCTTCGCATGGAAGCCATCCTACATGCCTGGTGTCCCGAGGGAACTCGCTGAGCACAAACTCAACGCCGACCCCAAAGTGCGACATGTCAAGGAGTCGCTGCAGCCCTTCAATAAAGAGCGCCGCCGGGCAATCGCCGAGGAGGTGCAGCGTATACTCGCTGCAGGCTTCATTCGGCCAATCAAATACTCCAAGTGGTTGACAAACCCGGTCCTGGTCGAGAAAAAAAACGGCACTTGGCGAATGTGTATCGATTACACTAACTTAAACAGCGCTTGCCCGAAGGAGCAATTCGTCCTTCCGCGGATCGACCAAATCATCAACTCCACCGCAGGCTCGGAGGCGCTATGTTTCCTCGACGCCTACTCTGGGTACAACCAGATCAAAATGGCCGTCGAGGACGAAGAGAAGACGGCGTTCATCACGCCATTGAGCCTTCACTGCTGCCATGACCTTGGCCTCAAAAAGCGCGAGCGACCTACCAGGTGCATGCAGAGTGCCTTGCGAGCCAAATTGGCGCAATATCCACGCTCACATCGACGACGTGGTGGTAAAATCCACTCGCCGAGCGATCTACTCGCCGACCGGCGGAAACCTTCACCAACCTACGAAGGTACAAGATAAAGCTAAACCGAAAGTGCACCTTGTGTACCAACCGACAGCTTTGGGATACGCTTTCCAAGCGCGGAATCGAGGCGAACCCTGCCAAGATCAACACGATCGCTCGACTCGGCAGACCCGAGTGCCTGCACGACGTCCAGAAGCTGGCCGGGCGAGTCGCGACTCTCAGTCGCTTCATCCCCCGGATAGGCGAAAATTTGATGCCCCTTTATCGCCTAATGCGCAAGAACCCCACCTTCCAGTGGGACAAGGAGGCAGATGACGCACTCCACGCTCTCAAGGAGGTGCTACTCGTAGCACCGCTACTCGCCGCCCCCGTCGACAAGGAACCCATGCTGGTCTACGTCGCGGCTTCCGAGCGCGTCGTCATGGTCGTCGAACGGCTAGAGGAAGGGAAGGAGCGCCCGGTGCAGCGACCCGTATACTACATCAGCGAAGTCCTCACGGAGTCGCAGCAGCGCTACCCGCAGTACCAGAAATTGGTATACGCGGTCTTCTGAGCACAGCGGCGACTACCGCACTGCTTCCAGGAGCACCCAATAACGGTCGTCTCCTCAGCACCATTGCAGGACATCATCCGCAACCGCGAGGCGACCGGGCGAGTCGGCAAGTGGGCCGTTGAGATCGGAGTCCACAACATCAAGTACGAGCCGCGCAAGGCGATCAAGTCGCAGGCTCTTGCAGACTTCCTCACCGATTGGGAGGAGGCCCAACAGCTAGAGAAGCTGCCATACCTCCATTACTGGAGCCTACACTTCGACGGCTCCAAGAATGCAGACGGTGCAGGAGCGGGGATCGTACTGACATCTCCGAAGGGCGAAAAGCTCCGCTACGTCCTCTACCTCGACTTCACCCCCTGCACCAACAACATGGCCGAATACGAGGCGCTACTCCACGGCATGCGAGCAGCCAAGGAGATGAACATCAATCGCCTGCGCTGCTATGGAGACTCCGACCTCGTCGCCGGGCAAGTCGCCGACACCTGCGACGCCGTCTCCCCTACCATGGCGGCATACCGCCAAGCAGTGGACCAGTTGGGTGGACACTTCGCAGGTTATTCCGTCGAGTGGATCGACGGGCGAAAGAACGAGGAGGCCGACGCACTCTCTCGCATCGGCTTGGCCCGACTCACTGTTGGAGATATGCCCTAGAGGCAATAATAAATGTAGTTATTATTATATCTTTGTGTTTATGATAAATGTTTACATTCATGCTATAATAGTATTAACAAGGAAACATTAATACTTGTGTGATTTGTAAACTAAAATAAGAGTCCCTAGTAAAGCCTCTTTATAATACTAGCTTGTTGGTTAATAGATGATTGTGGTTTCTCTATCATGAACATTGAAATGTTATTAACAACAAGATCATATCGTTAGGAGAATGATATGGTGGACATACTCCTATAGATAAGCGTAGCATAAAGATCAAGTCATTTTAATAGTTTAATTGCTATATGCTTTCTGATACATAGTAATCTAATTCCTTCGACCATGAGATCATGCATATCACCTTTACCGGATGGATGCTTTGATGACATCAAACACCACACCATAACTGGGTGGCTATAAAGGTGGCATTGAGTGTTCGGAAAGTATTGGTTGAGACACATGGATCAAGAGTGGGATTTGTCCATCCATATGACGGATAGATATACTCTGGGCCCTCTCGCTGGAATGTCATCCAATTAGCTTGCAAGCATGTGACTGGATCACAAGGGATCACATATCACGGGAACGAGAAAAGAGTACTTATCGGTAACGAGGTTAAACTAGGTATGCAGATATACCGATGATCATAACCTCGAATAAGTAAACTATCGTGAGACAAAGGGAAATTGATATCGTACGTAAGTGGTTCATTCGATCGCAAAGTAATCGTAGAAATATGTGGGAGCTATATGAATTTCCAGATTCCTCTATTGGTTATTGTTCGGAGAAGTGTCTTGATCATGTCCGCATAATTCACGAACCGTAGGGAGACACACTTAAGGTTTCGACGTTGTTTGAGTAGTTATGGAATGATGAGAAAGAGTCCGAATGTTGTTCGGAGTCTCGAATGGGATTCGGGATATCACGAGGAGATCCGGAATGGTCCGGAGAATAAGATTCATATAAGGAAAGTCTTGTTTCAGAGTTGGAGAATGGTTCCGGTGTTTTCATCGGGAATGTTCTAGAAGGTTCCGGAATGTCCGGCACTCCGGAAGGGAAGGGTACATAAATGTGTTATATCAAGTTGTTATGATTGCATCATGTACTCGGTGTCATCGCTGAACAAAATAGAGGGTTTATTCAAATCCTAGTTTGAAAAGTCAAACGCCAAGTTTGAAAGTCAAACGGCTATTTTTGGAAAGTGGAGAGAGAGGTGGAAACCGACTTTGGGGAGGAGTTCCTCCTCCCACCGCCGGCGCACCACCAAGCTGAGTTGGGGAGGGACTCCCCTCCCCTTGGCCGGCGCCTCCCTCCTATAAGAGGAGGGGCAGGGCTCCCCTCATAACACACAAGATCCCAACCTCCAAACCCTAAGCCGCCGGTGCCGCCACCTGCTGCCGCCGCCGCCCTAGGGCAAACTGCCGCCGCCGCCTAGCAACCCTAGCCGCCGGCCTAGCCTCCTCCTCGGCGTGTATAAACCCTAGATCGTCGAGGGCTCTCTCATAGTCCACCATACTGCCCGCTTAAGGCGAAGCTCATGAGATCTCCCTCTACTTCCGGTACCACGCCTTGTCTTGCCGAATCGCGAGGAGAGTGCTACAACCTCCGCCTTGCTGGAACAAGGGAGAGGAAGGTCTTCGTCAGTACCGAACGTGTGACCGATCTTGGAGCGCCGAACGCCTTGGCGGAAGGATCGTCTACGCGATCTTGAGGTCGGGAAGAGTACGACTACATCACCCACGAGAATCCTCTCTCGTTAAACACTTTGAAATCTATGAGGGTGAGTTATTCCATCGACTCGTTGCTACAATCTAGTAGATAGATCTTGGCTTGTTTGTTTGTATGCGGTAGAAATTTTTTGTTTTCCATGCTACTAATCCCTACAGTGGTATCAGAGCCGTGTCTATATGTAGATCTGTTGCACGAGTAGAACACAATGGTCATTGTGGGCGTTGATGCTTTTATTGTCGATTGCTTCTTGTGTACTTTGCATCTTGTGGGATGTTGGGATGAACCGGCCCGGGCTAACCTTACATGACATCGTTCATGAGACTTGCTCCACGCTTGACATGCAACTTGTATTGCATAAGTGGCTTTGCGGGTGCCTGTTTCTCCTAGCATAGTTAAGATCCAATTTACAACGGGTGATTGACAATACTAGTATCAATGTTGTGGTTCATGTTCGTAAGTTAGAATGACACTTATTGAAAGACCCAAACCACGTAAAACATGCAAAGAAAGTAGAGGCGTCTAACTTTGTTTTGCAGGGGTGTGCAGTGATGTGATATGGCCATGCTTGTGATTATATTTGATGTATGCAATGTTCCTTATTGTAAGTTGGAAACCGGCAGGAGCCATATGGTTGTCTTTAATTTATATTAAGACCCGCGTGTCTATTCAAAGTAGTTGTAATAGTTGAAGCCGGTGGACGACAACCATGGAGAAGCGTCATTGACCTTGATGCAATGCCGGTGATGATGGAGATCATGTTCGTGCTTGAAGATGGAGATTGGAAGCACAAAGAAGAAAGGCCATATCATATCACATATTATGAATTGCATGTGATGTTAATCCTTTATGCATCTTGTATTTCTTAGTAAACGACGGTAGCATTATAAGATGATCCCTCATGCACATGAATTTCAAGTCATAAAGTGTTCACCCTTAGTTAGCACCGTTGCTAAAGCTTGTTGTTTCGAAGCACCACGTGATGATCGGGTGTGTTAGATTCCGCAAGTGTATACAACGTGAGCAAGCCATATTTACTCATGCGGAAACTAAGGTTTGATCTTGACGAGCCTAGCATGTACATACATAGTCTCGGAACACGGATCACCGAAAGGTAAAGCATGAATCATATAGTAGATATGATGAACATGTCGATTGTTCGCCATTGAAACTATATCAACTCTCGTGATGATCGGTGTTGATGTGGTGGATTTGGTTCGTGTGATCACTAAAACAATGTGAGGGATATTGTTTTGAGTGGGAGTTCACCTAGATTAATTTTGTTATTAATTTGAACTCAATTTGTCATAAACTTAGTCTAAACTATTGCAAATATGTTGTAGATCAATGGTAGCCCCTACCATCAATTTTAATGCGTTCCTAGAGAAAGAAAAGTTGAAAAACAATGGAAGCAACTTCATGGATTGGTTCCATAACTTGAGGATTGTCCTCACATTTGGTAATTTGACCTATGTGCTTTGGATGCACCGCTAGGTGACCCACACGGTGATCTTTGCCGATGAAGTAAAGAACGTTTACCTCACTCTAAGACTCAAGACTCCACAGTTCAATGTGCTATCTTGTATGGTTTAGAATCGAGCTTGTAAAAGGTTTGAGAATTCAGACCCATATGATATTGTCGAGGATCTCAAATTGATGTTTGAGACTCATGTGGCAATTGAAAGCTATGAGGCTTCAAAAGTTCTTTAACTGCAAGATGGAAGAGGCAGCTCAAGTGAGCATGTGCTTAAGATGTCTGGGCACGCAAACAAACTTCAAAGCTTGGGTATAGTGATTCCTAATGCTTTGGGGATTTACCGCGTCCTCCAATCACTACCACCAAGTTACAAGAACTTTGTGATGAACTACAACATGCAGAACATCAACAAGACGTTACCAGAACTCTTTGCCATGTTGAAATCTGCAGAAGTGGAGATCAAGAAAGAGCACCAAGTGTTGTTGGTCAATAAGACCACCAAATTCAAGAAAGGCAAGTCTAAGCAGAAGGGGCACTTCAAGAAGGGTGGTAAGAAAGTTACCACGCCGACGAAGGAAGACCAAGGCTGGACCTAAGCCTGATACTGAGTGCTTTTACTGCAAGGGAGAAGGTCACTGGAAGCGGAATTGCCCAAAGTACTTGGCGGATTTGAAGAACGGCAACATAAAGAAGAAAGGTATATCCGATATACATGTTATTGATGTGTATCTCACTAGTACTCGTAGTAGTGCCTGGGTATTTGATACTGGTTCGGTTGCTCATATTTGTAACTCGAAACAGGTGCTGCAGAATAAACGGAAGCTAGCGAAGAACGAGGTGACGATGCGCGTGGGAAACGGATCAAAGGTTGATGTGATCGCGGTCGGCACCCCTTCATCTACCATCGGGATTAGTTTTATACTTAAATAATTGTTATTTGGTGCCTGCATTAAGCATGAACATTATATCAGGATCTTGTTTATTGTGAGACGGTTACTTGTTTAAGTCCGAGAATAATGGTTGTTAGATTTATATGAGTAATATGTTTTATGCACATGCACCTTTGATAGATGGTCTATTCTTATTGAATCTCGATAGTGGAAATACACATATTAATAACATTGAGGCTAAACGTTTGAAATCGAGCGATAACTCAACCTATATGGGGCACTGTCGTCTTGGTCACATTGGAGTGAAGCGTATGAAGAAACTTCATTCCGATGGACTTCTTGAATCACTTGATTTCAAATCACTTGAAAGATGCGAAGCATGTCTGATGGGTAAAATGACTAAGATTCCATTTTCTGGTATGATGGAGCGAGCTACGGACTTATTGGAAATCATACATACCGATGTGTGTGGTCCAATGAGTGTAGCATCGCGCGTTGGTTATCATTATGTTCTTACCTTCACGGATGACTTGAGTAGATATGGGTATATCTATTTCATGAAACATAAATCCGAAACTTTCGAGAAGTTTAAGGAATTTCAAAGTGAGGTAGAGAATCAACGTAACAAGAAGATTAAATTTCTACGTTCTGATCATGGAAGTGAATATCTAAGTTACGAGTTTGGCGAGCATTTGAAGAAATGCGGAATACTTTCACAATTGACACCGCCGGGAACACCACAGCGTAATGGTGTGTCCAAACGTCGTAATCGAACTCTCTTAGATATGGTTCGTTCTATGATGTCACTTATAGATTTACCGCTATCATTTTGGGGTTATGCATTAGAAACAGCCGCATTCACTTTAAATAGGGCACCATCTAAATCCGTTGAAACGACACCATATGAATTATGGTTTGGGAAGAAACCTAGATTGTCGTTCCTTAAAGTTTGGGGGTGCGAAGCCTGTGTAAATAAGTTACAACCGGACAAGCTTGAACCCAAAGCGAAAAAATGCGTCTTCATAGGATACCCGAAGGAAACTATTGGGTATACCTTCTATCATAGATCCGAAGGCAAAATCTTCGTTGCCAAGAATGGATCCTTTCTAGAGAAGGAATTTCTCTCGAAAGAAGTGACTGGAAGGAAAGTAGAACTCGACGAGGTTGTCGAACCTTCTCTCGAAATTGCGAGTAGCGTAGCACCGGAAGAAGTTCCTGTGGTGCCTGCACCAATAAGAGAGGAAGCTAATGATGATGATCATGAAACTTCGGTTGTAGTTGCTATAGAGCCTCGCAGGTCAACGAGAACTCGTACCACTCCTGATTGGTATGATCCCGTTATGAGTGTGTTGTTGGTGGACAACACCGATGACCCTGCGACATATGAGGAAGCGATGATGAGCCCAGATTCCAATAAATGGCAAGAAGCCATGAAATACGAGATTGGATCCATGTACGAAAACCAAGTATGGACTTTGGTGGACTTCTGGGATGTGGAAGGCTATCGAGAACAAATGGATTTTCAAGAAGAAAACAAATGCCGATGGTAATGTTATCATCTATAAAGCTCGACTTGTCGCAAAAGGGTTTCGACAAATTCAAGGAATTGACTACGATGAGACTTTCTCACCGATGCGAAGCTAAAGTCTGTGAGGATTATGTTAGCAATCGCATATTATGATTATGAGATATGGCAGATGGATGTCAAAACAGCATTCCTCAATGGAGACATTGATGAAGAGTTGTATATGATGCAACCCAAAGGTTTTGTCGATCCTAAAGATGCTAACAAGGTATGCAAACTTCAACGGTCCATCTATGGATTGAAGCAAGCATCCCGTAGTTGGAATCAACGTTTTGATAAGGTAATCAAAAGTTTTGGTTTTGTACAAACTTATGGAGAAGCTTGTATTTACAAGAAAGTGAGTGGGAGCTCTGTAGCATTCTTAATACTATATGTAGATGACATATTGTTGATTGGGAATGATGTAGACCTTCTTAATAGTGTCAAGGAATATTTGAATAATAGTTTTTCAATGAAAGATATTGGCGAAGCAGCTTACATACTAGGCATAAAGATTTATAGAGATAGATCAAGACGCCAAATATCATTGTCACAAAGTACATATTTGGACAAAGTTCTAAAGAGGTTTGGAATGGAAGATAGCAACCGAGCTGGTGTCATCGGAGCTGCTCGCAGGTCGAGGCGGGGATGTCGGCTTCACCGGCTTCACCGGCTTCACCTTCTTCTTTGGCGGAGCTTTCTTCTTCTTCGACGGCATGGATTGTGATGCGAGGTGTGCTCAGGGAGCTCATCGCCGTCATCATCATGGGGCTCGAGGCTCTTGCTGGCCTCGAGTTCATGCTGGTCTTTGCCATGAAGTCTTGCGAACCGTGGGCGGCAACTTCCACGGGTCATCTTCATCATCGCCGCCATCGCCTCTCGCTTTGCGATGACTCGCTCCGTCTGGCGGACGAGCTCGATTTTTCTAAATTGCTGCGGGTGGAATCCACCCTTCCACCACTTGAAACAGCTGCACCAAGAACAAATGACGTTAGCACGACCGCGAATGCACAAACTGCGACTGCGAGTGCAAAGGGAATAATAGCTTACCGTTGGAGCTGGGCGCCTTGCGGTGTTAGGGGCGACCCCGTCCTTCGCGTCGAGATACACCGCCTGGGTAATCTTCTTCAGGGCCAGTGTATAATCGTTGAGCCTCCACTCGACGGGGCAGGATTCCATCGGGTCATCCTTGCCCATATACTCGTACATGTAGTAGTCACGGCTGGCCAGCACTACAAGGAATCTGGCTATATATGACCCTCAATTTTCTTCACAAAATCGTCATAGTAGTCCGTTTATGATGATTCTATGACGATTTTGAGATCGTCGAAAGCTGGGCGTCCCAAATTAACTACACCGACGTTTTTGGTAAAATCATCATAACCGTCTATGACGATATTGAATCGTCATAACGTCTATGACGATCCAATATCGTCATGGACCATCTAGCCAGGCCAGCTCAAATCCTACGTGGCAAAATTGTGACGAAATGAAATCGTCTTAAATCAAAATCAGCCCAGTCCATTTTAGTAATCTAAATGGGCTGGCCCAATAATTCTAGCCTTTTATTTGCTAGGCCTTGGCCTTTTTAGGTTTGTCTCCTTTGGGCCTTGCCTTCTTACGGTCCACTTATTTATTTCAGATTTGTTACAGTATATTTTGGGCCACAGCCTTTCTAGAGCCCAAATACATTTCAGCCAGTCCAGATTTCTGCTATTTTTTAACTAGAATTTGCATTTTCATTTCTGGAATTGCTTCAGTCATGCAATAAATCGAGAAAATACACGAGAGTTTCCAAATACATCAAGAAAATACACCATTTTTAGCAAATACACAACATGCAGATAATTTATCAGCAAATAGCAGGCTCACAAATGCACATCCAAGATTACAATTCAGTATTTACATTAACTTATTAGAAAATAGCACCAATTGCAACATCTGCTAGGCAACAATAAGTTAACCAAGGAATACACCACGTCCAAGCTCCAGGATTATATCCTACCAAAATGGTGCTACCATTCTCGACACCACTAGCTCCATGATCACCAAGTGCACATCCAGGATTATCTCCTACCAAAATGATGCTCCTATAAAAAAGAAATTATGGTTATGACTATCAAGTCAGAATTAAAGCAATATCTTTTAACAATAACATAAAATAGCAGGAAACAAAACAAACACAAATCTATAAGCAGCTAGATGATATTATATGCTTTCACGTTTGGATACAAGTATTACTGATCATGTACAGATTTGAGAAATGCATGGCTTGGATTAATATCAAATATGAATCATTAAGACGTGGATGGTAGCGTTGGTGATGAGCGCGACAGGCATGAGCAAAAGGAGGAATAGGGAATCTTGGTTTCAGCTCAATAAAGCAACAACAAAAGGAGCATTTATGATAACATTATTCAGATGCATATCCTAACATTATTCTTGGTTTCGATCAATAAAGCAACCACAAAAGGAGGGAACAGGGAATCTTACCATGATGCTCCATGTGAATAGGTATTAATACAAATCAGTATGAATATACAATGGCATATTTAAAGCAGGCAAGTGGATATGGCATAAACTGCATGCTAATAAATTATCTATGTGACACATGACTGATACAATTCACATATAACAACATATTAATAGAGTGCTATTAGTGTTGTACACACTGTATTGACAGAATCATCTGCACTAGAACAAGTACAGTCTATAGCTTGGATCAATCATGAGTAGAGTAAGAACTAGGATCACTAGACAATGGATGTAAAAAGCCTTAAATTTATTAGTCCATCTGCTATTTCTTTCAAAGGATGTAAAGATTGGTTTATGCCTACCCCATGAGATGCTACAACAATGTTGAATTGGTGTTGACACACATTACCGATGCAATTAGTTGGATCAGGGAAAATGTACTGCACCTACCAGGAAAGCTTACAGCTATGTCTAGGTCAGTTTTTCAGCAGATTAAATGGCGAAGGGAAATAGTGTGCTAACTGCCGGTGACTCTCACATTTGATGTTTAGTTCATTGCTCTCAGCAACTAGTATCAGTACTTAACTAAGAGGAAAAGAGATCAAAGAGGTACATGTGCACTGGTCGCCGCTTGGCTAGAGAACAGGTGGGGCAAGAGCTACCCGCCTGGATCTGACAAGCGGAGATGTACGTGGTGTGGCGGCGGGGAGAGATAAGGTTAGGGTTAGAGAAAATGATGGACACCTGAAATGATGCAGCCACCAAGCGGAGGAAGCTCAGTCGCCTACTAGAAAATAGAAAACAAGGCAGCGACACCAATCCTCCCCTTCTTCCAACTTCAGCTTGGAGCTCATGTAAAAGAGAAAATGATGGACACCTGAGTCAAAATGAAAGAATATCTTCTAACAATAACATAGGAATAGAAGATCTCAACTAGAAACACAATAAATAATAGAACTATAAGAAGAGAACTCCAAATTAACAGATTAAGTACCATAGGAATAGAAGATCTCAAACTAATTGCTACTGGAACTTAAATTACACACATGTAGTTCAGAAAATGCACGACTTGGACACTACAAGTACCAAATAGAATAAAAAATGTACTAGGGCACAAACTAGTACAAACAACGGAAGTTAACGTCAGATATGACCAAGTAATGCACTTGTACTTTCAAATTTTCTTGGCAACAAAAGCATACATTTCTCATTAACAACATCAATAAACAGAATGTCTTGTAGAAACAATATCAAAATCAATGAATAACTTACTTAGTTGCTGCAACTATCAGGGCAGTCTACTGAATCAATAAACTTGTAATATTTTCGCACAATCCAATTAACTAGTAGACGACTATACATATGACCAGAAGTGCACTAACCTGTAGAGCCTTACAGGAGGCCCCAGACCGCTACTTGAAGCGTGAAGATAAAACATCGCATAGGATGTCTTCCCTATCCATGCCAACCGGCCACAGGAACCGCTCCGTAGACTTGGGCTGCATGCAGCAGAACCTGGGATGCAACAACTATTACTGATCATGCGCTGCTAGTTTAGGAAATGCAGGACTTAATATTGCATTAATTTCACATATGAACCGTGAAGAAAATCTGGCAAAGACTATTAATAAAAATACAAGGGAAGTTAAGGAACACCATGGCCTATCAACAAAATACAAGGGAACTTAGGATCAGTAATCATCAAAGGTGATGCTCCTCCATGACAAGCTAAGTAAAGATAAGAGGCGTAACAGATTAATGCGAACACAAATCAAGATGTCCACAATTAAAAGTAAGTGATGATCATAGCTCACTAGCATAAAGGTATACATTCAATGTGACAAACTGGGAGCTTGTTTCTTTCTATTGGAGACAATTGAGTATGTATGTACAATAGTCAAATAATGAAGCCCCAAAAATTGTCTTATAAGAATCCGTTTGCTAAACAGTGTGCGTTTAACATGAATCACCATGCAATTAAACTACTGACCCCAGATCTATCTCATTCTGGCAATAAGCTACATAGCAAAAACCAATATGTGATTTTTATATGTGGATTCACTAGGTGGAAACAAGATAATGCCAGCTCGGGGTGATTTTTGGCAGAATGGTGGGACTGGGAAAGAACTAAGTCTTACAATGCACTAATTGTATACTTTAGTTTCCAAGTAGGCTGCACTAAACTTGTAGAGCTGAAAAAGGTATGCACTAAACTTGTTGGAAAGTAGATCAAAATTTATTTGTTGCCCATTATTTGCGACGCAGCAAACTAAATTTGACCAAACTAGTTAACAATAAAATGCATAAATTTTCCACAATACAAGATGGTGAACTCAGAAGTAAAAGCACATGAGACACCATCTCTTTGGTCAACTAGATAGTGGTACATGGTCAAGGTGATAGTGGAATATACCAGTCCCCTTCACATTACAGGGTTCATACCTCTACACACCCCAGGGTTCCTACCACAAGGTTCCTATTTCAATAGATGTAGCGCGTTAGAGGGCTAGTAAAATAGTTCACCATCTATGCTTGCTTCAAATTAGTGCCATTTTCAGGGTTTCAAAACAGAGTTAAAATGTATACTGATTGAAAACAAACTACTGTCATAGGTGGGCAGATTTTCTGAAATCGTTAAAATGTATATCAGACCTTGCAGAACAACCCTACACAAACTGACATAGACCAGAATCATTACGGACCCAACCAATAGAGACATATATGAGAGTGTACTAGTGCCTTTTCTATATATATGTGGTGTTATTTTTGTTTATTTAGGACCATAAGTCTGAACTTGTGCATACAGCCCTGGTGACTGGTGCCTTGCTTCATAACTACATAATCAATTATGATGCCTAGAAATTACATGCTCAATGAAAATTAACTAGCAGCTCACTGGCAGAACAATTACATGTCTAACTAACTAGGAACTCAAATAGAACATAATTTACATACTACATAAATAATAACCATCCAAATAGAGGGGATTAGGGAAATACGAAGACCTCATCCTTGTCCCTGTGCACTGGAAAACCCTGGTGGGTGTGGTTGTCCAGGTTCATGGTCGAGATCCGAGTGGCTGATGACGTTGTCCAGGTTCCCGGCAGAAATTGGCCTCATCCTCGCTGAGATCCGAGTCCCTCTGCACTAGAAAATGAAGAAAATGGGTCAAAGTTGAGATCCGAGTCCCTCTACACTGAAAACCTAGCCAGGAGGATAGGGAGGATTACCTGCGTCATGGTCGTCCTTGTTCCCGGTGAGATCCTTGGAGGAAACATCCATGATGGATCCCAGACGCTGCGCTGACCGCCATATCCTCTGCTGGCCGGCTCTCCCATGGTCCTCCTTGCGATCAAGTAAGAGCAACGCATGGAGGACGACGCACACTGCCGCCAGAGCGTCCTGGTGGCGCTCGCCACCATCCCTGAGAATCCTGGAGGACGACGCCTGCCGATGCCGGACGCTGCCCTATCTCGCGACGGGGCAGCGGCCATGGCTTGACTTCTCAGATCGGTTTGCCAACCTTGTAGCAGCGAGTAGGAAGAAGCTCCTCAGACTCCACCATGGATTCGTGAGACTGGAAGAGGATTCACTCACCTGGTGTTAGCGAAGGTGGCATCCAAATCGTGGCGGAGGAGCAGGCCCGGGGAGTGAAATCTTGCTCGACAAAGACCACGAGGTTGGGCCCGGGGAGTGAAATTGAAGGCACCGCGCTACCTGGATCAAGATCGAGTGAGTAGAGGCAGGAGGAGGTAGCTTTCCGCCCCTCTCCACTCCTCCCGGTAGAGAGGTGAGGCCTGTGGCGGCTGATGGTAGGGGAGACGGTGTGCTGCGGTGGGTGACAGGGTGGCGGCGGGTGACGGGGTGGCGGCGGTGAAGAGAAGAATAGAAATCTAGGGTTCGCCGTTCGCGGCAGGACTTAAAGAAAAATTTGGTCTATCGTGGTTCCTTTGCGTGACTAGGCGCGAGGGTGGGCGGGAAAGGAAATATTTTACAGCTATGCGCGCGATGAATCGGTGCCAAGTCATCGATCCACGAAACTTCCCACACATCACTATCCCAACCGTTCATCACGTTCATATCTAATGGTCGTTTTTGCTCTCTCTTATAACTAGTTGGTTATGACGATTTCACATATATAAACTATGACGTTTTTTAGTTAAATCGTCTTAATTATTCAGAGTTTTGACTACCTCAAACGGCTTATGACCATCTGAAGCCAAATCGTCATAATTTTATTACGATTTTATCCATGGTCACTGTCAAAAGGTCATAGGTTGACGCATTATTTGTAGTGCAGGGGCACGAGCCGCCGTCCGAGCCAGCAGTTGTAAAGATTGATGGTCTGGAGGCCTTTCTTCTTCAGGTTGCAGATGGTTTGTAACATCTCGTTGATAACCATCCGCTGCTCCAGCGGGAGTTTGACGACTTGGAGCCGACGCGGCTCGGGCCGGTCGGCGGAGTACCTTGGAAGCGCCACTTCGTCGCTTGGAGTCGACTCGGTGACATAGAACTAGTACTTCTTCCACTCGTTCTCCGCTTTGGCGGGCAGCATCAAATCAAAGAACTTTGCCTTCGACTTCAGCTGGAATGTCAAGCCGCCCGCGGCAAGCATTGGGCCGCCTGTTTCTTCGCGACTGATTCTCCCGTGGAATAGGTCTTGCCACAGGGGGAAGTAAGGCCTGCAACCCAGATAGCATTCGCAGAACGCCACGAAAATGGCGAGCTTCTCGATGCTGTGCGGACCCAGATCTGACGGCTGGATTCCGTAGTAGGCGCAGAAACGTCGGAAGAAGAGGAAGGTTGGAAAGCCAAAACCCCGCTCCAGGTGACTGGTGAAGCAGATGAACTCCCCCTCGCGCGGATCCGGAATTACTTATCCGTCCGCAGGAAAGCGCCATCTCCCGGCGCGGAGAATCCCCGCCTTCTCGAAAGATGTTAGCAGTGCCTTCGTGCACTTGGATCTACCCCATGGCTTGGTAGGGGGAGCCATCGGTTGGAGGATCGTGGGAGTCGGAACTCTCTAGATTGTTCTGGTCGCTGCGCGAAATGGGGAAACAAGGATGGGCGAGATCGGAGGAAGTGAGGGAAGCATTTTCCCCGTTCGCCCTTCACTCTCCTTATATAGCGGTTGTTACCCGCCATTTTCGGGAGCCTTTACTACGCGGTGATTACGCCAATATTACCGTTGGGTTACGCAACGGCTAGTTTGACCACAACTGACGGCCCAACTTCGTCCATTCGACTCGATGCTCCCAGCGATTCGACGATTCGCCGACCCGATCACTATAACAGTGACTAAATTACTCGCCGACATGTTCGCCGAGCTGCGACACGATTGGTCGCCGTTATTGCAACTAAAATGACTAGTTCTTTTCTTTGTTCAGGAGTCCGCCGTCGATTCGACTAGGCATCCGCATTGGACCCGCATACTCCGACTGCCAGCAAATGCCTGCAACAAATCAGCGACGGCCTCGGGGACTACTGATGGGGATATGCCTACCGGGGTGTACCCAGCAGTACGTTTCCTATTGGCCCAAGCCGCCACGAGCCGGGTGCAGACCGATGGATCGAGACTTGGCGTGGACTCGAACTCTTTGGAAGCTGGAGGCCCAGAAGCGTAGCTAGGCCCAGTCGGATTAGGTCATAGAACCTCCGAATGCTTAACTAATTCGGTTGTAATCTGTAAATCCTAGCGAGGTGAGCCTATATAAACCTCCCTAGGGGACGCATAGGGGATACGTTCCATCATACACCCAAACGACTCGCCTCCTAGTCATCGAGCTCGCTCCTTTGTACTCTCACCATAATACAATCTAGCAGGAGTAGGTCTTTACCCTCCGGGGGGCCGAACCTGGGTAAACCCTTGTGTATCCGCCCTCATCTCACACCGCAGATGGCTGGCCACCCTTGCCCCATGTTCTACTACTCGCTGCCGATTGCAGCGTCTGCCGTGGTCATTCCCACGACACCTGCTCTTCAGCTTCTACCCCCATAACCACCACCTCACTCTTGAGAAAATTTATTTTTAAACCGGAGGGCATCTCGAAACAAATAAGTAAGAACTTCATGTTTTGGAGGGCTATCTAACAGTGCTCTGCTATCATCAGGATAGTGTCATCAAGTTGTCTTACTCAACAAAGAGAAGGTGGTGCCTAGGGACGCCAACGACGGATCATGGTATGCCCAGACGGGCACCAATAGTCACATGACTGGGCGCAAGGAACAGTTCATGAGCTTGGACGAGACGCACTACATGACGCGCACACTACACCGAGGGCAAAAAGCCGTCGGCGTAGGCTAAAATGCCCTCGGCGTATGGTACACCGACGACTGCCCTTGGCGTAGCCTCCTCGGCAAAGGACTCCCTTGGCGGAGCACATAGAGGTCGTCGGCGTATCAAAATGCCGTCGGCATATGCTACGCCGAGGGCAATAGCGGCCGTCGGTATAGCTTGTCGACAGGTTGCAAAAACAATTTGTTTTTTAAAAATATTTTTTTTGATTTTTTTCTCAATTTTTGAATCTTTGAATTGTTTGACTCGTTAATCTCTCACTTTGAACATTTTTAACACTAATTACACTTAATATTTAATTAAACTACAGTCTTGGACGACATTCCCAGCCGATCACCCATCCTAATACTACTCCAGCTCTAGCACGCTTAACTTCCTCGTTTCTTTAGAATCTGTTTCCGCAAAGTAATTCATACATTGTTGTCAATACTATGATATCAATCCTATTAACCCTTATATCAAACATGTCACATGTTTGAATTTTTTGAAATTACAAACAATTATTTAAATAAACATTAATGAATAAGTAAAAATATTATTGAATTCAAATAAAAATATAATAATTTTACTTTTTTGTATTTTTCTATTTAATATGGAATAATTAATATCTTTAAATCTGTAAATCGAAATTTAACAAATAATATGTCTAAATTGATCAGAAAAATGAGGGGAATCGAAATATTATATCCATATCAACTAATCACAAACTCTCCGTCTTTGAAATATCTATTTGGTGGTTGCTTTAGAAAATTCCTTTTTTGCGCTCGGATAATGAAAAATGGCTTTTTGGTGCGACGAAAAGGAAACCTTGCATTGGATCTTTGATAAAATAGCATATTTTGAATCTAAAAATAATTTTTTTTAAAAAACATGAGCATCGGATCATGTACCTGTAGTTCATATCTGACCCACTTCCTGCCGATTCGGCAGGAATTTGTCTTTTTCACCAGAGGTGGACAGAAAGGTTTCGGATCCCCATGTTGGGACATTGTCCATATAAGGTGGTATCGTATTTTTGTAAAATGTTGTGGTAGCATTTTGAATTAGCCATTTGGTGGTTGCTTCACAAAACCGTCCAGTTTTGTGCTCGAAAAATGGGAAATGGCTTTTTGGTGCGACGAAAAGGAAAACTTCCTCCTGCAACATTGTTCACCATCCCATGATGCATGTGTATGCACAATATGGGCACATTATCACTAACTATGCCTTGATTCTAGCCATAACATTTGACCCGAAAGCCAAAAAACCTCGAATGAGATAGGTCATTTTGTGAAGGTTTTTTTGAGACATAATCAATATATCAAGTTTGATATTTTTAATTATAACTTTGTCACATAATATGACACCACGCGAAGGTTTCGCATTGTTTCGATCGTTTTTTGATTTTTTTTATGCCCGTTTTAGACTATCGTCAAACTTTGTCGAACGACGGGCATGCAGATTCTTAGCTCGGAGCCGAGCCACGCTAAACTTGCATTGGATCTTTGATAACATAGCATATTGTGAATCTAAAAATGAATTTTGTAAAAAAACATGAGCATCGGATCATGTACCTGCAGTTCATATCTGACCCATTTCCTACCGATTCGGCAGGAATTTGTCTTTTTCACCAGAGGTGGACGGAAAGGTTTTGGATCCCCCTATTGGGACATTGTCCATATAAGGTGGTATAGTATTTTTTTAAATGTGGTGGTAGCATTTTAAATTAGCCATTTGGTGGTTGCTTCATAAAACCGTCCATTTTTTGTGCTCGGAAAATGGGAAATGGCTTTTGGTGCGACGAAAAGGAAAAATTCCTCCTGCAACATTGTTCGCCATCACA
This sequence comes from Avena longiglumis, assembly GCA_030063025.1. Lineage (NCBI taxonomy): Eukaryota > Viridiplantae > Streptophyta > Magnoliopsida > Poales > Poaceae > Avena > Avena longiglumis. The sequence goes on along the minus strand of CP125973.1, from coordinate 546,444,378 downwards.
TGATGCATGTGTATGCACAATATGGACACATTATCACAAACTATGCCTTGATTCTAGCCATAACATTGGTCATTTGACCCGAAAGCCAAGAAACCTCGAATGAGATAGATCATTTTGTGAAGGTTTTTTTGAGACATAATCAATATATCAAGTTTAATATTTTTACTTATAACTATGTCACATAATATGATACCACGCGAAGGTTTCGCATTGTTTTGATCATTTTTGATTTTTATGCCCGTTTTAAACTATCGTCAAACTTTGTCAAATGGCGGGCATGAAGATTCTTAGCTCGGGGTCGAGCCTCGCTAAACTTGCATTGGATCTTTGATAAAATAGCATATTGTGAACCTAAAAATAATTTTGTAAAAAAACATGAGCATCGGATCATGTACCTGTAGTTCATATCAGACCCATTTCTTACCGGTTCGGCAGAAATTTATCCTTTTCATCAAAGGTGGACGGAAAGGTTTCGGATCCCCCTGTTGAGACATTGTCCATATAAGGTGGTCTATTATTTTTGTAAAATTTGGTGGTAGTATTTTGAATTAGCCATTTGGTGGTTGCTTCACAAAACCGTCCGGTTTTTTATGCTCGGAAAATGGAAAATGGCTTTTTGGTGCGACAAAAAGGAAAGCTTCCTCCTGCAATATTGTTCGCCATCCTATGATTCACATGTATGCATAATATGGGCACATTATCATAAACTATGCCTTGATTCTAGCCATAACATTGGTCATTTGACCCGAAAGCCAAGAAACCTCGAATGAGATAGGTCATTTTGTGAAGGTTTCTTTGAGACATAATCAATATACCAAGTTTGATATTTTTCCTTCTAACTATGTCACATAATATAACACCACGCGAAGGGTTCGTATTGTTTCGATCATTTTTGAATTTTTTATGCCCGTTTTAAACTATATATAATGTTTTATGATTTACTTAATTTTTATTTACAAATGTGTAATATTTGAGTGTTGATAGTAGGTCTTATTTTTCTGCAAATTTTGATATATTATTTGTATTTTTCCGAATTAGAATGATTTAGTTATGATTTTTCAAAGTTTAATGAGATAAAAGAATAAATAGCTACGCCGAGGGCAGCCGTCGACGTAGCATAGGATATGCCGAGGGCAATTCTACGCCGGCGGCTGCTTGGCGGGGCTGGGCTAGATGATGGCTACGCCGACGGCCCCGACATTTGGCCGTCGGCGTAGCTTCCTATTCCTGTAGCGACGGCGTGTGGCACTGTCCGTTTTGGGGACAGATCAGTCGTTGCCATCTTTGGAAAGAGTACCATTTTGTTCAAATCCCTCACTGGCCATCAATTTGTACCCTCTGAGGTATTCTACATCCCTCGTCTTCGGACTAATATCGTATCGCTCGGACAGCTGGACGAGAAGGTCTGGGAGATCGAGCGTGGAGTCCTGTCGATCAGAGGGGACACCTGCTGGTGCAAGTCAAGAGCTCGCCCAACCACTTGTACAATAGTTGGTGCTGCAGCGTGCAGAGCCGGTCTGCCTCCTTGCCAAAGGGAGTGACCCTCATTTTGGACACCTCCACTTTCGAGCCCTGTTCACGTTGTCAAGGAAGAAGATGGTGCGCGGGCTGCCGAGCATCCACCACATACATCGACGAATACTGCGACGGGTGTGCTCCGTTCCCGCAAGCAACGTCGGTGTCCTGGAGCTAGTACACACAGACTTGCGTGGTCTGCTCTTACCACCAACACCAGGAGGTAAGGAATTATTTCCTGCCGATTGACCACTCTTGTCGGTTTTACTAGTTCTTAAGTCGGATAGACATGATTTTTTCATGGATATATATAACAATGGATGGTTCTAAACACCAGCCAAGCTGGCTACGACGCGGGTGAGAACGGGCAGCCAGTTCATGGACGAACCCGATCGACCATGCATGACGCCAACATCGATCGCACGGGTCGGTGAAGAAGGTGTTCGTCCTAGTCAAGACTGACACTTGCACTTCCGATCGAGGAGATGAAGCGCGCTGGATATTGGTCAACCTGAGCTGATGACCACAAGGCCACCCAGGGAGCTCCGGGAGTTCTGCTCAGCATCACCAGCAAAGGATCGATGGCTGAGAATTAAAACTTCAGACTGACATTTTGACATAGAATAGTTTACCAGCACAACATGTTCAGTATGCAGTCGATTCCGTTTAACCAAGTACGTACTACTAGCATCTTAACAGTATACTCCTTTAATTACGTTTCTAATGAAAGCATCTTAACAGTATACTCCTTTAATTACTGCCCAATAAGTACGGGAACTCCTTAATCTTTTCTTGTCTGGGTTTGGCATCAGGCTGCAGCTCCGTTGTCGTAGGGATCTGCGTGGTTGCACAAGAGGCTTATTTTTTCGGGCGCGTGCTGCTGGCACCTCCTTCACCACTTCGTACTTAAGCACCTTCTCGTCCTGGGCGTCGACGCGGATCGTTGAGCCTTCACCGATCTCTCCATGAACCAGGAGCTCCGAGAGCTCAGTTATCACGTTCTTCTGCACCCACCTTCTTATGGGCCTTGCACCGTACATCTGCCGAGACAAAACATGCATGCTTACCAAACATACGTACGCATTTAATAACTCTTGTAAAGGAAAAATAGAAGAAGGGTGTCACAAGTTCTACTTACGGGTTTATATGATTCTGACAAAATGACATCTAGTGCGGCATCGCTTATAAATAAAGAAATGCCCTTGCAAGCTACACTAGCAACAACTTTGTTTATCTGGATTTTCACAATCTCTTTCAGCTTGTCACGCGGAAGGGTCTCAAAAATCACAACCTCGCTCAACCGGTTCAGAAACTCGGGCTTCAAGTGTTCCTCAACCTGCGATGATGCAAAACAAAATATATTATGTATGAACTCCATAAGTAAACATTAGCATGGGAGCAATTTAGGATTCACAAACCTTCTCCATGACGAGGCTCTGGGCGACTTCCTTTGTTGCCTCGTTTGAATTCAAGTGCTCTGCTCCCAAGTTTGAGGTCATGATGATAAAGGTGTTCTTAAAATCTACAGAACGCCCTAAGCCATCGGTAAGGATACCTTCGTCAAGGAGCTGGAGGAAAACATCAAACATTGAAACATCTGCTTTCACTAGTGGAAACGAGATCTTTTGTTGATCCCGAAAAGGGGCTTTAACACCGGTTCTTCTACGAACCGGTGTTAAAGGGGGGGCCGTATCAGCGTGGCCCCTGCGGCGAAAAAGGAGCCCCCCCTTTAACACCGGTTCGTGCCACGAACCGGTGTTAAAATCCCTACAGAGTGGCCAGCACCGCCCTTTAACACCGGTTCGTGGCATGAACCGTGTTAAAGGGGACTATAAGACACCAGCCCACACACACCACTCTTCCATTCTTTCACATTTTGGAGCCTAGCAAGAGGGTGTGAAGAGTGCTAGTTTGTGTTTTTTCATATGCACTAGAGGTGTTCGGTGAAATGCTCGAGAGCTCAAAATAAGCTTTCTTGTTGCTCTTTCCGTCTCGGTCGAGGTCGGCAACTATAGTTTCATGTGCCATTGATGTACTATATATATAAATGGTCATCTCTCTATTTTTTTTTGATATATACTACATATTAATGCAGATGAATCGGCAATGGATGTACGGTGACCGCCGCACTTCTGAGTACATTACGGGCCTCCAAAATTTCATCGTTGTGGCTAATTCAAACCGTGGTCACAATGGTTTTATGTGCTGTCCGTGTGTTCACTATCAGAACAAGAAAGTCTACTCAAATACCAGAACCATTCACGCCCACCTGCTTCGATCCGGTTTCATGCACAGCTATAATTGTTGGACCAAGCACGGAGAAAAAGGGGTTATGATGGAAGACAACGAAGAAGAAGAGGATGATGAAAACTATCATAATATGTATCCTGAATATGATGATAATGCAACAGAGGTAGATAATGAAGATCAAGAGGGAGCAGATGGGCCCGCTGATGACGATCTTGGTCGGGCCATTACTGATGCAAAGGAAGAATGTGAAACTGAAAAGGAGAAGGAGAAGCTGGAGCAGATGTTAAAGGATCACAAAACATTGTTGTATCCAACTTGCGAAGATGGCCACAAAAAGCTAGGTGCCACACTGGATTTGCTGCAATGGAAGGCAGAGAATGGTGTGACTGACAGCGCATTTTCAAAGTTGTTGGTAAAAATGAAGAATCTTCTTCCAAGAAATAATGAGTTGTCCGACAGTACATACTAAGCAAAAAAGTTTGTATGCCCTCTAGGATTAGACGTGCAGAAGATACATGCCTGCATTAATGACTGCATCCTCTACCGCGGTGAGAAGTACGAGAATTTGGATGCATGCCTGGTATGCACTGCACTGCGGTATAAGATCAGACGAGACGATCCTGGCGATGTTGAGGGCGAGGCCCCTAGGAAGAAGGTTCCCGCCAAGGTTATGTGGTATGCTCCTATAATACCACGGTTAAAACGTCTCTTCAGAAATAAAGAGCATGCCAAGTTGTTGCGATGGCACATGGAAGACCGTAAGAAAGACGCGATGTTGAGACACCCCGCTGATGGGTCACAGTGGAGAAAAGTCGAACGAGAGTACCCGGACTTCGCACGTGACGCAAGGAACTTAAGGTTTGGTCTAAGTACAGACGGCATGAATCCTTTTGGTGAGCAGAGCTGCGTCACAGCACCTGTGACCCTATGTATCTATAACCTTCCTCCTTGATTGTGTATGAAGAGGAAGTTCATTATGATGCCAGTGCTCATCCAAGGCCCGAGGCAACCCGGCAACGGCATTGATGTGTACCTAAGGCCATTAGTTGAAGAACTTTTACAGCTGTGGGCCAAACCAGGTACGTATGTGGGATGAGCAAGGGGAGCCATTTGACCTCTGAGCATTGCTTTTCGTAACCATCAATGATTGGCTGCTCTTAGTAACATTTCGTGACAGACAAACAAGGGATACAATGCATGCACACCTGTTTAGATGATCTTGAAAGTGTATATTTGGATAAATGTAAGAAGGTTGTGTACCTAGGGTATCGCCGATTTCTTCGAACTGCATCCAGAAGAAAGAAAGGCAAGCATTTCAAACATCTGGCGAACCGGAGGAAGCTGTCCTCTGCACGGTGAGGAGGTATTTGGTATGGTCAAGGACCTAGAAGTAATCTTTGGAAAAGGTCCTGGCAGTCTATCTGTTCCGAATGACGATGCCGGACACACGCCCATGTGGAAGAAGCAATCTATATTTTGGGACCTACCCTATTGGAAAGTCTTAGAGGTCCGCTCTTCAATCGACGTGATGCACGTGACGAAGAATGTTTGCGTGAACCTGCTAGGCTTTCTAGGAGTGTATGGGAAGACAAAATATACACCGGAAGCACGACAGGACCAGCAACGTCTGAAGGCCCCTGAAGAGCCTATGCATCCTGAGAACGAGAAGGGTAAACGATGCCACTTAACTCCTGCCAGCTACGCTCTTACCAAAGCAGAGAAGGAAATCTTTTTGAATGTCCGAGCGATATCAAGGTCCGTCTGCTTCTCGAATATAAAGGGAATAATAAATATGGCAGAGAAAAAATTCCAAAACCTGAAGTCTCATGACTGCCACATGATTATGACACAATTGCTTCCGATTGCATTGAGGGGGCTTCTACCTGAAAATGTTCGAGTACCCATTGTGAAGCTATGTGCATTCCTCAATGCAATATCTCAGAAGGTAATCGATCCAGAAAGCCTACCAGGGTTACAAACAGATGTGGCCCAATGTCTTGTCAGCTTTGAGTTGGTGTTCCCACCATCCTTCTTCAATATTATGATGCATCTCCTGGTTCACCTAGTAGAAGAGATTGCCATTCTCGGTCCTGTATTTCTACACAATATGTTCCCCTTTGAGAGGTACATGGGAGTCTTAAAGAAATATGTTCATAACCGTGCTAGGCCAGAAGGAAGCATCTCCAAGGGCTATATAACAGAGGAGGTCATTGAGTTCTGTGTTGATTTTATTCCTGACCTTAAGGCGATTGGTGCTCCAGAATCACGACATGAGGGGAGACTACGTGGAAAAGGCACCCTAGGATGTAAAGCAATGATATGTAGGGACGGGCATTCTCTCAATCAAGCACACTCCACGGTTTTACAAAGATCTATCTTGGTTGCCCCGTATATCAATGAACACAAGAATTTAATACGCCTCAAACACCCGGGACAGTCTGATGAATGGATTATAAGTGAATACATGGCGAGTTTTGGCGGCTGGCTGCAAAGACTTCACACGAATAACACCACTGTTGGGGATCAACTGTACTTGTTGGCCAGGACACCATCTTCGAATGTATGTACTTTCCAAGGGTACGAGATAAATGGGAATACATTTTACACGATAGGCCAAGATAAAAAGAGCACCAACCAAAACAGTGGTGTCCGCTTCGATGCAGCAGAAGACAATGGGCAAAAGACCACATATTATGGGTTCATAGAGGAGATATGGGAACTTGACTATGGACCTAATTTTAAGGTCCCCTTGTTTCGATGCAAATGGGTCAAGCTAACAGGAGGAGGGGTTGAGGTAGACAAGAAGTACGGAATGACAACGGTGGATCTCAACAATCTTATGAAGAACTTAGACGAACCATTCGTCCTAGCCAATGATGTGGCTCAGGTTTTCTATGTGAAGGACATGTCCTCCGGACCAAAAAAAAAGAAAAAATATGCAAACGAATACATCATATGATGAGCCAAAGCGTCACATAGTTCTTTCAGGGAAAAGAAACATCGTGGGAATCGAGGACAAGATGACATGTCGGAAGATTATAATAAGTTTGATGAAATTCCGCCTTCATAGTGAAAACTGACCCAAGCATTCCGTTAAGTAAAGAAGATGCTCCATGGTTACGTGCAAGCGATCATAAGGAAGGACATATGCCAAGAAGTTCATGCTCATATTATGTAACTCTAGTTCATGTTTTTAATATTAATACATGTCTTGAGTGTTATTCATGTTTTGTGGATGGACCGGACTATGAGAAGAAGTTGTCCGATTCGTACTTACCATTAAGATCTGATCTCCAAACGCAGCGTCACATATTAGGAGTGCCTCTATGACCAGTTTCTTGGAGATCTTTGGAGGACTAGGCTCAATCGGCATCTCCCTAAAACTGGCCGTAGTGGTGTCCTGCTCTCAAAACCATCTTGCAGCTTTGTAACTTCTCTAACTAGATCAATACACCGGAGCTAACTAATTTCACATATTAGGGAGTGCCTCTATGACCACTTTCTGGAGATGCCGGAGGCTGGGCTCGTCGGCATCTCCACGAACCCGTAGTGGTGTCCCTGCCTCAAACCGGCTGGAGACTGGACTCACAAGGATGCCTATTTATAGTACAAGCAGCTCGACATAGTGTTGACACTTACGAAATAATGTCGACACTCACCCTATTATTAGTCTTGACTGTGTTTTGTCCCGGATGGTGTCTCCAAGCTGGAACTAAAGGTTCATCTTTAGTCCCGGTTGGTGACACCATCCGACAAGGTACGCCATACGACATAATGTCGACACTCACCCCTATTATTAGTGTTGATTGTGTTTTGTCGGTTGGTGTCTCCAACCGACTAAAGGTTCATCTTTAGTCCCGGTTGGTGACACCATCCGGGACAAGGTACACGCCATACGACATAATGTCGACACTCACCCCTATTATTAGTGCTGACTTGTTTTGTCGGTTGGTGTCTCCAACCGACTAAAGGTTCATCCGCCATTTTTCCCGCCATTTTTCTTCCCGATTCTTCTTCCCGCCATTTTCTTCCCGCCATTTTCTTCCCGCCATTCTTCCCTCCAGTTCTTCCGCTAGTTCACTATATATATATATATATATGTAGGGGGTTGGCCTCCATTGTCATTGCACATCTCTAGACTCATATCTGCAACCTCATCACTCTTTCCCATGGCTTCCACCGTAGCACTAACCCCCAGGGAGGCGGCGCTGCGCCTCGAACTACCCGCCTTGGCTCTGTGTCCCCGTCGGCGGATGCCGGGCTTTGAGGCGTGCCGTTCCTCCTGTCCCTCTAGGTGTGTCGCCGATGGCCATCACGAACCACTACTACTTGAGCTCACGCCGAGCAGCGGAGGAATCCCGGATGGCATCCCGACTATTTCCTACTTGGGAAGCCTTCTTCGTGGATCGGCATGAGAGGCGCTGTGCACGAGGAGGACGCCCACCTCCTCCGAACTTCAACGAGGCCAGCCGTCGGCTATGGTGGCGCAACCGGACTCTCCAGAGCGTCATGGCCTACGACACGGCCGCCGACTCTAACCCCGCCTGCGCTACCCTCAAGTCCAGCCCACGCTATCCTCAAGTCCAGCCCAGTACTCTCCGGATGTTCAATTACTGGCGACCCAAGCGATGACAGCGGCGATGCGGTAACTTCTGATGCGAGTATTACAGGTGTAGGCAGGATCATGACTGAATCGCTCCAACATTCCGAAACAAGTTCGACCGATTGTTACTTAATCTGGCCATGTATCTTAATTTTCAGTTCTTTTATGTATCTTAATTTTCAGTTCTAGTTCGGCCGATTGTTACTTAATCTGGCCATATATCTTAATTTTTAGTTCTTTTATGTATCTTAATTTTCAGTTCCAGTTCGGTTTTATGTAACTGTCTCAAAATGACCTATCTCATTCGAGGTTTCTTGGCTTTCGGGTCAAATGACCAATGTTATGGCTAGAATCAAGGCATAGTTTGTGATAATATGGCCATATTGTGCATACATGTGCATCATGGCATGGAAAATAATGTTGCAAGAGGAAGTTTTCCTTTTTATCGCACCAAAAAGGCATTTTCCATTTTCCGAGCATAAAAAACGGACGGTTTTGTGAAGCAACCACCAAATGGCTAATTCAAAAAACCACCAACACATTTTACAAAAATACTAGACCACCTTATATGCACAATGTACCAACAGGGGGATCTGAAACCTTTTCGTCCACCTCTGGTGAAAAAGACAAATTCCTACCGAATCGGCAGGAAGTGGGTCATATATGAACTACAAGTACATGATACGATGCTCATGATTTTTTACAAAAATCATTTTTAGGTTCACAATATGCTATTTTATCAAAAAACAATGCAAGTTGAGCGAGGCTTGGTGAGATTCAAGTGTATACAAAAGATGCGACATTTAAATATCCAATCAATTCAAAATGTTAATACAAAAGATGCATTAAAATATGATTTGATCTAATAAAAATCATTTTTTAGATGCTTAATATTTCTTATGTTCAAAGTTTTAGGATTTAACAATTTATTTTTGTTTGAATTGAATAATCAAAATTTATATGTAAGTGTTTTAATTATTTTGAAAATTTTCATGTAAAGTAAATATAAAATGATTTACATGAATGGATAGATATTATTTTTCTGAAAATTATGATATATTATTCATATTTTTTTGAGTTGAAATGAAAAAGATATGAATTTTCTAAATTCATATCATATTTTTTGAATTAAAAATGCCCCTTTAATGCATGAAATAAATGCCCCCCCTTTAACACCGGTTCCAGACAGGAACCGGTGTTAAAGGGGGGGTGGTGGTAATAAATGCGCGCGGGAAACGAAATCCCCCCTTTAACACCGGTTCCAGCCACGAACCGGTGTTAAAGGGGGGTATTAAATTCACCTTCCCCTTCCTTTCTTCCCCCCAGAGCAGCCAGATCGCCACCGCCACCGTACCGCCACCGCGCGCGCCATCGGAGCAGAGAGAAGCGCCGCCACCGCCACCGCCCATCGGAGCAGAGAGAAGCCACCGCCGGCCGCCACCGCCCTCGGAGAGTGAGGGAGGAATCGTCCGTGGGTGCCCTGAATCGTCGGCCCTGTCACCCACCTCTGTCCGCCGCTCGCCATCGACAACGCCGGCGTCCCCGACCTTCCCCGGCCTCGTCGACCCCACCATCGGCTTCCTGGTGAGCCTCGTGCTCGAGCACATCTTCTCTTCCTCCTCACGGTCTATATCGCCTCCGCATCGTAACCGCCGCCAACCGCAGTTCCTCGTCGTTCTGTTCTCCGGTGACCAAAAAGGGAGGCGCCACACTACTAGGTCCGCCTCGACCTCCTCTTTCCAACCAGCCCAACCACAAGTCCTCGCTGTAGCGATCGACGGAGCAAGATCGACCGAGAGAAGCTCCATTCTTGACGTCCGTGATGCAATATTCGCTTTTCTTTTATTATTTCTGTAATTATTTCAGTGAAGAAAATACCTGACATGTGGGCCCTATCTGTAAGCGACAAAACATTTCCATAAATGTTTTCTAATTAAGAAAATTGTTTATGTAAATTCCAAAAATGCAAATGGTTTTATAATATTCCAAAAAATAATTTAAATGAAATAATTTAAATGCAATTATTTTATAATGCATCCATGCCAGAGAGCAGAGCATGGCCGCGCCAAGGCCCTCATGGCCGGAGCCCGCCCTCGCCTCGAGCGGCCGCCCTCGCCGTCGGGAGCCAGGCCTCTGCCTCTGGCGTCGGCGTGACACAATGTGAACAATGTGTCAAAGTTGGCAGCACAATGTGAACAATGTGGGGAATATGTGTGACGTATAAAAGATGTAGTCGTGTATTCATATTTGAGTAAAGTTTCTGATGTTGTAACATCGATAATATTGTTTACTTAGTGTTGGTGGTGAACTTGATGGTCAAAATCGGGAAACTCGAAACTAAGATGACATGTAATTATGGAGGGAGTAGTAGTATAGATAGGGTGTCAAGCGGGGCGGGTTCGCGGGCAACGTAGTTTCACCGGCTAATATAAACTGTACTACATGCATAGATTAAAACTTGTATACAAATTGGACCTCTGACTCATCCTGATTAGGGTTTCGACCCCTCGGAACTCGTTTAAAATGATCAAGCATTCTTAGGGTTTTAATTTAATTTGTGTATTTATTTGTGTATTTTGGTATGAATAATATGTATATTTGTGTATGAATCCAAGTCCACTTGAATGTTTACACTCTTACTCTAGATAATATTATTGTTTTAGAAACTATGGATCCACTTAGTAGAAACCTTGAAGAAGAAGAAATAATGGAGAACATTATTGATGAGGACACCTCACAATATCTGAACTTGGAGGGACATGATGACGACAACTCAAGTACTAGTCATGGAGAAGATGAAGACTCCGGTGAACGCAATTTAATGGTTACAAAGTCCGGCGAGGTATATGCATTGATTAAGCATCTGCTGACTTCCACCAACAATCTTCTTCTACATGTATTAATTAACGCTTCTTTTAGCCCTCTGGATCTACCAGCCAGCAACCATCTTCTTCTACGAAAAAGAGCAAGCGAGGCGCGAGCCAGCGGTTGAAAGATCGTGCAAAGTTCACGATCGAAGCTGTCCGTGTTGATGGCAGGCCGATGGAGCCCAAGAAGGCCGCAGACAAATTTGTACGTCAGGATGGAGTTCTTGTTAGGGACCAAATCCCAATCATAATTGAAAATTGGAATAAGCCAAAGAAGGGCGACGGTACCTTTGTCGATGACAGATCCAAAGAAACGCTTTGGAATTCGTTGTTGGTAAATTTCACCCTTCCGCCAGAGGAGGATGAAAACAACCCGGTTATAAAGGAAAAGGTCAAAGAGTGGACTCTAAAGAAGATGGCTGACGCTTTCCGCAACTGGAAGACAAAATTGAACAAATTTGTCAAATCTGGCGAGACTCCAAATTTCGAAGACGCATATTATGCGAAGATAAGACCTCACTGGCCCGAATTTGAGACATATAAAAAAAGTGCTATAGCTAAAAAGAGGTCAGAAACCAATACGCTTAATGCCCTGAAGAAGGAATATCACCAGAGGACGGGGTCAGGTGGCTACATATCTCAGAGGCCTAAGTGGGAGGAAGCTGAGAAGGCCCTGCGCGAGAGAGGGATCACACCCCAGACAGATGGGTGGGACCTACGTGCAAAGACTTGGTTCTATGGAATCGGGGCAAGGTTGGACCCAGAAACAGGATTGTGTATCTTCCCAACCCTCCTTGCCAAACCCGTCACTGAACTCATCACGGCATACGAGGAAACATCCGCCAGGACCTTCCATCCCGACAGAGAGAATGACCAGCTCACACGCGCCATCGGTAAAAATAACACCCTGGACATGCACGAGGCACAGGGGGTATGACATGGAAGGATGGGTTTGCCGACTGGAGCGACTCTTACAGATGGCACGGCAGAAAAGAAAAAGAGCGTACAGAGCGGATGACACAGATAGAACATGCACTTGCGGCGCTGCAGGCGCAAGTGAATGCACAACAGAGCCATCAAGCTACCGGCCCATCTCAGCGGCACGAAGAGCCTGCATTGGAAGCTGCCCGCGGCCCAGACTCTGCGCGGAAAAGCAGTGTGGCTTCCACGGAGAACGTGAGCCCACGCTTGAAATGACGGGTCCTCGATACCCCGTGGATGAGATCACGGAGAGCGAACACGCTGAGCTGCATGTGAGATTAATGGGCTTATCCATTAAGGTGGCTGTCGGCTATGCCTTACCTCCTATAGCTGGTGGAACTTACCACTGCCGACCGATTCCAGATGGCTATGCTATTGTCGGGTGGATGAGGTTGTGAAGGAATATGAGGAAGCAGCTTGACCATGCTACGGTGAAGGGAAACTCAACTCAAATTTGCGGTGAAAACAACCATTCTTTGGAAGAAGGAACACATTGTGCTTCCAAATTGAGGTCACTGCACCCCGCCGTCTCATGGCGTCAGCGGTCACCGAGCCGCTCAGCTATCTCTGCGGCAGCCATCTCCGTGGCAGCCATCTCTCAAGGCAGCCATCTCTGCAGCAGCCATCTCCGCTGTTAGCCATCTCCGCCACACCATCTCCGGTGCTTCAGCCATCTCCTCAGCGTAAGCGGAAGAGCACTGCCACGAGGAGCATCAGTAGCACTTCCGCAAAGAAATCCGCAGGAAACCGTACGCCAAAGAGTTCGAAAAACTACGTCCCGCAGCCTTCCGCCAAGCCATTGTCGGTTTTACCGTGGAATCGGAGCGACGAGGAGACCAATAGGATCTCGGAAGAACAGGTCAAGAAATTCTTTGCACCTAGACGGGTCGAGCCAAAGGAGAAAATAGATCCGGCGGTGGTGGAGAAGTTTTATAAAAATCTTTCGAAACCTGAAACCCCACTTGTGCCGGACTACGAGCGCCAGATTTTGAAGGCGGATGCAAGGCGCCGTAGGGAGACTGAAAGTAGCAGTCGTGAGGCACCCCAGAAAACAGTTCCCATGCTCGGAGAGAAGGAAAACCAATCATGTGCCCCGCTCCAAATGTTCGACACACGGGAAGCTCCTCCCGTAAATGATTACGAGGCAGAGCTACAAAGAAAGGCCAATGAGATGGGGATGACTTACATTGCATACTTGAACGTCATGGGAGACAACTTGCCCAAATGCGATGCCAACCCCATACAGCCATGGAAATATGGGAAGAATCTCGTCAAGAAAGAGGAGCTCAAGACTCTACCAACAAAGATGCGAAAATTGCACAAGTGGTACCTTAATTTCTGCAAGACGAGAAAGGTAGAATGGATCACGGCGCATATAAGAGATGATATTTTCTTCTGCGGAGATGACGCGATCGACTTCAACATTCAAGACTTGCATTTTCTATTCAATCAGAAGGAACTCGACAAAGCTGCCATCAGCCTTTATTGTGTGTAAGTACTATTTCTATAATTTATATCTCATCTCATTCACTTTATTAATTGCATGTATATATATATGCTCACCATATATGTATATACTATTATGCAGGAAAAAGGTTATGGAATGCAGGAAAGGAGGCCCTTTTGACATTGGGTTCGTTGACCCAAATAGAGTTCATGAAGAAGTGGTAGAAACCAAACCCGGGCAAACAGAAGATTACTTGCTAACGTCTTTACTGAGACAACAAACCAAAAGAGAAATACTATTGCCTTACAACTTCTCGTGAGTACTGTTACCCTCTCTCTTGTACACATTCTATTTCAGCTTACTCGATGTTAAGTGTAACTGATGATGAGTTATGCGTGCGTAGGTTCCACTTTATTATGCTAGTCATTCAACCCGACTCAGGAAAAGTCCTTGTCATGGACTCGTTACGAAAAGAAAAAGAGATATGGGCAAACTTTAGAGAGATGCTCCAGAGGTAATTTCAATCATATTATTGCACTAGATCGGCAACTTTCGTGATAATAAGTAATTAATTACTCCTTTATCCATTTTCTTTGTCGGACAGGGTTTGGAAAAGGTTCACGGGCAGGGCCGTGGGTGAATGGTCAGAAGAACTAAAATTTGTAGACCAAAATGTAAGTAATACTAGCTAGCTTCCAATTCCATTATATCATGCTTTATTGATTATTATTTTGATTGAACTCTCTATTCTCGTAAAGTGCGCATCGCATCGGGACACGGCAATAACTTATGTGGGTACTATGTTTGCGAATTCATTCAAGAGCACGATATGTGCGACCCAAGCCGCACTAGAACAACTTAGAGTAAGTAAACAAAGTCCACAACATAATTTTATTACCATCAATTGTGTTGAGTTTTATTCTTATATATATATTGACGGCCCATTCTTCATATATATTCAGATCGAACGGATGCGGGACCAACTCCTACCATTTGAACGCATACGAGCCATTCAAGAGGAATTGGCGGGGTTCATACTTGATGAGGTCGTCACGCCTGGCGGAGAACTCTTTAGATCTCCACCAAAATGAACGATGACGATGTATGTGCCGATGACGATGTTTGTGTATAATAATAGTTGCTTAATTATTCATGTACTCGTATGTACCGATGACGATATGTGTATACCGCTCCCGATCGATTCCCCCTCGCTCCCCTCCCGCAGAAATACGCCCAGAACGGGGCAGAGGCAGGCAGGAAAACGGCCTAAATCTCTGCCACGACAGAAGAACATTTAACACCGGTTCCAGATACGAACCGGTGTTAAAGGGGGGGGGCTGAGACCTGCGGCAGCTCCACGTGCGCCACCCCCCCTCTAACACCGAACCCTTAACAGCGGTTGGGGAACCGCTGTTAGAGGGCCCTCCCAACCGGAGTTAAAGGGAGGGGCCTGCACTAGTGTTTCTCCACCTCATCAAAAAGGATGACATTGTAAGGGTTCCTTCTGATTTTCTCCATTAGTTGTCCACCATTTTCGTGGCCAATATAGCTTCAAAGTCATGATCAAAGAAAGCATTAAGAGTAAGAAGGGAACAACTTATGATAATGCAATGTTTAGAGGAGAATTATTCAAAACCTTGGAGGTGCACCAATGAGTCGCGTGAAAGAACCAGGCCCGACATATTCGGACATGTCAAACCGAACCAACATCTTCTCACTATCAAATAGTTGCTCGGCTAGGGCTTTTGCAAGATCTGTCTTTCCAACACCCGTCGATCCCAAGAAGAGGAAAGAACCTATTGGTTGTTGGCCAGATTGATCCAGTCCAGCCTTGGAACGTAGCACGGCTTTCGCAACCAAGTTGACAGCTTCATCCTGTCCAACAACTCGCTCACGCAATCTATCTGCTAAGTGTGTTAACTTATTCTTCTCCTCATGATCAAGTTTAGTGACAGGAATTCCAGTCCATCGACTCACAACCTTCAATTAATAATAGAACATGATAAACATGTCACACTGAAACAATGCATAGTCAATATTAACACAAACATCACGAAGATTGAATACCTTTGCAACATGATCTGGGCTAACTAGTCCTTTACTCATGGCATTTGAGCTAATATGTGTAGTATCCACTTCATTTTGGTTGTTAGTTTCTCTTTTATTTATGACTTGCATCCTTGTGGCGACACATGCCTCATCAATAACATCAATTACCTTATCAGGAAATTGACGTCCTGCACATAACAATAAGACTCGTATATATATAAGATTACTCCAACACACAATCTCTGGGAAAAGGTGCTAGTTCTTCACACACATACACAAAACTAATGGACCAACCTATATCACATTAGCTAACTGCATTTTACCAAATCCGCAAAAGAAATGCAAGTTCCAATCTATCCAATATGACATGCAATGGCTGTACTTTTTTTTAGTCTGTGAACATGGTATATTAATTATTTTAACCTAATTATGTATCCAATACCACTAATTCAGAACGAGACTCAACTGCATGTGATTATTCTTGCTGCCTCGAATTATACTCCATGTAAAGTGCAGTATGATAATTACACAAAAAAGAGAGATGAGGTGTATTATTAAAACGTCTTACCTAGGAAAATCAATAGTACTACAAGCAGCGAATGTAAGTGGAAGATTTCTCACCGGTGATATAGCGGCCAGCAAGCTGTGTAGCAGCCACAATGGCGTCATCCTGAATTTTCAAGCCATGGTGCTCTTCGTACCGCTGCCAACATCGCTGCCGCTCCACCCAACAGCACCGCCACCACTGCTCCCATCCCTCCTTCCCCTGCCGCCACCAACAACCCAAAACCCCAACACCTATGCCACTTCCATCAAACTCCACGTACCCATCACCCTCAGCCTCGACGATGGCAACTACACCAGCTGGCGGGAGCTATTCCTCGTCGCTCTCGGCGGCTACGGCCTCACCGCCCATGTCATTGGCGAGACCACACCATCTGACACCGGACCGGACTCCTACTGGGGCCGCGAAGACTTCACCGTCCTAACCTGGATCTATGGCTCCGTCTCCGTCAACCTCCTCGGCATCGTCATCCGCCCAGGCGCCACGGCACGCACCATCTGGGACGCCATCGAGAACCTCTTCCGCGACAACAAGAAGCACCACACCATTCAGCTGGAGGCCGACTTCCGCAACACACCTCAGGGGGACCTCTCCATCAGCGATTACCGCGCCAAGCTAAAGGCCCTCGCTGACTCTCTTGGCGATGTCGGCCAACCTGTCTCAAATGAGACCCTCGTCCTCACCCTTCTTCGCGGTCTTAACGAGAGCTATGCGCACCTCCGATCGTTTCTTCCGTTTCAGGTGACCTTCCCCATGTTCCTGCAGACGCGGTCCGCTCTCATCCTGGAAGAGACACAAAATAAAGTAGATGTCAAGAACGCCACGTGCACGACGCTTCGGGCTTGCAGACAGAGCCTACAGCCCCCACCTAGCGGCCCTCGTCCTCCACCACCACCACCACCATCGTCGTCCGGGGGCGCCGGCCGTGGCAACTGCTAGCTCTCCGCCAGCCCCTACTACCATGGTGGCCGCGGTCGTGGTGGCGGCCATGGTGGTCATGGACGCAACCTCAATGACTCCCCCTGGCAGTTCAACCCATGGACGGGTGCCCCCAGCCGCGCTCATCTTCAGCAACAGCAGCCGACAACCTGGCAGCCGGCGACGTGGTCGCCCCGGCCCCTGGCGTCCTTGGTACGTGCCCCGGCTTCTCTGCTCCTCAGGCCTACACTGCATACGGGCAGCCCCCACCAGCTATGGGCCGCCGCCGACACCGCCACCAAGCTACAACCAGCCGGCGCTAGACTCGGCCCTTGTCAACGCCCTGAACAACATGCAGCTCTCGGGAGGTGACCGGTACATGGACTCTGGAGCATCATCCCATATGGCATCTGACCCTGGTAACCTATCCTCTCTAAAACATTCCTCTACTCACTCTGTCATCGTCGGAAACGGCTGTTATATTCCCATCCCCCACAGTGGTTACAAAACCCTCTATTCTCCCTGCAAACCTCTCCATCTCAACAACATCCTTGTAGTTCCTAACGTTATCAAACACCTGATTTATGTTCGACAATTCAGCATTGATAATTGCTGCTCCATTAAATTTGATCCCTATGGTTTCTCTGTGAAGGATCTTCTCACCTGGACCATGATTCTTCGATGCAATAGCTCTGGTCCGCTTTACTCCATGTTCCAAGCTCTTCAACATGCCGCCTTCATCCTCCATAAACACCCAGACCTATGGTACCTCCACCTCGGCCATGCCGGAAACACCACTATGATGCTCCTCGCTCCACACACCTACCACAATAAAACAGGGTTGTCCCTGTGTCATGCCTGTCAATTAGGGGAAATGATAGGAAATCGTTTTATCCCTCTAGTTCTAGAACTTCTCGTCCCTTTGAACGTTTGCATTGTGATTTTTGGACATCACCCATACCTAGTACTTCTGGTTATTGCTATTACCTTATCATTGTCGATGATTTTACACAATATTTCTAGAGTTTTCCCCTACACAAAAAATCTAAAGTGTATGCCACCTTTGTCGCTTTCCATGCCCTCATCAAAACTCAAATTCAGCTTCCCATACTATCCCTCCAATGCGACAATGGAAAAGAATTTGATTATACTAATCTTACTACCTTCTGCACCACCCACAGCATCATACACCTCTTCTCATGCCCCTACACCTCTCAGCAAAACGGCAAGGCTGATGAGCTATCCGTACCACCAACGATGTCATTCGCACCCTCCTCATCCAAGCATCCATGCCACCAACTCTATGGGCCGAGACACTACACACATCCACCTATCTCATAAACATTCGACCAACCTCCTCCAACCCAAACACCACACCATATTTCTCGTTGTTTTGGCGCACACCGCGCTACTAAGACCTGTGTGTCTTTGGATGCCCCTGTTATGACAACACATTCTCCACAACCAAAACAAACTATCTCCTTGTGTCGAAAATATGTTTTTCTTGGCTATCCTTCTCAACACATGATTATCGCTGTCTAGATCTCCAAACACGAAAAATTATCATCTCTTTGCATGTCACATTTGATGAAAACACTTTTCCATACTCCTCCTCTACAACAGACACTATCCCTAAACCCATCGATGACATCCTTAAACATCACCTAAACCATACCCAACCCATATGCGACATCGTTGCACCCTCTCCTGCCGCGGCAAAAAAACCCTTTGTCGTAGGATTTCGATAGCCTGCCGCGACATCGCCTTCCTTTGTCGCACCCCCTTCTCCTGCCGTGGTAGCCTAGCTCTCTACCGTGGCAGACCAAACCCCTGTTGACGAGGTTTGATCTCGTCAATGCCCATTGTTATGGACTTGGGTTTTGGATAAGATGGGGATGCTAGAGATCGCGGAATGGTTAACAGACAAGCAACCAGGGGACACGAGATTTACCCAGGTTCAGGCCCCCGGTGGGAAAACCCTACTCCTGCTTGTCTGTTCTTTGATTATCGCGGAACTGAAAGTTACAGGGGTGCGCAGGTGCAATCTGTCGTGGAGGTGTGTATGAAAACGTGAGAGAGCCTCCTCGTCGTGCCCTCCTATCCTTTATATAGAGACATGCAGGTCCCGGGCATAGATCGAGTCGGTTACAAGTTTAGGGTTTTCCCCTTTGAATATTCTATCTTTTCTAGTCTTGCTCTCCAAGGATCCGAAGGTGTCGTGGGCCTAGGCCACCCGAAAGTCTTCATGGACCGGCGCAAATTCCTGTGGGCCTTCCTTGGGCTAGACCAGGTATTCTAAGGTCGTGTATCCGTAGGGTATAACCATGTCAGTAGCCTCCGAGTGTTCAGTAGAATCGTACATTCGGCTGAGGACTCTTCAATATTTCGGGTGCAGCTATCTCTGTTTGCTAGAGAATGATTTGAGTGTGTAGGGATTGTTGATGCGTGTGCCTGACTTTCCCGACGGATCAGGGTCAGTTAACTGTCTTAGGACAAAACAACACGATCTTCTTTAGATTCGAGTCCCTCGACTCAAATCCGGAACATATGCTAGCGTAATTTGACTCAGGCCGCTGAGGACTTACAGGAGTGGAATCCCAGTAAATTTTAAATGATGTACCCAACGCGTCCGTCGGAATTTTTTATCGCACCTGCTGGCACGGATTTTTACTAGCAGAGCACAGTCGTGTGTGTTGCCAGGCCATCAGATGATATCTGTAGGTCTTATCTTTATGTCGCAGACACACCATCCGAATGTTTATCACCGCGGATGTGTTTCGTGTGCCCAAGGATGCTGCTGCTCACTTAGCGTATATATTGGGGCAGAGTTGCCGAATTTTTTTTGCATGCTGATCCGAAGGATCGCAGTCGAAGAATACATAGGGTGCGCGACCAGCTCTCCCTATGGAGTAGCCCCCGAGTGTCTGTTCGAGTTGTAGACTCGAGCGGAGACTTTAATTCAGCTGTTGCTTACTTCAGGTCCGTAGGACACAAATTTTTTCAGATGCTTGAATCAATCCTCCCTATGGGAGTAGCACCCGAGTCTGTAGTGGCGTCGTAGACTCGACGTAGGAATCAAAGAAATAGTTCAGTGTAGTACCTTAATCATACTTCGGGTGCGCGGTCAGCGCTCCTGATAGGAGTAGCCCTCGAGTAGTTACTCAAATCGTAGATTCGAGTGAGTACTTTAGCTGTGTAGCCAAAGTTTTGTAACCGTTGCTAGTATAGCTTTGTTGACGTCAGTGCTGACGATCGGTGACCTCAAGCGTCTGCAGCGCCAGAGATGACGTGACTGGACGAACGTGGGTCCCACGTTCTGACTTTGAATTGACCGTCACCTTGGCGTGGAGATAACTCTGGCGTCGGTTTCCGGTCCGTCGTAGTGGGCGTGTGGCGACGGTTAGCGCTTGTCGGCGACGTGTGGACAGTTGGATTTTGATGTTGTCTCTAGGGCTTCCAGATGAACGATCTCTGTTCGTCGTCTTCGTACTTATAATCTGTGGGGGAAAAGTTTGTTTGTTTTCACTGCAGCCATTTGCCTTTCACTGCTTCCACCTTCTTGAGTTTTCTTCTGCGCACACTGGAGGTTCTTCGATCGTTCCCATCTTCTTTTCTGCGCCCACACCACCGCCATCGCCGCACTTCAATGGGGAAGTCAAAGAAGGCCTCCACCGCAGTTGGCACCAGCGCTACTGCCGGCGGCAAGAAAGGTTCTGCCGCCACTCGTGTCACCAATGGTGGTTGGCGGCGATCAGAGACGCGCGAGGGTGACCTGCGCAAGCTTCATGAGCGGGGTATGATCCCGCAGGACAAGGAGGCCGTCAAGATTCCCGGCGACAAGGTAATTCCCCGTCCACCCGCTGGGTTTTGGGTCATGTTTGTCGCTTTTGTCCTTCGAGGCCTCTCTTTCCCAGTTCATGATTTTCTCCGTGGATCGCTTTTCTTCTATGGCATCCAACTCCATCATCTGTCGCCAAATTTCCTTCTCCACATCTCCTGTTTCATCACTTTCTATGAGTGCTGGCTTGGTATCGAGCCACACTTTGGCATTTTCCGGAAACTCTTTTCCGTGAAGAGGCAATCTGGCTCCGATGGCGTTTGTCCCATCGACGGCTGCATCATTTCCCTTAAATCCAATTTTCTCTTCTTCTCTTTTTCTATGTCCGAGTCTGTCCAGTACTGGCGGAGGCGATGGTTTTACATCCGTGAATCCCCAGTGGATGGACAAAATTTTGTCCTTGCTCTTTTCGACCCCTCCCAGAAAATCCAGCCGAAGAGGTCCTGGAAGAACCACATCTTGGATGGTGAGGTGGCGGAGATAGAGGAGCTCTATCGTCAGGTGGAAGATCTCCAGGTAATTCCGGATAAAGAGGTGAACAGTGTGGATATTATCCGCACCTTCCACAAACGTCGGGTGCAGCCGCTTTATGCTAGGACGCACCGATGTTCCTTTACTCTGGCCGCCGGGATCCGACTAGGGTTTCGACTGAGGAGTTCTACAAGGGGGATCTCGACAGAGTCCTTCAGCCGCTGCTGAAGTACAAATCTAAAGAGGACCTTCCGGGCAAATCGCTAACTTCTCCGTTTACTGCCGCTCGTCCGGTTCCACAGGTGTAGATCTAGGGCGTGCGCGTAGCGCTATTTTCGAGTGCGTTTTTCTTGTGTTTGTTTGTGCTGAAAGTTTGCTTTCTTTGTGCAGGAGTTCAAGGTACCAGGCATGGTGCCTCCACTACCCGAACGTTTTCCGGATGCGCCGGACAATGAGGTAGTGGACTCCATGTCGGAGCTTCCTTCGGCACAGTCGCCAGCTGAAGAAGCCCCCGAGTCGAGCGAGGAGCAGACCCAAAAGAGCGCACGAAGCTCGAGTGAATCATCAGATGCCTCGACTCCGCCGATGCCTAGGAACCCGTCGTTCCTTGCGCGTCACAGTGGAGGTGATGGTGGCTCTTCCTCTTCTTTTCTGGCCGTTCGTGTGCATGCTATAGCGCCATAGCCGCCGACGAAGCGGAAGAAGGAAGATAAGAAGGGTAGGAGGTCCTTGCCTGTCTTCAATTTGAGCGATATGGAATCGTAAGTTCTTTTCGGTTGCTTTTTGCTATCCTTCATTTCTGCTTGATTGCCTTTGCCTAATGTTTTTTATTTGCAGCCACTCATCTGATGGCTCATTTAGTGATGCCACTCAAGAGATGGTGGGGGAGTCAAAGGTAACGCCTCCTCCTTCGCAGACGGTGGCCACCTCTGGGGGTGTTGCTCCGAACCCTTCTCCGCAGGAGGTTAGGGTGATTGTCTCCCATAAGACTACAGCCGGACCTTCGGAGTCGTCGTCTGGTCATGTAAGTGCTTTCATTCTTTGCCGTGGGGGGAGCCCCCGAGCATTTTTGTATGATATGCTGATTATTGCTTCCGTTTTGTGCGCATCTCGGGGGGAGCCCCTGAGCGCTATTTTCGTATGATCGATTTGTTTTGCTCGTTTCTTGGGCGCAGCCCCTGAGCCCTTTTCCTGATAAGCTGCTTCTTATCGAGGCCAACCCTTGTGCAAGGCGCCAACCAGCTGGTAAATCAGCATCTGGCGTTGGAGGCCAGCCTCTAGAGTCTTCAAGGTACACCCAAAACTGGGTATTTTACTTCTTCATCTTCTTGATTTCTTATGATACTCACACATGTACTTGTTGCTTTTTTCAGATGAGAATAATACTGCCCTCCGCGAGCTTGATGCTCTCAAAAAGAGCCTTGGGCGAGCGGAGAAAGTAGCTGAGGATGTCGTTGGTGCAAAGGGGCGCCTTGAGAAGGAGCTAGCCGACGCAGCTGCGGCCAAGGAGCGCCTGCAGCAAGAGGCTACGGACCGCGAGGAGTAGCTTGCCACCGCTGTGGCCTCGCGCGAGAAGGAGGTAGTCGAGAAGCTGATGGCTGCTGCTAAGGCTATTTTGGGTGAGTGGTTTTGCCTGATTGGTTTGTTTCGGCTGCCCTGGCTATGTACCTTTGTTTGATTTTTACTGTTCCCTTGTCTGTTTTCTAGATGCTGCCGGTATTGAGTTTAACCGCGGTGCCCTGGAGCACGGTAGTGCTCTGGATGATGTCGCTGCGGAGGTCGAAGACCGTTGCAGCACCATGGTTGGCTCACTTGCCAAGGCCAAGGAGGTGCTTGGACGCTTCTACAAGGAGCTCGTCCCTAAGGGCGTTGCCCTAGACGATGTCAAATTGTTGGCAGATGCCTTGTCGGACGACGCACCTGCGGCGTACAAGCGCAAGCAGAAGGGCATCGGCGCGTCCATGGGGCTGGCAATGGCCATGGCGTCTGGAGCGAAGCTGGATCTTCATCAGGTCACCTCCCAGATGCCGACGGCTTCCGACGGATCCGAGGTAGCTTTTGCCCTCTATGTTGCCCGTTGAAAACGCTATGGCGAAGCAGTTGACCTTTGGCGGAGTAGTGAGGCAGCAGGAGAGGCCAAGAGCATGTCGCTCGAGGCCACTCAGGATGCAGCTGCTTAGGCCCTGTAGTTGTAGTGTAGTAGTTGTCTTTTGTTGTAATATATTTATGAAACTCCTTGTGCCACGCAGTGGCTTTTGTATATAATGAATCCTCGAGCTGGTTGCCCATTCGTATGTTTTTTCATATCCTTGTCTCTTTTCCTTTAGGGACCTTCGGGTGATGACCCTGTCGATACTAAGCCTGTTCCGCAGCCGTGACCATCCTTGGATGATGCGTCGCAGCTTGTGTTTCTTCGTGACCTCTTCCGCAATCTTGAGAAGGAGTTGCTTGGCATCCGAGGTCATGCGGACGTTTGGAAATCGAAAGCAGAGCGAAGCGCCGCTAGAGAGGAGTATTTGATGGGAGAGTTGCGGCGTTTAGCCAAAGAGGTGCAATGTGATTTTCTTTGAGCTGCTGCTCATTTTCGGATGCGCATGTTGGCTTGTCATATTACTTTGTAGGTGTTTGCAGGTGCTAACCTTGTTCCTCAGGAGGAGAAGGAGCGTGTTGCAGTTTGAGTCAATTGCTTGACCCAACAAGATATGGAGGATGGCAGCTTTTTCTGGATGGACCGCGACCGTGCCATGGTCCTTGCGACTGTGCAAGATCGTGTTCACCAGGTATCGCGAGTGTTGCGGCAGGTGAAAACTTCCCTGGCGTCGATGCTGCACGTCATGTTTCCTCTTGATGAAGCACCATCGACTCTCTAGGGCTTGCTGGCAAATTTTCGAGACGTGTGTCACGTCAGGGAGCTGGTGCGGCACCAATTGGTTGCGAGGGTGAAGGCTGCGCTTTCCCTCGTGCGGCTGCATCGCCCTGACGTGTAGCTTACTGCCATTGCGGCTGGGCCGCCTCCTCAGCCAGATGGTGGCATGTGGGACATGCGTCCACACTACGCAGCTGTAAGGCAGTATGCCGAACAAGTTGTAGATCTTTTTGAGCATCGTGCGCAGGTGATTCTTCAGAATAGGTAGGACCTGAAAAAAGATAGATGTAAAACTTGTATATGTTCGACTGGGCATGCTATGCCCTTTGTTGTAAAGGTTGATTGTAGTAGCACGTGGTTCTTGTCTATGTGCATGACCTTTTTGTTAGCCTGACGTGATCAGCTACTCAGGTTTACATGCGTTATCCTTAGTCGACGAAGTCGTGAGGTGAGGGGAGCCCCCGAGTGTGTTTGTAGTATAAAGAGATGAGAGTAAGAGATAAATTTGGGGCGAGACACTTAGCTTTATTCATATCGTAATGAGGAGGTACATTGTTCGGCTGGGTAGCCTTGGCTGAATAGCCTTATTGAAAGTAAAGGGGGGATAGCTAGGGGTAGAAGCGTCGCATTTGTGCGACGTTCCATGGGTTGGAGTATGCGACTCCAGACTCCACGTGATTAAGGGGATAGGCGCCACCTGGGATGACTTCGGTGACGATGTAGGGTCCTTCCCAGGGGACTCGAGCTTCTTCGGTCGCTCTTGCTTGAGTCGTAAGACTAGGTCTCCTTCGACGAAGGACCTTGGTCACAGCCGAGTGTGTCGACGATGTCTTTGAGTGCGGCCATCGATTCGGCTTCGATGTAGGCGATGACCTATGGGGCCTTGTGTCGTACTTCGGCAGGTAGCACGGCTTCAGCTCCATGCACCATGAAGAAAGGCATGTAGCCCGTTGAGCTGTTTGGCGTTGGGCGCAGGCTCCAAATGAAGGAGGGTAGCTCCTCTGACCATGCTCCCGCGGCTCGCTCGATCGGGCTCATTAGGCATTTCTTGATGTCGCCGCCGACGAGGCCCTTGGCCTTTTCGACATGCCCGTTCGTTTGCGGGTGCGCCACAGAGGCGTATGTTATGTTGATCCCGAGGCCCTCGCAGATGTCCTGGAATTCTTTGGAGATGAAGTTCGACCCGTTGTCCGTGATGATGCTGTGTGGCACGCCGAACCTGTAAACTATGGATTCGAAGAACTTCATGGCTGCTTTACCCATTTGGTTGGTAACAGGCATGGCTTCGATCAATTTGGTGAACTTGTCGACTACGACCAGGAGGTAGACGTGGCCTCCTTTCGAGGACCTGGGTAGTTTGCCGATCATGTCAAGGCCCCATTGGGCGAAGGGCTAGGCCAAAGGTATGGGCCTGAGCTCCAATCCGGGTGCGTGCAGTTTATCTGCGAACCTCTAGCACCCATTGCATCTTCGGACGATGTCCTTGGAATCGTTCATGGCCGTTGGCCAGTAGAATCCAGCTCGTAGAGCTTTGGCGACGAGGGAGCGGCTGCCCGCATGATGGCCGCGGATGCCCTCGTGGATGTCTTGGAGGATAGTTTTGCCATCACCAATGGTGATGCACCTTTGGAGTACACCCGAAATGTTGCACTTGTACAACTCGACATTGATGATGGTGAAGGCCTTGGACCGGCGAGATATGCGCAGGGCATCTGTTGGGTCATCAGGCAGTTCCTTGTCTATCAGGTACCTGAGGTACATACGGCTGTGTCCATGTTTCTTCGACTGCCATGACCTGCATCAGGTTGACCACTGCGACCTCTGTGTCGAGCTTTTTGGATCCTTCATGTCCTTCGGGTAGCACAGCCCCCGTGTGCTCTGCTTCTTCGGGTGATCCCTTGGGAATTTCCTTTTGATGGATGGCACGCAAATCTGTTCGAGGAACACACCTAGTGGCACTCGTGCATAGGTGGAGCCGATATTGGCGAGCCTATCGACTTCTTCATTGCTTTCTCTTCCAACGTGCCAAAGCTCGCAACCGTCAAAGTCTCCTTCGAGCTTGTTGTAGAGTGTGTCGTACGCGATCATGTTTGCGGCGTGTGCATCACACTCGTTCATCGTTTGCTGGACAACAAGGTTCAAGTCACCATAGATGACTAGGTGCGTTGCGCCACAAATCTTGGCCATCCTCATGCCGTGGATGAGGGCCTCGTATTCGGCTTCGTTGTTGGAAGCTCGAAATTTCATCTGTAGGACGTAGTTCATCTTGTCACCCTGCGGGGATGTTTGTATGACCCCGGCTCCTGCTCTAGCCTCGCGTTTGGAGCCATCGAAGTGCATCGTCCATGATTGTGTCATGTCTGGGGTGTCGGGTAGCTGCAGCTCCATCCAGTGTACGAGGAAGTCCGGTAGGACCTGGGACTTGATCGCATTGCGCTTCTCGTAGATTATGTCTAGGGGAGACAGCTCGATTCCCCACAGGGCCATGCGTCATGTGGCCTTCGGGTTGTTCATGATGCTGTTCAGGGGTGCTTCGTTGATGACTATCACCTGATGCTTCTGGAAGTAGTGGCTCAGTCGACAAGCCATCATGAACACTCCGTAGGCGAGTTTCTGGTAGTGAGGGTAGCTCTGCTTTGTTTGCGTTAATACCTCGCTGAGGTAGTAGATTGGGCGTTGGACCCCATGGGTCTTGCCATCTTCGGGTCGCTCGACCACGAGCACAGTGCTCACCACCTGGTGCGTGGCTGATATGTATAGCAGGAGGGGCTCGCGTTCCTTCGCCATGACCAGGACGGGCGAGGTGGAGAGCAGTCGCTTCAGATCTTCGAATGCGTCGTCCGCTTCGGGCGTCCACTCGAATTTGTCTGCCTTGCGCAGCAGCTGATAGAAAGGCAAGGCCTTTTCGCCCATGCGGCTGATGAACCTGCTCAGTGCCGCGATGCGCCCGACGAGTTGTTGGATACCTTTGAGGTTTTTCGGTTTCTCCATGGCCAGTATGGCCTGGATTTTCTTTGGGTTCTCCTCAATTCCTCTTTGGGAGATGAAGTAGCCCAGCAGTTGGCCAGATGGGACGTCGAAGGCGCACTTTTCTGGGTTCAGGTTGATCTTGTAGCAATCAAGGTTGTCGAACGTCTCGTGGAGATCGTCGATCAGTGTCTTGGCCTCCCTTGTCTTGATTACTATGTCGTCGACATATACTTGCACATTGCGGCCGATCTGGCTCTTCAGGCATGCCTGCATGCACCGCTGGTACGTAGCACTTGCGTTCTTTAGTCCGAAGGGCATTGTGTTGTAGCAAAACACTCCGAACGGTGTGATGAGCGCTGTTTTCTCCTAGTCTTCAACCTTCAGTCGAATCTGATTGTAGCCTGAGTAGGCATCAAGGAAGGAGAGTTTCTCGCATCCTGCGGCGGAATCGATAATCTGATCGATCCGAGGGAGAGGGAAGTGGTCCTTTGGACAGTGCTTGTTCAGTGATGTGAAGTCTACGCACATCGGTTGTGTCCTTTTTAGGGACCATCACGGTGTTGGCTAGCCACTCGCTTTCCTTGATGTCCTTGATGAAATCAGCGGCGAGTAGTCTGTTGACCTCAAATCCGATGGCTTCGGCCCGTGGCTCGGACAGTCGTCAGATGGACTGTTTGACGGGCTTGGTATCTGGGAACAGATTGAGTGCGTCCTCGGCGAATTCCCTGGGAACTCCTGGCATGTCCGCAGGACACCAGGTAATTTCAGCCACGGAGGAATTCGACGAGCTTTCCTATCTTGGGGCTGAGGTCGTTGGCGATCAGCGCCATCTTGGAGGCGTCCGTTGGGTGGATCTGCACCTTCTTTGTGTTGATTGTTGAGTCAAACGACATGTCAGGTGCGGTTTGCCTCGAAACTGGGGGTGCCCCGTTGTCCGTCACTTCCCAAAGCCTTATGAGCTCTTCCTGCATGCCGAATGACTGGGAGATTCTGAAGTCCACCACGCTGGTCCGATCGGGTGAAGCTCCCGTGGGCGGTGATGGTGCCACAGGTCCCGCATCTTGAGTAGCAGGTAGGCATAATGCGGTACTTCTAGGAACCTTGCGAACGCCACGCGTCCGAGGATGGCGTGATATTGTGATGGCCAGTCCACCACTTCAATCTCGAGTCGCTCGCACCGAAATTTGTCGGGCTGGCCGAAGATGACGTCGAGCCATACCTTTCCCAGGGGAAATATGCCCTTCCCTGGGATGATGCCGTGGAACGTTGTGTCGGATTGTTCCAGGCTGCACAGCGGGATCCGCATTGCTGCTAAGGTGCTAGCGAATATCAGGTTGATGCCGCTGCTGTCGTCCATGAAGACGCGGCTCATATTGAACCCTCCGATCTGCGCCTCAAGCACCAGGGAAGCATGACCTGGGCGAGGGATTTGGCGGGGGTGATCCGAACAGCTGAACGTGATGCAGGACTCCGAACTGCTGAGGTACTTAGGGATGGCTGGTGGAGCAATCACAGCCAAGTTGACTTGGCGGGTGATTTTCTTTTGCACCCTATTTGTTGGGCGCCCCTTTTGGATCATCATGATCCTTGACGTAGGTACCTGCGTTGTTCTGCATGGGTGCGATTGGGTGGTTCGAAGTGATGGGGATATGCCTACTGGGTATCTCGGACGCTTCCGACCGCCCAAAGGTGGCGAGTGGGCTGTGAGCAGCGAGTGGATCAAGCCCATCAGGTACCAGCATCGGAGGTCGAGGCCCAGCAGTAGATAGGCCTACCGGTCGATCGAGTTAAACGATTAACAAAGTTGTAACCGAATCGGTTGAGATATGTAAACCCTAGGGAGGTAAGCTTATATAAACCTCCTAAAGGGTGAGTAGAGACGTTCCTCATACACCCAAGCAACTCGCCGCCTAGCCGAGTTCGCCATTGTAAACACCATAATACAATCTAGCAGAGTAGGTCTTTACCCTCCGGGCCGAACCTAGGTAAAACCTCGAGTCTCCGCCTCATCTCGCACCGCATGGCTGGCCGCCTTGCCCTTCGTTTACTACTCGCCGATTGCAAGATCTGCCGTGGTCATTCACGGCAGTGGCGCCCACCGGGCCTGGCCGGTGTTCCGCGGCGAGATCCAATCTGCCCATCAGCAGACGGTCGCCACCGCCGCATGATAGCGATTGGCGAGATGCTCCGGATCTTGCCAAGCAGCTACGTCCCGCGGCGCGACCGTCACGCGACAAGTGATCCCGCCACCGGCACGATCAGCCTCTTCGCCGGCTTCACCGACGTCATCACCTCGGAGGACTCGGCTCGCATCCGCGAAGTCGCCACCACGCGATCGGCTCTCCGAGAGCCAGATCCGCACGATCCACCGCCTCCCGAAAGTACGACTCAGCCAAAGAACGTGGCGAGAACTTCGGCCGCGGAAGATGCAACCCTCACCGACGACGCCGACGGCGACCCAGCGTCACTTTCGCGGATCCATCACCGGCCTCGTCGGGCTCCATCCAGTCTCCAACGGGAGATTTCGAGGACCCTCCATCCTCGGGATCTTCGACTGACTCGGCCGGAGAACTCCGCCGACCTCCGCGACGGTGCCAGCCGCCACGACCTACATGGCCACCGCACCGATCCGCCGGAGGACCTTTCTCCACCCGATCCTCCTAACGCCACGGCGGCGGAGGTCGAGAACTCCGCTGGCGGAGGCGACGCAAGAGCAAGCCGAGCGAAAATTTCGCCTCGGCGGTGACGCGCAGAACTGCCACGCTACCACCAGCCGGATCAGGTCACGCTGAACCCCACCGTTCAGGGCGCGCCCGAACCCGGCGACGAAACGACCCTCGCATAGCCGAGCGCCGATCGCAAACGCGCCACCGAGGAAGCAACCGCCTCCGCGGGATCAACGGCCTTCGACAGCCCTTACCATTGCGCCCTGGGCGCTGTATTCGCCAAATTCATGGCGGCACCCCACCACGCTGCATAACGCGATGAAGCTCCCCGGGCCGTGCGGCGTCATCACCATCAACGGCGACCCTGACATGGCCGCCGAATGCGAGGCCAAAGGAGCCGCACTCGCCGACGCCGTGATCGCGGCGGAAGCTAATCACGCCGATGAGCTCGCCAAATACGCGAGCGGGGTCAACAACGACGACCCCACAATACTCAAGAAGCCCAACTCAGAGGGCACAAACACCTCAACCTTTGAGGCCACAACGCACACCCGCACCGTCGAGCTGGTCCCAGGCGACCCGGCCGGAGCGGTGACGACGATGACATGAGCCCGGATAGGAAGGCGCGCCATCGAGTTCCTGAGAACAGGGACATCTTCGCATGGAAACCCTCCGACATGCCCGGTGTCCCTAGGGAGCTCGCTGAGCACAAATTAAACGCCGACCCCAAAGTGCGGACCAAGCCGCTTCGGCCATTCAACGAAGAACGCCACGGCAATCGCCGAGAAGTGCGGCGCCTACCGCCGGCTTCATTCGCCAATCAAATACTCAAGTGGTCGCAAACCCACCCGGTCGAAAAGAAAACGTGACTGGAGAATGTGTATCGACTACACAAACCTGAACAGCGCCGCCCAAAGGAGCGATTCTCCCGCGGATCGATCAGATCATCGACTCCACCGGGCTCGGAGTCGTTATGTTTCCTCGACGCCTACTCTGGGTATAACCAGATCAAAATGGCTGTCGAGGACGAGGAGAAGACGGCGTTCATCACGCCATTCGGAGCCTTCTGCTACACCGCCATGACCTTCGGCCTCAAGAACGCCGAGCAACGTACCAACGGTGCATGCAAGAATGCCTCGCGAGCCAAATTGGCGCAACATCCACGCTCACATCGA
The DNA here is from genome assembly GCA_030063025.1 of Avena longiglumis. Lineage (NCBI taxonomy): Eukaryota > Viridiplantae > Streptophyta > Magnoliopsida > Poales > Poaceae > Avena > Avena longiglumis. The sequence continues at coordinate 546,413,197 of CP125973.1, read as the reverse complement.
CGACGTGGTCGTAAAATCCGCCGCCAAGGCGACCTACTCGCCGACCTCGCGAGACCTTCGCCAACCCGGAGGTACAAGATAAAGCTCAACCCAGCAAGTGCACCTTCTGTACCCGCCGGCAATTACTAGGTACGTCGTCTCCAAACGAGGGATCGAGGCAAACCCAACGAAGATCGACACGATCGCCTCGCTCGCAAACCCGAGTGCTGCGCGACGTCGAGGCTGGCGAGCGGGTGGCGGCTCGGCCGCTTCATCCCCGCTCGGGCGAAAAGGCGATGCCCTATACCGCTGCGCAAGAATCCCACCTTCCAGTGGGACAAGGAGGCGGACGACGCGCTCCGCGACCTCAAAAAGGTGCTACTCGCCGCACCACTACTCGCCGCACCCATCGACAAGGAGCCCATGCTGGTTTACGTCGCAGCGTCCGAGCGCGTCGTCAGCGCTGTAATGGTCGTCGAACGACCAGATGAAGGAAAAGAGCGCCCGGCCGGTATACTACATCAGCGAGGTCCTAACTGAGTCGCGCCATGATACCCACAGCAAAAAGCTGGTATACGCGGTCTTGAGCTCAGCGGCCGCACTACTTCCGAGCACCCATCACGGTCGTCTCCTCCGCTCCACTACAAGACATCATCCGCAATCGCGAGGCGATCGGGCGTCGCCAAGTGGGCCGAGATCGGCGTCCACAACATTAAGTACGAGCCAGGCGATTAAGTCACGAGCATCGCCGATTTCCTCGCCGATCGGGAGGCCCAAGCAGAGAAGCCGACCTCCATTCATCGAGCCCCACGTCGACGGGTCCAAGAACGCGGACGGCAGAGCGGGATAGTGCGACCTCACCAAAGGCTCCGCTACATACTCCGCCTCGAATTCACGCCCGCACCAACAACATGGCTGAATACGAGGCCCTACTCCACGACATGCGAGCCGCAGGAGATGGCGTCAATCGCCTTGATGCTATGGAGACTCCGACCTCGTTCAGGGTCAAGTCGCGGCACCGCGACGCCGTCTCTACCATGGCGGCATACCGCCAAGAGGTGGACAAGGTGGGCGGCCACTTCACGGCTACTCGGTCGAGTGGATCGGCAGAGGAAAACGAGGAGGCCGACTCTCGCATCGGGTCGGCACGATCCGCACCACCCGGCGTGTTCCTCGACACCATCTTCACGCCGTCGGGTCTCCTCCGAAGGAGATCGACATTGGAGTCCCGCTCCAACCAGAGGCAACCTTGGTCGCACTCGTCACCGAACCAGACGACTGGACCAAGCCCTACATCACCTACCTGGAGACGGGCAACCTGCCCGCAGACGAGACAAGCGCTCGAATGATTGTTCGCCGATGCAAGTCCTACACAATCATCGGCGGCGAGCTACAAGCGCGTCACCGGCGTGTTCCAACGCGTCCAACCAGCTGAAGGACGCAAAATCTTACACGACATCCACTCAGCGATCGCGCCACCACGCCGCCAAGGCTTCCTGATCGCCAAAGCCATGCGACACGGCTTCTCTTGCCCATCAGACACGCCGACGCTGCCGATATCGTCCAGCGATGCGCCGGTGCCGGCACGCCAACCGCACGCCGCTCCAAGTTCGGCTCAAAACAATCCCCATCACCGCCATTCGCGTGTGGGGCATGGACATGGCCCCTTCAAAAGGCCCCTCGGCTACACCCACCTGCTGGTCGCCGTCGACAAATTCACAAAGTGGATAGAAGCGAAGCCAGTCCGGAAATGCGACGGGAAGACTGCCACTAAGTTCCTACGCGAGCTCATATACCGCTACGGTTTCCCCAACAGCATCATCACGGACAACGGCACAAACTTTGCCAAGGGAGCAATGGCCGAGTTCTGCGAAGAGCACCACATCCGGCTCGACCGCTACCGCGACACCCGAATCCAACGGCCAGCAGAACGAGCCAACCAAAGCATCCTCCACGGCTGAAGCCGCGACCAGTACCACTCGGCGCACCATTGGTGCCGGGTCAAGAGCTTCCCTCCGTCATCCGGGGAATCCGCACTCGGTCAACAGGTCGACGGATTCACCCCTTCTTCATGGTCTACGGCGCGAAGCCGTCATGCCAACCGACCTCGAACACGACTCGCGGATCGTCCACTATACGGAGGTCGCAAACGAATCGGCCCGCCAAGATGGGCTCGACCAACTCGACGGCCGCGACCTCGCCGATCGCGACCGCTATCTATCGCCAAGGGCTCCGTCGCTACCACAGCCGACGGTGAAAACCCGCACCTTCCAGAAGGCGACCTGGTGCTACGCCTCATCCAGACAAGAAGGGCATGCACAAGCTCTCCTCATCCATGGGAAGGCCTGCTGCTATCGGGCGTGCTCGGCAACGACGCCTATTACCTCGTCGACGTCCCGGGACGGTGAACTCGACGTCAAGCGGCCGTGGAATGTAAATCTCCGGAAGTTCTATACCTAGAACCCCACATATGTACTCTCCGGTCGCTATGAATAAAAGAAACAGTTATCGCAAAATTGCCTACTCCATACCTTGTGCCACTCGCACGTAATTAACAGCGTCATGCTAAAATACGTAAGTCAACCTTGGTACAAATCGCGCACGGCTAAGTAGTGCGTAAGAGCACCGAGTCATTTCAGGTCTTACATCGTCCACAAACGCCAATCGGAGCCCCATCGAGTCGCTTAGCTCGACTGGTTTTACAAACCAAGACATCTCCTCGCTTCCCACAGCGACCCGGTCCTCCGCATCCTTGGCGAAGCAACTCGAACGCTAAGTACCACGCTCGGGACGGATACCAGTTCGTCTCGATCGGACAGTGAAAACGCCAAGAGAGCGTGCCCAGACTCGCCACGCGACCGACCCACCGGGCCAGCGGAGCGGCGCGCTAACACAAACGCTCGCCTCAACCACCCTCGAGTCGCGCCTTGAACTACCAAGTACCACGCTGGGACTCGCACCCGCACCGTTTCAGACGGGAAAACGGTAAAAGTCTGAGCACTCGAGGGAGTCGCTTGCGATCGGCTCTCCGAGCTCCAAGTAGTCGACTCAACCAACAACACACATGATAAACAACAAAACATCATATCTAAGGTGAACCCCGCAAAAGGGCGGACGCGCTCGGGGACTCACCCAAAATCAATCCAAAACACGCAAACAAATAGCAAAATGAACACAACGTTCCTTTCAATCGCATATCGCATTGTCTTACATTACAAAATATGCCTACTCGGCAGAACTGCTACTAACACTATTCCGCAGGCTTCGACGATGATGCACCAGCGTCCCGGCGCTTCCGGATGAATGCAGTGTACGGGTTAGATGGATAAGTCGTCAGCTCGCCATCGCCGCGGAAGGGCTGCTCGACCTTGAAGTCGATGCGCGGCGTTGTCGTTGACGCGACGACCGCTTCTGATGCGGAAGAAGGTCGCCCATCGCCCAAACACGCCCGAGTGCGGCGGCACGTTCCTGCAGCTTAAGAACTCGCAGATCCACCGCGGGCGTTGAAGGATAACCACTCGCCACGTCGAGGTCGAAATCTTCGAAGTGGGCGAGTCGAGCTCGAGCCGTCGGCGCTCCGTCGAAAAGCCGACCGCATCATGAACTCCACGGCAGCGGCGCCTTCTCCAAGTACTCCCACACCTCAACGAGGTCACTGAATAACCTCCGTGGCGACATCTCTTGAAGGTAGGCGCGGATGCATCGCCGACAGCGTCAGCCGAAGTCGACGAGCATGCTCACGCACTCCCTCGCATCAAGAGAACTCGCTTCTTCATGGCTACCAATCATACGGCCTGCTAGATGGAAGCAGTTGGGAGCACCACGGAAACCACAAACAATATAACCACAAGACTGGGAAGACGCGCTCACCGATCAGCAAGGGCGAGCCCGATAATGAAGCTTTGAAGCGATGTCTTATCGTCACGAAGCCCAACGATGAGGGCTTCCGACACCTTCCGGTCTTCCTCCCGGCGGCAACGGGCGGCCTTAGCTCGCCTGTTCGCCGAGCTCGCTTCTTCTTCGCCTCCGCGATTCGCGCTCGAGGTGGCGATCCTTTGCTCGCCAGCGCTTAACGCAGATTGCCGCCGTCGGCCGCCAGGGACAAGCTCCTGGCGAGCCACCTCTGCCTGCGCAGCAATTGCCTGAAGCTCCTTGTTTACTTCTTGGAGAGCGCCCAACTCCTTCTCAGCACGCTGCTTCGCAGCCAATCGCTCTGCCGACTCCAGTTGTAAACCCTGCAAAGTTTCAAAGTCAGTTCACACGAAAACAACTCAGTGCCCACCCGCTACAATTTAGCGGGTGCGCACTCGGGGACTGGCGGCTCGAAAATTACTCAGTGCCCACCCGCTACAATTTAGCGGGTGCGCACTCGGGGACTGGCGGCTCGAAAATTACTCAGTGCCCACCCGCTACAATTTAGCGGGTGCGCACTCGGGGACTGGCGGCTCGAAAATTACTAAGTGCCCACCCGCTACAATTTAGCGAGTACGCACTCGGGGACTGGACTCGAACGCACAAAACAAGTAACTATAAAGAATCAGGCCGCCGCAAAACACCGACCTGATCCTCGGGGACTGGAGGTACCTGGATGGCCGCGCCAAGCATGTTGTCGCTTGCGCGGCCCACGCAAGCAGCGCCGGTGTGTGCCCGCGACGTTGGTCAATCTCAGCGTCGGCGGTCTCTGGAGCGGGGTTCGGAGTCGCAGCCTCACTCGCCGTGGCCGCCTTGGCCATGAAGCGGGGGAAGGTAGCACCCGCCCCAAAGGAGCTCGCTTCTTCCGGTCTAGGCAACGAAATGCCTCCCTTCGTGGACGCGGTAGCTTCCACAGCGGGCCCAGCCGGCGCGACTGCCGTATCGTCAGAGACAGTGACGATGTCATCGCCCTTGGCCTTTTTGCTGCCTTCCGTGGAAGCGGCGACCTCATCCACCTTCCTCTTACGGGAAGGGTCCTCCTCGCTAGTGGCGGAGGGCACCTTGGCCACCGTCGGGTGGCTCATCTTCTTCACTCCGGTCCTACGCATCGAGACAAGTCAGAAAAAGGAACATTCAAAATACTAAGAGAGAAAGGCGAAAGCCGAGTACACTCACTTGGCGACGGGAATGAAACGCAGCCCTGTGCGAAGGCCGGCCGGTTTCTCCAGCTCGGGGCCAAGCCGGCGACTGAGCCCCAGTTCCAGGGCGCCAGGGCCCAGATCTGAGCGGTTTCTTTGATGTTGAGGTAGCGGTTGGCGCCTCGGGCGCCTTCGGTGAGGTTTCCTTGCTAGGGCTGCCGCGACCGGAGCCTCCTTGCGGGCGAGACCGCCACGGGACCCTTTGCGGCGGTCGCCTCGGTGGAGCCTTCCCTAGCCGGATATCGGCCAAGGGCGGGGCATCGAGGCCAGCGGTGCCTCCATGGATGGTGCATCTAGCGTGGTTGTTGCCGGGCCGCCCGTCACCACCGAGCTGTGGGCATCGGAGCTGGCTGGCGGCGGTGAGGCCATCTTGGCTTCGTCCTCCTCCTTAGGGGGCCTCGCCTTTCTCCTTCTTCTTCTTCGCGGGAGTGGCACGACGAGCGAGGTGGTCTCCGGAGTTCCTCGTCATCGTCATGGCGCCGAGGCTCCTGCCGCCTCGATCTCGCTACGACGCGTTGCCCATGGGTCTTTCGACCCGGTGGGGCGATCTCTTCGGATTCGTCCTCATCGTCCTCGTTGCCCTTGGCGGAGGCGACTTCGCTTGTGTCTGGCGGATGGCGGAGCTCTCGTCATCGGTGGTGGAGCCACCCTTCCACCACTTGGAATAGCGTTAAACATGGAACAAAGTTAGAATTACCGCGATCGCATATCTGCATTGCGAACAAGATCAGTTATTACCGTTGGGCCGGACGCCGTGGTGTATGGAGGGAGCCCGCTGCGATCCGTATGCCGCTGGGTGATCCTCTTCAGCGCCAGAGGTAGTCCTCCGCCCACTGGCGAGGCAGGCCTTCGTCGAGTCTTCTCGCCCGTACCGGTACATGTAGTGCTCGCTACGAGCGGAACGAGTCGCCGCCAAAGCCAGGTTGTACAGTTCACCGTCGAGCCCTTCTTCTTGCACCGCGAATGGTCCGGAGCATCTCGTCGACGACCATCCGCTGATCGCCGGAAGCTTGGCGAGATTGCGCTCGAGCGGTCGGCCGAGTACTGGGATCGCCGCCTGTCCTCCGGGTCGCCTCGGTCACATAAAACCAAGACTTTTTCCGAGCCGCTGCTTTGGCCGGCATCAAGTCAAGAAGGAGGCTTTGGATTTCACGGAAAGTTAAGCCGCCATGGCTAGCATTGGCAGCCTCTCGCCATGGCTGATCCGTCCATGGAATGATCTTGCCACAAGGGAAAATAGGGCCGACAAAGTAGCACTCATGAACGCATACAAAGATGGCGAGCTGCGATACTATGGGGACCCGATCCGAGGGCTGGATCCGTAGTAGGCGCAGGAAGAACAGAGAAGTGGGAAACCCTAAACCCCGCCGAGGTGACTAGTGAAGCAGATGAACTCTCTCGCTGAGTTCGGGGTCCGGCTGCGAGGATTCGCCAACGGCCCAGGATTCCGCCTCGAAGGAGGCCGGCCAGCCTGGTGCACTTGGATCTACCCCAAGGTTCGGTGGAGAGGGCCATGGCTGAGGATTTGCTTGGAGGTCGGAGGATTGCGGTCGGATTATGAGATCAAGGCGAAAGATGTGCCTTTCGGGAGAAATGGTGGGCGGTTGGCTTCCGATGGCCAACCATTCCTCTTATATAGCGAAGCTGCCCGCCAAATTAGGGGCCGTTATCGCGATGATTACGCCGAAAGTTACCGTTAAGTTACCTTAACGGCTAGTTTGACCACGCCCGACGGTCCGCCTCCGCCACCCGGCTCGCTAAACTTACTCGCCGAGGTCGCCGTTGGTTCATTCACCAAGACACAACTCGTTCGCCGGATTTTTCCTTCGCAGAGCGCCGCCGACGATTCGATGGATGCCAACTTGAAGCCGTATACTCGACTGCGCAGCCACCCGCGCCTAATCAGCGACGGTCTCGGGACTATCGATGGGGATATGCCTACCGGGTATCCTCGCCGACGCTTCCGATCGCCCAAAGGTCATGAGTGGCCTGCAGAGCGAGTGGATCAAGCCCATCAGGTACCAGCGATCGAGGTCGAGGCCCAAAGTAGTAGATAGGCCCGATGGTCGAGTTAAACGATTAACAAAGTTGTTGTAACCAATCGGTTGAGATATGTAAACCCTAGGGAGGTAAGCTTATATAAACCTCCCTAAAGGGTGAGTAGAATCGTTCCCTCATACACCAAGCAACTCGCCTAGCCGAGTTCGCCCATTGTAAACACCTCCATAATACAATCTAGCAGGAGTAGGTCTTTACCCTCCGGGGGGCCGAACCTGGGTAAAACCCTGAGTCTCCGCCCTCATCTCGCACCGCAGATGGCTGGCCGCCCTTGCCCTTCGTTCTACTACTCGCTGCCGATTGCAGCATCTGCCGTGGTCATTCCCACGACACGAAGGTATCGCGGGTGGTGGTGGAGGAGCTCTGTGGGCGATCTCTCCTGGTGCGGGTGCGTGCCCGTACCCAGGGTTCGGGGCTTGCTGCCTCATCTGGGACATGCTCTCGCTGAGTTTGTGGAACTCGCGGCAATCCTTGAGCATGTGGCTTGCCTTCTTTTTGCCATCCTGCTTGTCGATGTAGAAGTGGATGGTACATGGTCCCGACAATTTGTCGTATGCCGAGGGCTCGTCATCGCGGTTGTGGCGTTGCCACGATTGCGCTGGGCGTCCTCCATCGCGGAAGTTGTTTCCGCGGTATCCGCCGCTGTTGAGGTTGCCCTCGTTGCGGCGGTCGGCATATCCAGCCGCGACCATGTCGGGTCCGTCGCGATCGTCGTAGACGCGCGATCTTTGTTTGCTACGGCGCTCGCGTCTGCGACCGTAGTCATCTTCCTCCTCCGAGTGTGCTCGGTGGACGGAGTCCTTGCCATCTGCCCATCTGTTGGTGATGTCCATGAGGTGGTCGAGTGTCTTGGGCTTGACACGCCCAAGTTCTTACTTGAAGTCCTGGCGTTTGACGCCATCCTTGAGGCGTCGATCGCTCTCTCCTCAGAGATGTGCGCCGCGGAGTTCTTGGTGTTGGACCTGCATAGTATGTACGAGCGAATGGATTCGCCCGTTCGTTGGGTGCAGGCCTGTAGCTCCTCAATCGAGGCTGGCCTCTTGCTGGTGCCCTTGAAGTTTCGGATGAAACTGTATGCCAGTTCCTCCCAGCTTCGGATGGATCCTGAGGATAGGCTGTTGAGCCAGATCCGGGCTGCGCCTGTCAGCTGCAGCTGAAGGCATTGCAGGGCGGTGTTCTTATTTCCGCCGTGCAGTTTGATGGACAACAGGTGGTCGCTGAGCCACGCCTTAGGGTCCCGCGTGTCATCGAACTTCGGAGTATCCGAAGGAAGATTGAAGTTCCGCGGCATCCGCGTCCTCCGAACGGATCTGCTGAAGCATCGGGCTCCGCAAAGTTCTCCTTCATCATCGTCCTCCTCGGATTCAGATATGCACATGTTCTTGGCGCGTGCCTTGTCGATCTTGCGTTGGGTGAGCTTGCTTCTAGCGTCGTAGTCGCGGCTGCGATGCCGCGAGCTCTTGTGCCGTCGAGGTAGGTCGTGCTCTTCCTCGTCGGATGAGGATGTAGGACTGCAGTTAAACTTGACCACGGCCTTTTTCTTCGGCTCCTCAGGAGATTCCCCGTGGAGCGCAGCTCCTACGAGTCCAAGTCCGGCTAGTGCGGAATTGTGCATGGCCCTTTTGGGTCCCCCACCGGAGGTGGATGGGACGCGAGGTATGTGGTGGCTTCCATGATCGCAACTTGCGGCGTCTTCGGGATGACATTGTCGTCGGCATCCATCTCCATGAAGGATGTGTTGAGGGTTCAGGTGGCCTCACGACGCACGGCGGGGTCCATGTTCTCTACGTGAGAATGGTGATTGTTGCCTTGGTTGCCGTGCGAGCTGGAGCCGTCGATGGCGGAGAGCGCAGCTCGCCGTGCGCTAGACTTCGAGGCTGCTTGCTTGCGTTTGTCGAGTACGTCCTACATCTTCACCTGTTTTTTGTGCTCTTCAATGAGGAGCAGGTGGTATGCCATCAGTAGGTCCTGCGAGGCACCCATAGGCAGGATATTGTTGCCCGCTACGGCTTCGCGAGCTTGGTTCCATCCTTCCTCACTGAGGTGGATTACCCGACTGGCGTTGGTGTCGTCCTCATTGGGTGGGGGGATGATCGTCTCCCGATTTCCCCGTTTCTACCCTGCGGGTTGGGTGCGTGCTGGTCCATGTCGCTCTGGATGACCACGACGCATTGGTAGCGTCCGTAAGGTGGATCGCTTCTGCCGCAGCTTTCGGATCTGGAACCGTAGGTTCCTTCCTTCCTTCGACGGCAGCATAGATATGATTTGCAGCTGCTGCTGTCATATGACTCATCTATCGATGGTGATGTGCGTAGCACGGGATGTGGGGCCCATGAGGCGGGCCTGATCGATGGCATGGGCACCCGCTCTAGGAGGCGGAGAGTGCCGGTTTGCCCCACCTGTAAGCAGAAGCTCCCGAACAGGATCTCGAGCCCATCGCCAACGGACTCGAAGTCCTTCAGGGTGGCTGGCGAGTGGGCGGTGAAGTCGAAAGCACCGAAGAGGAGATGGCTCTCCGTCGCCGAGGAGTTGTAGATCGCTTTGGTCGGGACCGTCACGATCGCACAATCAGCGTCCCCAGTTCCCACAGACGACGCTAATTGACGAGGTTTGATCTCGTCAATGCCCATTGTTATGGACTTGGGTTTTGGAGAAGATGGGGATGCTGGAGATCGCGGAACGGTTAACATACAAGCAACCAGGGGACACGAGATTTACCCAGGTTCAGGCCCCCGGAGGGAAAACCCTACTCCTGCTTGTCTGCTCTTTGATTACGGCGGAACCAAAAGTTACAGGGGTACGCAGATGCAATCTGGCGTGGAGGTGTGTATGAAAAAGTGAGAGAGCCTCCTCGTCGTGCCCTCCTAGCCTTTATATAGACACAGGTAGGTCCCGGGCATATATCGAGTCGTTTACAAGTTTAGGGTTTGCCCCTTTGAATATTCTATCTTTTCTAGTCTTGCTCTCCAAGGATCCGAAGGTGTCGTGGGCCCAGGCCACCCGAAAGTCTTCATGGGCCGGCGCAAATTCCTGTGGGCCTTCCTTGGGCTGGACCAGGTATGCTAAGGTCGTGTACCCGTAGGGTATAATCATGTCACCCGTCGCACCCCATTTCTCTACTATGGCAGCGCAGTCCTTTGTCGTGGACTGTCAGCGGTCTGCTGCGGCACCTTCTCCTATTGTGGCAGCGAGGCCTACCCTCATCTACACCCGTCGCCCTGCCAAGCTACTCCCTCCTGCCATGGCACCCCCCTCTCAGCCACCACCTCCTCATCATCCTACACGCAGCACAACCGGCCATCCTCCACCCCCATTGACAAACTAAATCTATCGGCGGTCCTCTCCTCTCACATTCCCCACAACTATATAATTGCACTACGAGACCCTACTTGGTGTCAAGCTATGCAGGAGGAGTACGATGCTCTCATGCATAATAACACATGATCCTTAGTTCCTCCTCCCCAGGCGCCAATATTGTTTCTAGCAAATGGATCTTTCATCATAATAACAATGCGGATGGCACTCTTGCCGTCACAAGGCTCGTTGGGTGGTTCGGGGCTTCACCCAGCAACCGGATGTCGATTTTGACGAAACCTTTAGCCGCGTTGTTAAACACGCCACCATACGAGTTGTACTTTCTCTTTCCCTCTCTCAACAATGGCCCATTCACCAACTTGATGTCAAAAATGTTTTTCTTCATGGTGATCTCACCGAAGAGGTCTACATCCCACAACTCTCTGGGTTCCTCGACCCTCGCTTTCCCTCCCATGTTTGTCGCCTCCAAAAATCTCTCTATGGGCTCAAGCAAGCCCCACGAGCTTGGTTTCAGCGGTTTGCCGCCCATGCTCGCACAATCGGGTTTGTTGCCTCCAAATCTGATGCCTCCCTCTTCACCTATCATCAAGGGGACCAAACAACCTATCTTCTTCTCTATGTAGATGACATAATCCTCACTGCATCTTCTACAACATATCATCCAGACCCTAGGCTCTGCCTTTGCCATGAAATACCTCGCCCCCTCCACCATTTTCTTTGGCATTTCCGTCACTCGCACTCCCACCACTTTACACCTCTCTCAACGTCAATATATTCTATATATTCTCTCTCATGTAGGCACGCGGGACTTTCAACCCTCTCATAATATGGTTGCCTACTAAAAGGCTAATTGGGCTAGTTGCCCGGATACACGACGATCTACTTTTGGGTTCTGTGTGTACTTGGGCGATAACTTGGTGTCGTGGTCTTCTCGCTGGCAACCCACTGTCTCTCGCTCGAGTGCTGATGCAGAGTACCGTGGGGTGGCTGCTGAGGTCGCTGAGATATGTTGGCTTCGTCATCTTCTACAGGAACTGCGGTGTCCGTCAGCGTCGTCTACCTCTCGGCAAACCCTGTTCAGCATCGATGGACGAAGCACATTGAGCTCGACATTCACTTTGTTCGTGAGAAGGTTGATTTTGGAGTTGTTCGAGTTCTTCATGTACCATCCAACCATCTGTACGCCGATATATTCACTAAGGGCCTGCCTACAATATTGTTCCAGGAGTTTATGTCTAGTCTTCATGTTGATTTCCCTCCTAGTTCAGACCGCGGGGGCGTGTTAGGCAAACAACATTGCCAACCCATTAGCCCAGCCGCCGATAGTTAGGGTTTAGTCTTGTGCCCTAAGTTAACTTGTAACCTAAGATGTACTCCATCTATATATATGTATGATCAGCCACGAGGAGGGCCATCGAGTCACCCGCGACCATATTGTTATATATATATATATATATATATATATATATGATACGTCCATCCTTGCTAGAGGAAGCATCTATCATCACACACTTGCTTCGCGATGCGTACCCAATGTTTACCCTTTTTCTTTTCCAATTTACACCAAGTATTTGTGAAACTACTTTCTCTCACCTTGCACATCACATGCACAAGCAAAAGAGGAAACTTTTCATAGTTTGGTTGTTCTATTTTGGTGATGTTTATAAATTTTGTTTGAATATTGATTTGAAAAACTATTAAAAAAATACAACGGACAGCTGCGGGACGCAGTGGGCTGACTTACTGTCAGTCAGCCCACATACATGTCAGCACATGCACGCCCAGTTTGAATTTCAAACACCACGTACCCGGGATGGGCTGGCTGACTTCGCCGGTACTTAACTTGGTCCAGAACCCGGCCTCGTAGATTGTTCAAGTGGGCCAAGTCAGCGATGGTACCGATTGGCATAAGAGTGCGCACACCGGTATCCCACTTAGGTATGCACTGGGCACTGGGCATTTAATTTGAACAAAGAAAATAAATTGGAGTTAGTATCTATCTATCTATCTATCTATCTATCTCTATCTATCTATCTATCTATCTATCTATATACTATAATTTTCATTGAGGTGGTTTTCGTCTCCGTCGTCCGTCCTAGAAAATTTTTCGTCTGTCAATGACCGTGTCCGAGTCGAAACACCTACGAACGATTATGCCGTGTCGTAGTTCCGTCTACGTAAATAAATCAGCCTCGTTAGTTCCGGTTCTTGCGCAGTTTAAGCCCTCCATCAGCTCCCCGACAACCTGCACAACCGATCAGTTAGATCACGAGGATAGAGCCCGTCGGAGGCAGCAGAAACTCGAGGCCCGGATGATAGCCGGCGGCACGGAAAGGGCTCGACGCATGCCCAGGATGCAGGCGGCATAGGCGTCCTGGCGGTCGACGGCAGAAAAACGCAGCCCGCAGCCGGTTACGTCATCTCTTCTCCACCTCACCGAGAGCACCACAGCGTCCGGGCGCCGGTGACATCTGCCGCCATGACCTCAAGTACTCTGGCCGCGGGAATCACGCTGTGTTGTACCTTCTTCAATCAAGATCGCAAGCTAGAGCAGCTCGGTTTGTCGTCAAGAGCATCGATGCTGCACACATCCGTGCGTCGGCGTCCTCCACTTCTGCATCGACTCGGATCTCCTCCGCCCTTGCCGTGGTCACGGACCTCAAAGTGATGAGTGATGACCTGCTATTCCTTCTCCCCGTCATCCTCTGTCTGCACCTACTCCCTTCCTTCCCGCGCGATGCCTTACCACCACGACAGTTGTTCGTCATCAACCAGAAATCCGCCTCTGTTTCCTACAATATAGCGACCATCACAATCTATGTCCAACGAGTTTATTCATTTATATATCTTCCTCTATGTACCATCTACCCGTATCCGAAAACTTCGTCTCAATTGGATCAAGGACGAGCTGGCAATCGTCCGGCGAAGATCAGAGTAGCTAGCTGTTTATCGCGCGCACGAGTTTCAGTTTCGTCAAAGAGTTCCTGATGGATTTGTGAAAATGCCCCTTTCTTTTCTCAACCCGAACCCCTCTGTTGTCCTGCCAGTTGGCGGGCCGGGCCTGTTCCCAATCTGTCGCGTGCGTGCAGCAGGCTAAGCCGCAACCCAGTTCCTTGCGGTGGCCTACTTCTTTATGCTTTTTTTTTTCGACATGCAGCTCTTTTAAAAATTCAAATACTAAAATAATTCATAATTTGAAATCTGTTCATAATTTGAAAATACTTCCAAAATGAAAAGTGAATATTTTTCAGATATGAACTCAAATGCATTTTCAAAATTTTGCAATGTCACCCCTAACTATTCAAACTTATGACAATTTCCCGTTTTTCTATTTAAAATGCAATTACAGATCACTTTTAATTGATATTTCAAAATTTGATAAATGATATATGTTTTGAGATCAGAGAAATGCAAAGATTAATAAAATGCTATACAAAATAATTTTGGACAATTAAAATTAAAATCGAAAGTGGCTAAATGCGTAAACTTATCTGAATTTATGAGGGGGGAATGGCAAATCTTTCTTCAATGCGTCGATGCAATTTTTTTGTAGAAAAAAAGGGGGAACAGATTGGGGTTCAAAATATAGATGGATCTTTCATTCATTGTTGTTGGACAAGTTGAGAAGCGGGTTCAATTTTTATTTTCAAGACGGTTCAATTGCAGTAAAAAAAATGTAATGTGGATACGAAGTTCAATTTTATTCTATGCATGTTTGAGCTATTTTATTTGACTTGGGTTTTGAGCTATTTTGTTAGTGATTGGCAAATTAGGTTTTGTATCGTAGCAACGCACATGCCTGCCTAGGCTCGTGGAGGCGAAGCTGATGCAGGATGTGGTGCATGGCCTCGCCTACCTCGATGGGGCACAATGCTAGGACACGCTAGAAAACAAGCAAGAAGGAAAGCATTTTGCAGACATGCATCATCGGTTCGCAAGTGGAGGAGAGGAGGAAGCTGTTGTGGCAGACATGGGCCAGGACTGCTCGATGGCGCAAGATCCAGCGTCGCAGAAGTAGGGGTCGATACCAGAGATGGACATGCCTGATGAGGGTGCTCGCATGTCCGGAGTTCCGGTGTCTGAGTGTTGTGAGAATAGGTGGAACGGATCTAGGTTTGCTCGCTACTCGTTCCTTAATAAACCACTATAATGCAATATCATTTTTAAATAAAATATTTTATATTTGTGGTATAATATTTTTGTGGTTTTATGTGCCGTAGCAACGCACGGGCATTCAGCTAGTAAACATAATGACAAAGAATTCATAATCCGTGTTTTATTCCAAAGAGGTTATTACACTTTTCATCCCACTACTTGCACGCGGGGTATAAAAAAGTCCCACTACTTGCAAATCGGACAAATCTAGTCTCACAAGTTGCACCCCAGGTGCGATCTAGTCCAGTTCAAAATATTTCAAACGGATTTCAGCGGATTTGACCGAATTAATACAATCTAGATGGCAGTTTGCAAATAAGTCCAGAACGTGTCCCTTGCGCCGCACCTGACCCTCCAGCGACTAGTCCAGAAACGGTGATTCGAGTCCAGAAAAGGCGACTAATCCAGAAGCGGACAGAACCTTATCCAGAGCTAGGCGAGAGCAACGGCGGTGACGGAATGTCTGAGAGCTCCATGGAAAGTACTGGTCGCTCCCCTGCACCTGCTCGGCGAAGGGCGCGCTGGAGGGGCGGGTCGCCGAGGAGCGCGGTGGAGGGTCGGGGGGTCGAGGGGCGCAATGCTGGAGCCGGTGGCCGAGGTGCACGGGGGAGGTCCGTTCCCCCGCTCGGCGACGCGGGGGAGATACCGAATCTGCGGCTTGGCCTGCTCGGCGACGCGAGGGAGGTCTGTTCCCTACAAATTACCTTCTGTATGAACATGAACGGGTTCTTCTCCTATATTACTTCTCTCGTCGGATAATCAGAAGCTTGACGCAAGGAAGGGCCGGCCAGTGCCGAGCGCATCGCCAATCCATCGGACTCCTTTGATTCAAAGGAAATTCTCAGGATTTGTATAGGATTCGGCTCCTTTGGATTTTTTCCGTTCAAAAAAACGCGCGCACTTTGCTTCTGATCCAGGGCCGTGCAGCCGCGCTGCAGTTTACTCCCTGTCGGATGAACCTGTTATTCATCTCCTACAGCGATCAAGTACATTCCATCTACTCAAGTTCCTGTCGTTTTTCTTGCTTGCAATCAAACACCATATTCCTAGAATCCCCGTGTCCATAGGATATGATTGGGCATGACATTCCATTATTTTACAATTCCTATTCCTTTGGTATCATTTGTTGACTTACTTTCTTTATACCATTTTAAACTATAACTATGCCAAAACTTTGCATGCAATTAATCAGCACTACTGGTTAGTACAAAGCAGGGATAAATATGTAACATGCTGTTGTCGTTGTTGTTTTATGCAGATGGTGCGGCACGCAATATAGATATTGTACCGATGGGTTGGACTGGTTGAATTTGCTGCTCCTTTTCTCTTTTAGTCTTCTCAAAGGAACCTCTATATTGATCATCAGACTTTGGTTTCAACATGGCACTGAACACTGTCCAGTGGCAGGTTTAGTTAACTGTATCTACTCGTGTAAATGCAGTTAACTAAACTCGCTCGTTAACATGTAGTGAACTGAGGTACATCTACTAACTGCTTTTGATCAAATTCACATGCATGATTTCCACAATTGTCGAATGTTTTATGCAAAAAAAACCTTTATCAACTACCAACATTACTGAATATTATATCTTATTAACCCAGATCCATGGACAACAAAGTCGCCGATGATCTCGTCCGCATCAGCGGCGACTCGGCGGAAATCTGTCTTGAACAACGACCAATTACTCTAAAAATCGCTCCACCAGTGCTACCTACCCAATTTGCCAACAATTTCTCCGGGTAAAATATAGTGTGATCTACTCGATCATGAGCCAACTCCGGCAATGTCACCGACAGAGCTGTTAGAGTAGAAAGAATGAGAGAGAGGATACTCAGGTACCATAAGGTGGCTCGTCCTCGTCATGCTCGCGGTAGCTCATCTCTCCGGTGGGATCGAGCCACAAAGGCGGCCGCAGAAGAGGGCCCCGTCAGCCTACAACACCCGTGCCGTAACTTCCGCTCCGTTCTTCTGTTCTTTGCGAGAGGATCGCTAGAGAAGGTTGAGGTCACCGTTTTGATTAATTCTTGTTCGGTCCAGTGCTAGCTGGTGTGGTTGAACCAGTGCTAGTCGCTTGAGGGTCAGGTGCGTCAGGTGCACGGGGGACACGTTTTGAACTTATTTTGCAAACTGCAGTCCCAGGTTGTACTAATCAGGAAACCATGTTCTAGACTTATTTGCAAACTGACCGGGTCGTACTAATTTGGTCACATCCGCTCAAATCCGTTTGAAATATTTTACACTGGACTAGATCGCACCCGGGGTGCAACTTATGGGACTAGATTTGTCCAATTTGCAAGTAGTGGGACTTTTTGCACCCCGGTGCAAGTAGTGGGATGAAATGTGTAATTACCTCTATTCCAAACTGCCAGGCGTGTGCCTTGAAGAATACATTTCGATTGCCTCCTTTACTACACTTCTAAGAGGTCATGTTATCGTGCCTTAAGTATCCTTGCAAGGGGTCCTGCTCGGTGCACCTTCTCTGTTCCTGCATTCTCGACAATATCAACGTGAAAACACAAATGGGCATCGATTTCAGACAATGGGCAAGTGAAGAACTAGCTTCTGATAATACCTTTTCCTACTAACCCAGCTCTGACCCGACGAATAATGTTAAGTACCCAAGATCATCGACTCGGTACTGGTAGTACTCAACTTAAGATTCAGCACCAGTGCACTCGTCCAAAATCATCCATCAAAGAAACAGAAGTTTGGTACTGTTAGGCATCAGTCAAGTACCCACAATCTGTAGATCAAGTACCTGGTAAAAAAATGAAAAACAATCCAGTTCACATGCAAAGCTAGTTGGTACTAAGAGTTGGATTATCAAGCACCACACCACAATATGCAACAGGTACCAGGCTACCAACAACAGGGACACAATTAGTGGGACTCAGTACAAATGCCTTGTAAAGCACCCTAGGAAAATTACGGGTCTTGATAAGGACACATTTAGGACCCAGTTGAAATTCTGAAGTATTTAAAAGAAGACTGACATAAATAATCACATTTGAGAAACATGTCCGGTGTCTACCAAATTACTCTGCACCATCAGAAGAATACATCAAGCAGCTCGGGTGAAATTCAGCACCTCGAAGCAACTTTTTAAGCACCAATATATGGTAGGCGAATAAATCCAAGGAAAAGCTATCATTTTTCATTCAGCATAATACGTGGTAAAAATGAAAAATGATCCAGTTTATGCAAAGCTAGCTGGCACTGTCTACATTCAGAAAACCTTTCAATTATAGGCAAAGTCTTGGGTCGGTACCCATGGTCTCTCTCTGCCAACACTCCTGGCTCACTGGACCTTCTAGGTACATAGACAATAACACACTAGTACTAGGCTTTAGATGTACCAGTACCTGTTCGATAAAAGCTTAGAAACAATGTTCCTGGACATGAGAAAGCTTTTGATAATCTTCAGGTGCCTGCTCCACATGGGGTTGATCTAAAAAAAATCACATGGCACTAACAAATGGAAGATCACTTACCTGGTAAAAAAATGAAAAACAATCCAGTTCACATGCAAAACTAGCTGTTACTAAGAGTTGGACTATCAAGCACCACGCCACAATATTCGGCGCCACAATTAACTTTTAATTTGGGACTTGAGAAGAACACATTCGGGACCCTGGTTGAACATCAGGTGCATGCCCTTTTTATTCGGCGCCACAATTTAACTTGACAAGTACCCTTGTGAAAAATGTCGTTTGAAATTGTAATTAAGTGCCTAAAAATACTCACAAAAAATAAATGTGGCAAAATGCAAGAATGGACAGTTGGTTCCAACTGATCAGTACCTAGAGTACTACTGTTAAGTATCTCATGAAATAGGTAATTCAGTACAAGTAAACCAAAGACTCGGCACCTAGGTAACTCGGAAATAAGGGTGACACAAGGTCATATAAAACATATTTTTTAGAATGTCAAGTAGCAGGGCGTTAAATCAGTGCATATTCGAACTAATACTACTTTGGAATCAGGCAATACCATGCACATTGTAGTCCTTTCATAACTAATACTTTCGTGCATGGCAAAATAAAGTTTCAGCATTTGGGAACTTAGTGCAAGCCACAAGATTTACTACGTAGGTAGCAAGCCACAAGATTAATGACAGATTAATGACTCGGCACCTAGGAACTTAATGGAATTCAGTACTAGATGACAGATAAAAGGAGTAAATGAGTATTATCTAAGTTACAATGGAATTCAGTACCGCGTAGAATATGCAATCAGTACTAAACGACTAATGCGAATAGCTATTCAGTATTGCGGGATAATTCTTAGTACACTGAAGCAAACACAAATTAACACAATCATAAGCTGGGGTACAAACCACAGTACCGATGGCTCGCACTTTGTGAATCAAGAAAACATGAAACATCAAGCAAAAAAATAAGCAGAACCCTTTCTTTCAGCCAGTTATTTCATTGAACATGAGAACAAAATACAGTTTGCGATGTTCCTGGCCATGACGCAGAGTAGCACGATGCCGTGCTCCGCGACGGCGACCTTGTTGGCGGTGGCGCATTGATGATGAGGCAGCTTTGCTCCGTGGTGGCGGCGTGATCGGCGACAGCCGGCCTGGATTCAACATCCCTGAACATCTGACGCCTCGATCTGATTCAACGTCTCTAAACCACGGCTGCCTGGCCAGCCAGATGCTAGGTCTTGGCCAGCAGATCCACCCAAATCCGCCTAAAGCCCGATAGGGAAATTGTTGAAATAATTAGCAGTTTTCGCATCAATTTAATCCAAGTATAAATCATGACAAAACAATTTTCAAGACTAACTAGCATACCTATAGTAGATATGCACCATACAGGCAAGTGAAAATCTAGCACATCTTCGCATACTACAATACTAGTGATCATCATAGGAAACAGCAGGAGGGCAAAGAACACGTACGAATTCGTCGATGGTATGACCAACGGCGCAACAGAAGTGGAGCCACCATCAGCAGCAGCGTCGTCAGACATGGCGATGAAGTCGAGGAAGAGTTTGAGCAGTCGCGTCTAGACGCTCCCCAAAAACCTTATCGCCTCTCTCCCGGTGCAGGATCAGAGAGACGGGGTTCCGGAGGCCTGCTCTCCTGGACGACCGTGCACGCAGCCGGCGGGATGGAGCAGCAGAGGGCAGCACAGAGAGATGGAACGGCGATGCGCAGGTAGGAAGATGCAATCTAATTGTTGGTAACTGCTACGGTTTGCGTCTGCCTGCTATATAGTGCGGGTCGGGTAGGACGTGGGGCAACAGTCCACGACCGAGTCAGTGCCAGCCCACGATATGGAAACGGTCGGTTAATTAACGCGTCCGTAATGACGCATAATTAATACACAATTAATTTTCCCAACGAGCAAAATAAATCTCGACTCGGCGAGATTCCCGCAACCCGCGGCGCGCGCGCGTCGGGACGAGGCGAGGCATGGCGAGGCGGGCGGCGTCGGAGAAGGAGTGCGCGAGGGCTTCTCTTCTTCTCACACCTTAGTGAGTGGTGCAACACTCTACTGTAACATCCCAAAAATATCAAACTTAAATCATCAAACACTAATCATCAAGATTACGGTTAACAAAAACTTTTCTAAATAAACTCATGAATACATGTATATGTGTATGCATGAATTTTGAATTTCTTTAAAAACCACCTTGTTTGTGTGATCCATTGCTTGTAAAATGTTTCTTAGGTGAAATGAACATCATCTAAAACATTTCCCACATTTTTCCTAAAGACAAGTAAATCAAAACAAATATATGAAGTGAATGGTCATTCTAACCAATTTAACTTCCATGCCTACTTTGGCTGTCTCAAACTTTCAAAACCTAACAAAAACTTTTTCGGATCTTTGCACCCCTTGAATGTACTCATAACAAGGTATCAAGGCCCACTTTGTAATCATCCAGAAACTTTCAAATGCATGGTTTAAATGACAATTCAAAATTGAATCTTCTTCATATGGGAAGATCCCACTTTTCCAAAACCCACTCAAAAAAGCTCAACTTTCAAAACCCAAGCATCTGCAGACTCACCAGAACCAATCTAGCAAACCCACCAAAAATCATTTCAAAATTCAAAACTTGATTTCATGCGCCATTTCATCAAACAAAGGTTGCGACACAAATCAAACAAAACATCAAACACTATAGTGAGCAGTGATTCTTGCCTAACTTGTTCCCTAGTTAGCTCACACACAACTCAGTAGATCATCAAGAAAGATTAGCCCAACACTAGCACCCCTGTGAGCTTGCCATTGCCATTAATGGTGAACATCCGAGCACCCCAATGTCACCCCATTGTGGACAGCAGCTAGAGGAAGAACTAGCTGCCAACCTTGTCCGGGAGGCAGCCCACCGTCCACCGCCACTCCCCGCCACCAAAGCATTGCCAAGCCTGGACCACGCACAAGCCACGCCAGACCATGCCGAGCGTGCGCTAGAGCGCCACCGACCAAAGCATCCATGCACTATAAATAGAGGCCACCCCGCATGATTTATTTACACCATCTCACTCCTCTCCTCACCGATCGTGCCACACCATTCTCGAGCAAGGCGAGCACCACCGCCGAATTTCACCGAGCCCGCCACGGAGAAGAAAGGAGCCAGCGATTGAGCCGCCCAGAGAAGCCACGGTACCGGGAGGTTCGGCCGTCGACTTCGTGCTCGCCGCCTCGCCGACCCTTGCCCGCACTCGTGAGCCCCAAAGACCCTCAACCGCGCTAGGTTTCGCTCGCCGAGTTGTCTCGCGTCGACGATGACTCCCACCGTTAGATTAGAACTAGATCGAACGATCCACGTTGCCCCATACCGCCGCCCAGCCTCGTGTCACCGAGAGTGGGGACACCCACTTAAGCAGCCTGGAGCATCAAGCTTAGCAGGCCGCCCAAGAACTTTTCCGCAGCCCAACAATTCAAATTAAATCCTTTTCTATTTAAATTCAAACACACTTCAGCACCCAACTTCAAAAATCAACCCAGATCGATTCAGTACACCAAATTGGATGAAACCAATTTTGTTGGAAAGGTTGGATTCAAGTCATTTGGATCTATAGCTCACCCATAGTAAAAATAACAAGGCATCAGCTTTTCTGCATTCAAACATTTTTCAAATTTAAACCATAAAAGCTTTTGAGTTCTTTCCAACTCTCAAAAATCACATTAAACCATACCTTTCAAAATATATAAAAATATATAGGTTTACTTGCAGAAATAATGTTCAAGTAAGAAAAGAATGCTACATAAGCATTTCTAGCCACTTTAATTAATTAAAATAAAAGGGTAAAACCTTATTAAATTGTGACACCACTTTAAATCACATTCCCATGGACTACAATATGTGGTGATGACATGTGTCAACATGATCCCATATTTGGTTTGGAGAATATTAAATCTTAAGTAGTTTTTCAATGAGTAGAAATTACTTTTCTAAAAATAAAAAGTTTTAAACCAAGCTTTAACCTTGTAATGTTAGAGATGATGCTAGATCATCTATAGGACCCTTGTGTGTGATGACTGCAAGTATTTAAGTATTGTTTGGTGATTGTGTACCTCGTATTTATTCATAGACGCTAGTACCGACCAAGGATACTACGAGGAGGAAGGAGGATACTACGAAGAGGAAGCCGAGGAGAACTTCAACCATCGCTTCAAGACAAGGCAAGATAACACTTGCAAGATACTATACCTATGCAAGATTATATTGACACTGATGCAAGCCTTACTAATCAAGTTGACCTATGCAAGCTAACCCTTGCCAGATACCCTACTGATGTCATAAACCCATACTTGTGATATGACTATTATATGCCTTAAGCATATGTGATCATACTCATTTGAGAAACCAATCCTAGTTTTACTTGCAAGATTCTTACTTTATTTTTTTATCAAAGCTTACTTAGAGTTTGGTAGATACTAGACAGTTGTGCTGAAGGATGCATCAAGAGCATTAAATTTGGCCTAAGCTAGAAACCTTGATAACAACCCAAGATATGAGTTTGAACCTAGTTAAAACCCCACTAGTTTACCACACTTCATTAGTATTACCCCCACCTGTAGATGCTAGTGCTAAGCTTAAAACTTGATCAACTTTTAGATGGGAATACTTGGTGGAAAAATGGTTATGAAAACCTTGGAATGATGGATCATTCTATTGAAATGTTTTGGACATGTGTTTCCAAACACTTGATGATTCCGTGATAAAATGTTGAGGCATGAGCCTTAGCCCTTATAAACTGATGGTTGTCCGGATGCGATACCATTCCAATTTTATCGATAACCACAATACCGAATATTGGGTAGGGCTTGACCGAAACTTATATCCCTTAGTATTAGTTCCTCCGCCAAGGTCTGAGCTGAGGCTACCTTGTGAAGATTGTCCACCTGTGCAGTACCCAAGATGACAGTGGTCATGGTTGGGAGGCCAAACTCACAGGAGAGGTGCTTATACTAGGGCGTGTAATTGAAAGGTTAGGATTGATTATCTGCATACTGAGTATGGTAAATTCAGGATTTGTTCCTGACGGATGTATCGAATGTTGTGGTGAAAGTGTACAATCTCTGCAGAGTGTCAAACTATTCGAATAGCCGCGTCTGCGGTTATGGAAAGTTGGAGTGGCCATACTGTTCCTCCGTTAGACTTTTCAAAAACGACTGGTGAAATGAATTGAGACTTTGACTTGACCATAACAGAGTTGTGACCTGAATTACAAGATCCCACTTAGGAGTTATAAAATTGTGACTACCTTTGGAACTTAGTAGCGATAAACATGGCTTTTTGCAAAACAACCCTAGAGCCTAGTGCCCTATTATCCAAAAACCCCCTTACCTATTAGTAGTAGTTTGCGAGTACTTAAAGAGTACTCATGGCTTTGTCCCTGGCTATTCCCATGGCCAGACTATGAAGAGGAGTACCTGGAGGATGGACCCCAGGAAGGTTACGACAACTAGGATCATCTCCCATCGTCAGCATTGCCTGTGATCCCAAAGATGGAGCTTCGCCTACGCTACCGTTATTATTATGTATTCCGCTGCCTGATGTTGTACTAAGAACTGGATCATGCGATCCCTATTTGTGTAAGAACTTATGTATCGTTTGTAATGGATGAAGTACTATGGTATCCAATTCTGTTATGTCTCGCAAAAATGGTAATCCTGGGATTGTGATGTATGGCATAACAGGCATCTAGGATTGAAAAATACGGGTGTTGACAAGTTGGTATCAGAGCCATCCTGACCATAGGAGACCCTAGTTAGACTGGACGTTGAACCAAAAACTTAGTTTCAAACCCAAAGAAAAACAACTATTTACAAAAACCTATTCTCATTCTTACCTCTTTAATTCTTTCATAAAACTTCATGTTCCTCAAAAACTCTTGCAAAATAAATAAAATTTTGACACACTTGATCACTCTGCTAATCTACTCATCCTCTATTTTTATAGATGGACGTGAAGTACAGCAAGTTTTACCAACTTGGGAATGGAGGGGACCTTATCTTTGAGAGGGATCTGGATCAGCTGAACTTCGAGCGTCGCATCCCGAGTTCTTCGGAGCTCACTCAATGATCAAGGAGGAGAAGATCTGCAGGCTAATTGTTGCAAGTCTCCGAGGAAATATTGAACCTCCCATCGGAGGGAATTCAGTTTACCTTGAGGGAAAACAATCGCTCGATGGACTTGCGAGCAATGCAGAAGCTCTTTCCGTCTGTGGGGCGTAACATCAATCAGATCAAGGGTACTCGCTTTGAGTTTTGCCCAAGGCGTGATGCAAATGGCCAACCACTGGAAGCCCCATACCACCCCGAGCTGAAGACTCAATTGGACCACCTTAGCTTCATGATGTATGATCGTCAGCAGGAATTGGACAACTGCCGTGACTATTGCAACCACAAGTCTGCCATCATCAAGACGAAGGACCAGACCATCGCCATGCTAGCAAAGGATCGCAAGTCTCGCCGCCGTCAGCTCGACAAGAAGGAGCGCATTATTGCCCGTCTTCGCCATCGCATCTCCTCTCTGGAAGAGACCATCCACGAGAGAGACATGCAGTTAGAGGAAAGGGAGAATGCCAGAGAGGATCTTCGTGGAGACCCTTACTCCTATCTCAGCGATGACGATGATTTTCTGGAGGATCAGGCCATGGACTTCTTCACCGATGAGGATGATTTCGCCTTCATCGATGATGTCAAGATGATGAAGCCAGACTCCGAGGAGTAGCACCGAGCACTAGCGTAGTGAGTAGTAGTCGGTCCCATCGTATCGTAGATTCCGGAATGGTTCTTAAAACCATCTGCTTTTTGTTGTGGTGTGTGTGTACTTGGTGCTATGAGTGAATGAATGAAAAGCAAGTTGCTAGAAAACCGAGTCAAACTCTATAAACTTTTCAAAGACCCAAAACCTTAGAAATTTCCTCTTTCTCATTATCTATATCAATCTTCGATGCCAAGTGGAGGAAGTGGTTCAGCCCGGACCCGATGTTGCAGATCCCGCAAATGTTGACTTCGACCGCCGGTCGAAGAGAGGAACGTCAAGCCAACCTAGCCACTCGCAACAGAGATAGCCCAATAGCCCACAACAACCAAGGCCATGGAAATCAGGACAACCACGGATCTAAGCTCAAGAATTTCCAGAATACCAACCCACCCGTTTTCACCAAGTCAGAAGAACCCCTAGACGCCGATGATTGGCTGCAAACCGTGGAAAATAAATTAGAAGTACCAGGAGTGGAAGCCAACGAGAAAGTCCTATTCGCCACCCATTATCTAGCCGGAGATGCGTGGCATGGTGGAACAAAGGTTCGTGTAATGACCGGAGGCCGTGTGATGACCAGGAGGAATTGAAAGTCAAGTTTAGCAGAACCCATGTGCCACCAGTTTGATCAAGAGAATGAGAGACGAGTTCAGAGAATTGAAGCAAGGAAGGATGACTGTAGTGGAATACCATGACAAATTTTTGTCATTAGCTAGGTATGCCCCGGACGAGATAGACACCGAATCCAAGAAGAAAGAAAGATTCCTGAATGGTCTGCATGACGAGATGCAGACAGTGTTAGTCAATATCCCCTTTGTTGATATTGAATCCCTTGTCGACTCTGCTATCTAGATGGAAGGAAAGATCAACCAGGCCAATGAGAACCGCAAGCGTCGCATGATGCATCAACCAGGAACCCATCAGACCCCAAAGTATCGCCCTAACCCATCTCCAGGATTTGCCCTAAGAACCAATGTAACCCTATGACCGTCCAACCTATCCCAACCGTGGAAACCCTAGACCAGAGGAAATCACAACAACCCGCAACTCTAGCAATTTCAATCGTGCCCCACCCAAGTTCAACACCAACAATGCTACCGCCAACACCAACACTGCCCCGAGGACTGGAAGCAATGTTGTGCCTGTCACAGCCAAGGACAAGTCACAAGTGACCTGTTATGACTGTGGAAATAAAGGCCACTATTCCAATGAGTGCCCCAATAAGAAGAATGATACAACCCCTAATGCCAATGCCCCAGCTCAGCAGCATCATCGTGTCCAGCCAGGGAGAAGATTTGCCCCAGGGAATTCACTCAACCGCAATGGCCGTCTTTTTCTCATGCATGCTGAAGAAGCTCAGGAAGCGCCAGACGTCGTGCTGGGTATGTTTTCTGTTAATTCAAGATTGCAAGAGTGTTGTTTGATTCTGCATCGCATTCATTTGTCACCAAGAATTTGCTCGCACTAGTAAAATTCAACCAACCAAATTGAAGCATGTGATGATTGTACAAATTCCGGATCAACCACCAAGGCTAGGAAATTTGCAAAGACGTCCCTATCCGAATCCATGGCATAGATTTTATGCTAATCTAATAGTACTCGGACTAAAGGTTTGGAAGTAGTACTAGGAATGGATTGGATGTCCAAACATAAAGGATTGATTGACTGTGCCAAGAAAGCCATCACCATGACCAATACCGCTGGAATATCAGTCGAGCATATATCTGAAACCTTACCTCGCCAATTCAAGTGTAACAAGAGTCTAGCCTAACCTACCATTGACCAAGTCCGGATAGTCTGTGAATACCCCGACGTATTTCCAGATATTTTGCCCGGTATGCCCCCAGATCGGGATATCGAGATTATCATCGAACTAATCCCCGGAACAGGACCCATAGCCCAGAGACCCTATAGTATGAACCCGTCAGAACTAGAAGAACTGAAGAAGCAACTGGATTCCATGTTGGAAATCGGATTGATTCAACCAAGTGCGTCCCCATGGAGATCACCTGTCTTGTTTGTGGACAAGAACGATGGAGGTAACCGTTTGTGTACGGATTATCGGAAGTTGAATGATGTCACCATCAAGAACAAGTACCCCTTGCCCAAGATAGAAGATTTGTTTGATCAGTTGACCAGTGCCCAGGTGTTTTCTAAGATTGATCTTAGGACTGGCTATCATCAACTCAAAATTCGTGGAGAGGATATCCCAAAGACTGCCTTTACCACCAGATATGGATTGTATGAGTATACAATCATGTCTTTTGGATTAACCAATGCCCCCGCTAATTTCATGAACCTCATGAATAAGATTTTTATGGACTTCCTGGATAAGTTTGTCGTTGTTTTCATCGATGACATTCTGATTTATTCCAAATCAGAAGAAGAACATGAGCTACATCTAAGGACCATTCTTGGAACCCTTAGAGAGCATCAGTTGTATGCAAAGTTTAGCAAATGTGAATTCTGGTTACAGGAAGTAGGATTCCTCGGTCACATTGTATCAGCCGGAGGAATTGTCGTTGACCCTGCCAAAGTGAAAGATGTAGAAGATTGGCAAGCCTCCACCACTCAAACCCAAGTTCGTGCTTTTCTCGGATTGGCGGGATAGTACCGCAAATTCATAGAAGGATTCTCGAGTATCGCCCGACCCATGACCCAATTGCTGAAGAAGGACAAGAAGTTTGAATGGACAGACAAGTGTGAAGCGAGTTTTCAAGAACTCAAGAGGAGATTAATATCAGCCCCAATCTTAATCATGCCGGATATCACGAAGCCCTTCGATGTGTATTGTGACGCATCCAAGATTGGTATCGGATGTGTGCTAATGCAAGAAGGCAAAGTTATATCTTATCTATCGTGACAATTGAAGCAACATGAGCAAAACTACCCAACCCATGACCTCGAACTCGCAGCCGTAGTTCTAGCCCTGAAGACATGGAGACATTACAAGATGGGAAACCGTTGTGAGATTTATTCGGATCACAAGAGCCTAAAGTATATATTCACTCAGAAGGAGCTGAATATGAGGCAGAGAAGATGGATTGAGCTAATCAAGGATTACAACCTGGACATTCACTATCACCGTGGTAAAGCCAACGTGGTAGCCGATGCCCTTAGCAGATTGCCGTGCCGCTTGAACTCCATGATTTTGAAGGAGCAACCAAGTTTGCACAAAGAGATGGAAGATTTTCGAATGGAATTAGTCAGTGAAGGATTTTTGGCTAGCATAGAACTTCAGCCCACTTTGATCAGTCAGATTAAAGAGGCGCAGAAAGGAAATGCTAGTATCGACGGAATCAAACGTCGATTCAGACAGTGCAAAGTACCGGATTCACCGAGGACGAAGAAGGAGTTTTGTGGTACAAAGGACGCCTTTGTGTACCATCAGATTCTGAGTTGAAAGAAGTTATCTTGAAGGAGGCTCATGATACTCTTTATTCTATCCATCCCGGAGGAACTACGATGTATCAAGATTTGAAAGAGCAATTTTGGTGGCATAAGATGAAGAGAGAAATTGGAAGCTATATCGCCAAGTGTGATATATGTCAGCGAGTCAAGGTGACATCAAAGACCATTTGGATTGTTGCAACCTTTGCAAATTCGGAATGGAAATGGGATTCAGAGGAATGGACTTTATCACTAGACTACCTACTTCTAGTAGGGAAATGACTCTATTTGGGTCATAGTGGATGATTGTCCAAAGTCGCCCATTTCTTGCCCGTCAAAACCACCTATCAGAGTTCGAAGCTAGCAGAGTTGTACATCGCTAGAATCGTTAGTTTGCACGGAGTCCCCAAGAACATAGTATCGGATCGAGGAACTCAGTTTACCTCGAGATTCTGGAAGAAAGTCCAAGAAGGTTTAGGAACCCGCCTAGATTTCAATACCGCATATCACCCTCAGACCGATGGATAAACGGAGCGAGTAAACCAAATACTCGAAGATATGCTTAGAGCATGTGTGCTAGAATATGGATCCAAGTGGGAAGACTGTCTGCCGTTTGCAGAATTTTCATACAACAATAGTTACCAAGCCAGTTTGCAAATGGCCCCATTTGAATTCATGTACGGAAGAAAGTGCCGCACCCCTTTGAACTGGTCGGAAGTAGGAGAGAGTCAGATCTTCGGACCCGACATCCTACGAGAAGCAGAAGAGAAAGTTCACAAGATTCGTGAGCACCTCAATACCGCCCAATCCCGACAGAAGAGTTATGCCGACAAGAGATGTCGAGACCTCGCCTTCAACATCGGAGATTTTGTTTATCTGAAAGTGTCGCCATTGAAGGGAATGCAGCGTTTCCAACTCAAAGGAAAGTTAGCCCCCAGATATATCGGACCTTTCAAAATTTTGAACCGTAGAGGAGAAGTATCGTATCAACTAGAACTACCTGAAGAGATGTCAGCTGTGCACAATGTGTTCCATATCTCATTACTTCGCAAGTTTCTCGAAGTCCCCGAGAAGACCGAAGTGTTCAAGAATATCGATCACCAGACCATAGAGATCAACGATGAACTAACCTATCCCGAAGTACCCATCCGTATTTTGGAAGAAGCCTTTCGAACTACCAGAACCCGAAGCATCAAGTTTCTCAAGATTCAGTGGAGCAACCACACAGAAGAGGAAGCTACCTGGGAATGCGAAGATCACATCAGGACGGAGTTTCCAGATCTCTTAAAATCCTAGGTAATATTTTCGTACTTTTTCAAATCTCGAGACGAGATTTTGTTTAAGGGGGGAAGGTTTGTAACATCCCAAAAATACCAAACTTAAATCATCAAACACTAATCATCAAGATTAGGGTTAACAAAAACTTTTCTAAATAAACTCATGAATACATGTATATGTGTATGCATGAATTTTGAATTTCTTTAAAAACCACCTTGTTTGTGTGATCCATTGCTTGTAAAATGTTTCTTAGGTGAAATGAACATCATCTAAAACATTTCCCACACTTTTCCTAAAGACAAGTAAATCAAAACAAATATATGAAGTGAATGGTCATTTTGACTAATTTAACTCCCATGCCTAATTTGGTTGTCTCAAACTTTCAAAACCTAACAGAAACTTTTCTGGATCTTTCACCCCTTGAATGTACTCATAAAAAGGTATCAAGGCCCACTTTGTGATCATCCAGAAACTTTCAAATGCATGGTTTAAATGACAATTCAAAATTGAATCTTCTTCATATGGGAAGATCCCAATTTTCCAAAACCCACTCAAACAAGCTCAACTTTCAAAACCCAAGCATCTGCAGACTCACCAGAACCAATCTAGCAAACCCACCAAAAATCATTTCAAAATTCAAAACTTGATTTCATGCGGCCATTTCATCAAACAGGTTGCAGACACAAATCAAACAAAACATCAAACACTATAGTGAGCAGTGATTCTTGCCTAACTTGTTCCCTAGTTAGCTCACACACAACTCAGTAGATCATCAAGAAAGATTAGCCCAACACTAGCACCCCTGTGAGCTTGCCATTGCCATTAATGGTGAACAGCCGAGCACCCCAATGTCACCCCATTGTGGACAGCGGGCTAGAGGAAGAACTAGCCATGCCAACCTTGTCTGGGAGGTAGCCCACCGTCCATCGCCACTCCCTGTCCCAGCCGCGAGCGTTGCCAAGCCCTGGACCACGCGCACAAGCCACGCCCAGACCATGCGTGCGCGCAGAGCGCCACCCGACCAGCATCCACAGATCGCGTGCCGCCTCACCGCATGCACACACGATCACCACCGACCCAGAGACCGCCAGACATCCCGTTTGCTTGCCGCCTGTACATACCGCCACCGCCCGTCGAAGACGCCGCCTCTGCCGCGCAGAGCACCGGCCGTTCCAGACCAAACCACACCCGCCCCATGCCTCGCGACCATGTAGTTGAGCATCGCCAGGAGACACATCACCATCCCCTACCCTTGCCCATGCCATTAGCCGCCTGTAACGTCGCCCCCGACGAGCTCACCGTCTTGCCAGCCCCTCGCTCGACAATAAATAGAGGCCACCCCCGCACGATTTCTTCACACCATCTCACTCCCCTCTCCTCACTGATCGTGCCACACCATTCGCAGAGCAAGGCGAGCACCACCTCGCCAGAATTTCACCGAGCCCGCCACGGAGAAGAAAGGAGCCGATTGAGCCGCCCAGAGAAGCCACCGGTACCAGGAGGTCGTCGACTTCGTCGTTCATTACGCCTCGCCGACCCTGCACCCGTGCGGTGAGCCCCGGCACCCCTCACCGCGCTAGGTTTCGTTCTCGCCGGAGTTGTCTCGCGTCAATGATGACTCCTAGCCGTTAGATTAGAACTAGATCGAACGATCCACGTTTCCCCATACCGCTTCGCCCAGCCCCGTGTCACTGACGAGTGGGGACACCCACTTAAGCAGCCAGCAGAACGCTGCTTAGCAGGCCGCCCGATAACTTTTCCCGCGCAGCCCAACAATTCAAATTAAATCTTTTTCTATTTAAATTCAAACACACTTCAGCACCCAACTTCAAAAATCAACCCAGATCGATTCAGTACACCAAATTGGATGAAACCAATTTTGTTGGAAAGGTCTGTGAATGCTTAATCCAAGCCCATTGGATTCAAGTCATTTGGATCTATAGATCACCAATAGTAAAAATAACAAGGCAGCAGCTTTTCTTCATTCAAACATTTTTCAAATTTAAACCATAAAAGCTTTTGAGTTCTTTCCAACTCTCAAAAATCACATTAAACCATACCTTTCAGAATATATAAAAATATATAGGTTTACTTGCAGAAATAATGTTCAAGTAAGAAAAGAATGCTACATAAGCATTTCTAGCCACTTTAATTAATTAAAATAAAAGGGTAAAACCTTATTAAATTGTGACACCACTTTAAATCACATTCCCATGTACTACAATATGTGGTGATGACATGTGTCAACATGATCCCATATTTGGTTTGGAGAATATTAAATCTTAAGTAGTTTTTCAATGAGTAGAAATTACTTTTCTAAAAATAAAAAGTTTTAAACCAAGCTTTAACCTTGTAATGTTAGAGATGATGCTAGATCATCTATAGGACCCTTGTGTGTGATGACTGCAAGTATTTAAGTATTGTTTGGTGATTGTGTACCTCGTATTTATTCATAGACGCTAGTACCGACCAAGGATACTACGAGGAGGAAGGAGGATACTACGAAGAGGAAGCCGAGGAGAACTTCAACCACTGCTCTGCACAAGGCAAGATAACACTTGCAAGATACTATACCTATGCAAGATTATATTGACACTGATGCAAGCCTTACTAATCAAGTTGACCTATGCAAGCTAACCCTTGCCAGATACCCTACTGATGTCACAAACCCATACTTGTGATATGACTACTATATGCCTTAAGCATATGTGATCATACTCATTTGAGAAACCAATCCTAGTTTTACTTGCAAGATTCTTACTTTATTTCTTTATCAAAGCTTACTTAGAGTTTGGTAGATACTAGACAGTTGTTCTGAAGGATGCATCAAGAGCATTAAATTTGGCCTAAGCTAGAAACCTTGATAACAGCCCAAGATATGAGTTTGAACCTAGTTAAAACCCCACTAGTTTACCACCCCTCATTAGTATTACCCCCACCTGTAGATGCTAGTGCTAAGATTAAAACTTGATTAACTTTTAGATGGGAATACTTGGTGGAAAATGGTTATGAAAACCTTGGAATGATGGATCATTCTATTGAAATGTTTTGGACATGTGTTTCCAAACACTTGATGATTCTGGTGATAAAAATGTTGAGGCATGAGCCTTAGCCCCTTATAAAACTGATGGTTGTCTGGATGTGATACCATTCCAATTTTATCGTACAACCACAATACCCGAATATTGGGTAGGGCTTGACTGGAAACTTATATCCCTTAGTATTAGTTCCTCCGCCAAGGTCTCAGAATGAGGCTACCTTGTGAAGATTGTCCACCTGTGCAGTACCCAAGATGACAGTGGTCATGGTTGGGAGGCCAAACTCACAGGAGAGGTGCTTATACGAGGGCGTGTAATTGAAATGTTAGGATTGATTATCAACATACTGAGTATGGTCAATTCAGGATTTTTTCCTGACGGATGTATCGAATGTTGTGGTGAAAGTGTACAATCTCTGCAGAGTGTCAAACTATTCGAATAGCGCGTCATGATTATAGAGATTAGTGGCTACATCTTGTTCCCCCGTCAGACTTTTCAAAAACGACTGGTGAAATGAATTGAGACTTTGACTTGACCACAACAGAGTTGTGACCTGAATTACAAGATCCCACTTAGGAGTTATAAAATTGTGACTAGCTTTGGAACTTAGTAGCGATAAACCTGGCTTTTTGCAAAACAACCCTAGAGCCTAGTGTACTATTATCCAAAAACCCCCTTACCTGTTAGTATTAGTTTGCGAGTACTTAAAGAGTACTCATGGCTTTGTCCCTGGCTATTCCCATGGCCAGACTATGAAGAGGAGTACCTGGAGGATGGACCCCAGGAAGGTTACGACAACTAGGATCATCTCCCATCGTCAGCATTGCCTGTGATCCCGAAGATGAAGCTTCGCCTACGCTAACGTTATTATTACGTATTCCGCTGCCTGATGTTGTACTAAGAACTGGATCATGCGATCCCTATTTGTGTAAGAACTTATGTATCGTTTGTAATGGATGAAGTACTATGGTATCCAAATCTGTTATGTCTCGCAAAAATGGTAATCCTGGGATTGCGATGTATGGCATAATAGGCATCTAGGATTGAAAAATCCGGGTGTTGACATCTACTATATAAGGTGGTCCAACTCCCCTTCTACTAGCAATGTGGGACTAAACTTTGGCACCACTAGCACACACATGAGCTGCCATGATAATGGGCCAAAGAGAATTTCAGAATTTGTATTTGTTATGGGCCAAAAGCTCAACATCAAATATGCCTCAAATTCCAACAATCCCCCACAAAGTCTCATTGGCACATCACACCATTCTGTTCCAAATCACTGTTTTGATATACCAGCGTTTTTCAGTGAAGACTGTTAAGTTGAACTTCCACCTAGAGCATTAGACTACGCTCATCAACAACTGTCAATGGACTAAGCCTTGAATTGCCAGTTTTGTGTAAATGAGTTTCACCTAATTTCATACTGATACTAGGCTGCCGAAGGCTACCCCTCGGGTGGAGCATATAAGTGATACTCCTGGCCTTTTTCATGAGCTTCCTAGAGATTACCCTATCTCATAGACTGTGACCAGCAGTCGGGCTCACATAGGTGCATTCTTTCAAGACTGCTCTGTAGGATAGCATCTTGGCTTATACAAGCCTATGAACACATTAAGAATAAGTCAACTTGCCATACAGATTGTGAGAGTAATGCATCTTCAGCGGAGTGGGTTAATAAAAGTTACTCTCCTCCAGTTAGCCACTGGCTTGTTTCCCTAGGTCCTAATTCACGGGATCTCCGATCACATAGCTTGGGTTACTACCATGGTAACTCATGTGGGTCTCAAACCCATCTCCTTTGATGCAATATCTATCATATTTCTTGATAGACCTTTTGTGAAAAGATCTGCTAGATTCTTAGATGTTTGGATATAATCCAATGCTATTACTCCGGAGTTTCTCATTTTCCTAACAGATGTCAATCTTCTCTTTATATGTCTTGATGACTTCATATTATCCTTTGAACTACTCACTTTGACGATCACAGTTTGATTGTCGCAGTTCATAAGAATAGCCGTCACAGGTTTATCAACAACCGGCAAGTCAATCAAGAGTTCACGAAGCCAATCTGCTTCGACAGTAGCTGTATCTAGTGCTGTGATTTCTGCTTCCATTGTTGACCTCGTTAAGATGGTCTGCTTGCAAGAATTCCATGAAACAGCGCCACCACCATGAGTGAATACATATCCACTTGTGGCTTTCAACTCATCAGCATCAGAAATCCAATTTGAGTCACTATACCCTTCAAATACCGCAGGGTCTCCGGTATAGTGAATACCATAACTCGATGTACCCTTTAGATAGCGCATTACTCTCTCAAGAGCATGCCAATGATCATCTCCTGGATTGGAAACAAACCGGCTAAGTTTACTCACAGCAAACGCGATGTCAGGCCTTGTTGCGCTAGCTAAATACATTAACGAGCCAATTATCTTAGAGTATCTCAGCTGATCTCTAGTTGTTCTTTTGTTCTTTCGAAGCATCTTACTAGGATCATATGGTTTCGGTGAAGGAGTACAATCTGAGTAGCCAAAGCGACTCAACACCTTCTCCACATAGTGAGATTGCAGAAGTGTAATTCCGACATTCTCATCTTTCAGCAGCTTAATGTTTAGAATAACATCAGCTTCTCCAAGGTCTTTCATGTCAAAACTCTGAGACAAGAAACTCTTGACCTATTCGATGACAATCATATTTGTCCCAAAAATCAGTATGTCATTAACATACAAACAAAGTATAACTCCTTCGCCCCCACCATGGCGATAGTATACACATTTGTCGGCTTCATTTACAACAAAGCCAACAGATGTTAAAGTTTGATCAAACTTCGCATGCCATTGCTTAGGTGCTTGTTTCAGTCCATACAAAGACTTAAATAGCTTGCACACCTTGCCTTCTTGACCATCTACTACAAAACCATCTGGCTGATCCATATAAATTTCCTCATCCAACTCTCCATTAAGGAAATATGTCTTGACGTCCATTTCATGAATGATAAGACCATGTGAGGCAGCCAGTGAGAGTAGAACTCGAATAGTGGTCAATCTAGCCACAGGCGAATAAGTATCAAAGAAGTCTTCGCCTTCTTTTTCGGTATAACCCTTGGCAACAAGCCGAGCCTTGTACTTTTCAATCGTACCATCAGGCCTAAGCTTCTTTTTGAACACCCACTTACATCCCTGTGTTTGCACCTATAAGGACGATCAGTGATCTCCCAAGTTTCGTTTGCCATGATGGAATCCATCTCGCTACGAACAGCCTCTTTCCAGTAGTCTGCATCAGGGGATGCATAAGCCTCTGAAATAGAGGTGGGAGTATCATCCACGAGATAGACAATGAAATCATCACCAAAGGACTTTGCAATCCTCTGTCTCTTGTTCCTTACAGGAACTTCATTGTCTACCTCCTCAGGAATTTCATCATGTGCTCGTTCATAATATTCCATGGGAATAGCAGGTTCAGGATTTTCAACAGATTCCTGTCTAGATGTACTAGGCATATCTTTCATCGGAAAAATATCCTCAAAGAATGTAGCATCCTTAGACTCCATAATTGTACCGACCTTCATGTCAGGTACCTCAGATTTCACCACTAGAAATTTGTATCCAACGCTATGATGAGCATAGCCAAGAAAGATACAGTCTACGGTCTTTGGTACAAGTTTACGCTTTTTGGGAACTGGCAAATTCACCTTTGCCAAACAGCCCTAAGTACGTAAGTACGAGAGTGTTAGCTTTCTCTTCTCCCATAATTCATAGGGAGCAGTTTCATTGTCTTTTGTGGGAACTTTATTCAGGACATGACATGATGTCAATATCGCCTCCCCCCACCATGCCTTGGATAAACTTGAAGTACCTAACATGACATTAACCAAGTCTGTTAGAGTACGGTTTTTCCTTTCGACAACTCCGTTAGATTGGGGAGAATGGGGAGGCGTCCTCTCATGAATAATGCCATGTTCTGTACAAAATAAATCAAACTCATTAGAGAAATACTCTCCACCACTATCTGACCGGACTCTCTTAATATTTCTCTCAAGTTGATTTTCAACTTCTGCCTTATAGTTTTTAAAGTGGTGTAGAGCCTCATCTTTAGTTTTCAAAAGATATACATAGCAAAATCTAGTAGAATAATCAATCAACGTCATGAAGTATTTCTTTCCACCTTTGGTCAACACACCATTCATCTCACATAGATCTGAATGTATAAGCTCTAGTGGTGCCAAGTTTCTTGCTTTCTACACAGGCTTGTGAGGCTTGCGCGGTTGCTTATCTTGAACACACTCTTGACATTTAGAGCCTTTGGCTAAAGTGAAACTCGGAATTAAATTCATCTTAGCTAGCCGCGTCATACAACCAAAATTAATGTGACAAAGTCGTGAATGCCAAATATCGGTATCATTGCCAGGGGCACAAATATGGTTCACAACCTTATTACAAAAATCTGATAGGGAAAGACGGAACAAACCGCCGCACTCATAACCTTTACCAATAAATTGACCATACTTAGAGATGAATACTTTATTGGATTCAAATACCAACTTAAAACCTTCTTTGCAAAGAAGGGAACCACTAAAGAGATTCTTATTTATTGAGGGCACATGTTGCACGTTCTTCAGCTGCACGATCTTTCCCGAAGTAAACTTCAGATCCACCGTGCCAATACCACGAACAGAAGCATGCAATCCGTTTCCCATCAAGACGGAGAGATCTCTTGTGATCTGATAAGAAGAAAACAAAGAGATATCAGCACACACATGAATATTAGCACCGGTGTCGATCCACCAATATGTAGATTGACAAATTGACAAAACAGTAGGTAAATTACCATACCCGGATACATCCTTATCATTGTTGCTCATAGTCACATTGACAGACTTAGAGTTCTGTCCATTTGGATTCTTCCTTCCTTTGCGTTGCTTGCAGTTTGGAGCCCAATGTCCAACCTCTCCGCACACAAAGCAGGGATCCTATGACTTGTCCTTCTTATTCTTTTTTAAGTTGGTAGTACGAATGGCCTTGGTCTTCCCCTTGAACTTGTTGTGGAAGTTCTTCTGCACCACATTGGCGCTTGACTAGGGTGCCTCGGCTCCCTTTGGGTGTGCATATTTTGCCTTTGCCTTTTCCTCAAGGTCCAGAAACCCAATGAGATTCTCAACAGACATCTCTTGCCTCTGGTGTTTGAGGTTAGTGGCAACACTCCTCCAGGATTGAGGAAGCTTTGCAATGATGCATCCCGCAATAAATTTGCCGGGCAACACACACTTCAGGAGCTCAAGTTCTTTTGCAATGCACTGAATCTCATGAGCCTGTTCAACGACAGAACGGTTTTCAACCATCCTATAGTCATGAAACTGCTCCATGGCGTACAGTTCACTGCCAGCATCAGTAGCACCGAATTTTGCTTCGAGTGCATCCCGCAGTTCTTTGGCATTGCGCATATGTAAATATGCATCCACCAACTTGTCCCCAATAACGCTTATGACACAGCCCACAAAGAATATGGTGGTCTCCTTGAACGTCTTCTCCTGTTCAGGAGTGATCGTTCCTTCAGGATTACCAGTCGATACCCAGAAGGCGTCCATAGCCATCAGCCAGAGGGTACACTTGGTTTGCCAGCGCTTAAAGTGCGCACCCGTAAACAGGTTCGGTTTCAGACAAGCGGCAAAGCCTTGATACGAAAACATCCTAAAATAAGGTTTTTGGATTGTTGAAATAATTAACAGTTTTCGCATCAATTTAATCCAAGTATAAATCATGATAAAACAATTTCCAAGACTAACTAGCATACGCATAGTAGATATGCACCATACAGGCAAGTGAAAATCTAGCACATCTACGCATACTGCAATACTAGTGATCATCATAGGAAACAACAGGAGGGCAAAGAACACGTACGAATTCGTCGATGTATGACCAACGGCGCAACAGAAGTGGAGCCACCACCAGCAGCAGCGTCGTCAGACATGGCGATGAAGTCGAGGAAGAGCTTGAGCAGTCGCGTCTAGACGCTCCCCAAAAACCTTATCGCCTCTCTCCTGGTGCAGGATCAGAGAGACGGGGTTCCGGAGGCCTGCTCTCCCGGACGACTGTGCACGCAGTCGGCGGGATGGAGTAGCAGAGGGCAGCACAGAGAGATGGAACGGCGATGCGCAGGTAGGAAGATGCAATCTAATTGCTGGTAACAGTCCACGACTGAGTCAGTGTCAGCCCACGATATGGAAACGGACTCATAATTAATACACAATTAATTTTCCCAACGAGCAAAATAAAGTTCGGCTCGGCGAGATTCCCGCAACCCGCAACCCGCGGCGCGCGCGTCGCGTCGCGTCGCGTCGCGTCGTGGCGAGACGGAGGAGTGAGTGAGGGCTTTTCTTCTTCTCACACCTTAGTGAGTGGTGCAACACTCTACTATATAAGGTGGTCCAACTCCCCTTCCACTGGCAATGTGAGACTAAACTTTGGCACCACTAGCACACACATGAGCTGCCATGATAATGGGCCAAAGAGAATTTCAGAATTTGTATTTGTTATGGGCCAAAAGCCCAACATCAAATATGCCTCAAATTCCAACACTAGCATCTCCAGCAGTTTTTTGATTAAAATTGGCATGTATTTCTTCCCAAAATTGTTGGAGTGGTTGGTCTGACTCCAACAATTGTTTGATGATGCCACGGAGAGTACAAATCATTGTCCTCGTTCTCTAACCATGGAGCTTTTGTCTTCTTCACCTTGCTAGAAAAAACATCATTTTCATATTAGTAAATTGACGAGCTTTAAAAAAATGGGGGTATACCAAAGTGAATTCACCTTGTTCCGGCGGCGCCGGGATGGGAAGGTGCCGGTGCGGGCGCAAGGACTAGTGCCTGGGCCGGCGCAGGTGCCGGAACAAGCGCCGGTGCAAGTGGTAGAGCAAGTGGCGGTACGGATGCTCTTGGCGGGCGCTCCTGTGAGCTCAGCCGAGGAGTTCCGCCGGCGGTTAGAGGACGAAGACATACCAGACGTGCGGATCCAGCCGTATCTCGACGAAACCCGACCATGGTTTGTCGTATTCGGCGAAGTCGGCGGCGGATTTGCGGCCAAGGAAAGCAGCTTGTGCTGGCCGATTACGGCCTCATTGGCTAGTTGTAGAAGTTCAGGAGGGTTGGGGCAGTCTTCTAGACGTCGGTGGAGGCCGGATGTCGGCGGTGAGGGAAACTGGCAGCGGCAGACGGGCGAGTCAAGGGAGGAAAAAAATATAGGAGTCAACCTCTTGGCCGCGTATATTTGCGAGTCGAAAACTACAACTCCTAAAAGTTTGCTCCTCTAAACGCAGGTTCGTTTTGGTGCGGTTTTAGCTGTTAGAGGAGTATATTTTTTCCTCTAAAATCTTTTTTTGGATGGGTTAGAGATGCTCTCACATAGTTGAAAAAACTATTGACGTATCAACCTACCATGCAATAGCAGCGCGTTGTGCTCCCAATTCCTCAATTCTGCTGCCAATCTGGCCTTGTTGTTTTAGCGGAAAGGGTAGAATCCTTTTAGTCCGAATTGGAAAAACATGTATGAATGTTAATCAAATGGGAGGGCAGGAAATAGCTTCGATATATCTAGTATCTACAATGAAATGGGAAGGGAGACCTGTCACAGATAGATACGCAGGTACGCGGCCTGTGGCGCGCGGTACGGTGTGGGAGGACGCCGCGCGCACAAACGCCCGACAGTCCTTCAGGCTTCGTCGATGGGACCTGGCCGGGATCTACCCGCTAAACACACCTTCAACTTCCACGGCCTCGTCGAGCAGACCGTTGTAGAGCCAGGCCATGCATGTTCTTCTCCTGCAGACGGCACGTCGGTGCAATAGAAGAACATGCCTCGCCATGTGCCTGATTCCTGATGCCACGCTGCACGCAGCCCAGTCATCCCCTTGGATCTCCCTTGGTTCGTCCTTGGAGGAAGAATAGGTAGCACCAGATGCCTAGGTGCGGTTTGATTGATGTCCAGGTAGCATTCGTGGAAAGGGGCAAAGAACGACGTGTGCGCAATGCTGTTGATCTATTCTTCATTTTTTAAAATTGGCCAGGCTACCCATTGCATATTATTGGCATCTATCGAGTATAGAATATACTTCTCTCTTCTTACAAACAGAATTGACTTCTTATTTTTAGTGAAATGAAATAAATATGAACACTTTCTAACACAGAATCC
Source organism: Avena longiglumis (assembly GCA_030063025.1). NCBI lineage: Eukaryota > Viridiplantae > Streptophyta > Magnoliopsida > Poales > Poaceae > Avena > Avena longiglumis. The sequence goes on along the minus strand of CP125973.1, from coordinate 546,372,444 downwards.
CCTAGAAGGGCCGGGATGATGGGGCCGGATTCCATACCAGCAGAGCACCTGGGATCGAGAGCCCTCGCTCGATGAAAGCCGTGAACAGCACGCGCTCGCTTTCTTGGGGGTGTGGCATCGCCTACGTCTCTGGTGCTCTCCAGCCGCGCACACGGTGAATTATACCTGGACATGAAACTCGGGTTGCTGGTCTTGGCCCGAGTTTGCCAGGGTTGGAGCGAGCTAGGCTTGGCCCGCTGATGGTCACTACAGGAGAACTCGAAAGTGCCAAGGGTCATAGGCTACGCCGACGGTTAAAAGTCAGGGCCGTCGGCATAGGCCACGAGCCGACGGTCAAAACTAAATTATTCTAATTCATAAAAATACAAATAATATATCAAAATTTGCATGTTTCAAATTTATGCCCTCAATGTTTTATCATGTTTCAACTATACTTTTTGTTATGTCCTTTCTTAAATGGTGAGATATAAGGGAACGAAATGAGTAAAACTTAGAGGAGTAAAAATACTCCTCTAAAGCTAGGCGGTTTCTAATCGAACCCCTATTTTGTTCTAGCATTCCACGTATGCATTCATACATCTCAAATAGAGTTCATACAAGCAATCAAATATACGGAATTCGAAATAAAACAAGCATAGAGTTCTATAGGACGTGTGTATGATCTCCCTTCTCCTTCTTCCGCGTGCTACATGTTGGAGACGATGCGGCTTCCCGGACGTGCATCATAAAGTCTCACACCTCCGCGCCCTCTTGGCACACACCATCTCTCTATGTTAGACACACTTCTATATGACACGTAGCACTCCTATGGTGAAGGAGGAACAAACATCTCCGGTTGGGGAGGAGGAGCACCACGTCCCGTCGTCGGACCATGACAGAGGATCCTCCCCTTTGCACTCGGTCGGTTGGTCCTCCTTAGACGATGAATACAAACTAAATTTGGAGGTGATATATATGTATGTAATGTGCATTTAGCAGTATTTTTGTAACATGAAGAGTTCTTAAAGTTTCATATCACAAACAATGTTCTTCAGGAAAAACCATGTGTGAGGTTTAAACGAGGACGAGATGGAGTTGGTGCTATGTGCACGACTTCTTAACAACACACATTGTTTAGTCAATGCTAAATGTGTGAGGTATTGCACTTTGGCAAACGCCTTTTTACGATCCATTAGGGTCTAACAAACACAATCCTACCATCTTTCTCCTATATATAAGGTTAAGGACCAGTAGAGACCCCGTCCAGTATCACTCCACTTGACATCTGTCACCCCTCTTTCGGACCACGTAGTACAAGCATTGCTCCCCTGGTTAGCAAAGCGGAAGCCAACAGGCTTCTGGAACCATGCCTCGCCACAACTTTGGAGATCACCTAGCATTGTCCAAGCATGAATGGATGTCGGCGCACCTAGGGGAGATGTCTGCAGCACTGACTGGGCGCACCTAAGGGGTTTGTGCTTGTCTCCATAATAATGTGGTGCGGTATAGAATGCAAGATGGTGTCGAAGCCCTAACAGTCTATGCTCGACGACAACGTGTGTCCATACCTGAAAGACCAAATGAAGAAGCCTCCTGACGACGACCTTAAAATCACATATGTCAATTTTAAATTTGATTGAGCCCTCCAAATGTTATATAATGTTAATCGATATTATATCTTGTGTACTCCTATCTAATAATTATACAATGTTCATCCATATTTTATTCAGTTTGTTCATCTGAACGGGTGTGATGTATCTAGTAGTATTGTGAACAGTTGGGAAATATAGCTTGCTAGCAATAAATTTCACACTGTTTGAGGACCTTGAGACATCTGAGATGGGAAGACTCAGAGGACATGTTCTGGGGACGAGTATTATAGAAGGGCAGCACCTTCAGGTCGCTAATACATACCAGAGACTTTCTTCTTGAGACCTCTAATATACTCTAGACCTGCTGCATCAATGCTAAATTGAAGTCATCGATCTCATTTGTTGGAGGTTGAACACAAGCTGAGGCAACTCTACTGAAGGAGAGACAATCTTATGAAAGTTACTGATTGGGACCTTGTCGATGATGTGGATTTTGTCCTGGACATCACACGAGCCTTAATCCACAATCCCTGCCCACGAAGACCTCAACGCTCAAGACTCGAAGGCCTGCACCCAGAATCTCTCAACCGAATTGACTAGTGGGGTTGCCAGATGGCTCTCTAGGGATTCCTGAAGACCAGATGTTCATCTAAGGGAGATCAAAGTTCAACTTAACATGCAAGACAAGATGAAAACCTATTTTGACTAAGGGAAACTCACCACCGACAACTATGTATACTTGAAGACATTTACTTGAAGAGGACATGCCATAAGTACCCAAGTCGTAGTCATTAGCCTTAATCATAAACTCTAGATTTATCTACACTCCCTGGGTCATGTTATATATGCATCGAGATCATCTTGTACACACACTGTACTATCTCTTGATCATATTATGAATAAAGTTTGAGGAAACCCTTCTCATTAGACACATATCATGATGACTTTTTTGGACAATAACCATAGGTACGTCTGGAGCGGACAACCCTCATGTACCCTCCGCGCCCGCTCATGCGACGGGGGACCTAGCGCCGCCGTCCCTCCCTCCTCCCACCGCCCCTCCATCCTCGCCGCCACCGGGATGTGCCGGTGGCAAAGCCGCTCGGCGTCGATAGCGGCGGGGCCCCTCTTCTTCCCCTGGTTCGCTAGATCTAGGCGCGGGCCAAGATCGACAACCGGCGGCAGCGCGCGTGCGCGGCGGCGTCCAGCTTGGTGGCACAGCTCGGCGCGGTGGCGACACCATGCTGTGGCGAGGAGGGCTGCGTGGAGCATTAGTTTCGTGCTCGGGGCCGGCGGCTGCTGGACCGGGGCGGCGAGGGCCGTGGTCCGCGTTGGCCGGGATCTGGGGGTAGCGGCAGACGTGGTGCTGCAGGATGGAGGCAAAGGTGTGCCCTTAGCGGCGGTGCTAAGCCTACGTGCTCATTGGCACCGATGGTCGGCCTGCTCGATCCGTTCTCCGAAAACCGGCCGGCCGTATGGGGATAGTTGTGTCGGATCTAATAAAGGAGGTGGTCCTTTAATTTCTTTCGCACGAAGATGAAGATCTGCTTGATGTCTACCCTCGTTGATCTGGACTAGAGAGGCGGGTTCCGGAAGGCTCCGCCGACGAACTCCCATGGGCGTATCATGCCTGGAGATTACTGGATCGAAAGGTATTCGGTCGTGCACACCTTGTTTTTCTGGCCGTTTGGTTTCAGCGGGAGCATTGCGAAGCTCTGTTGTTTGTTATCACCAAGTGCCATTCTTTAGAGCCATGGTGAAGTCAGATGCGGGAATGTCAGGAAAGCGGAAATATGAGGGTAGCGATGGTGATTTTAGTTCTTATGGCGACGGAGACCTGGCTGCGTGATCTGTGACTCGTTGCAGTGATTGTTGGTGTAGGAAGACAACACAGGGGAGTTCTCAGTCTTACCTTGCAGGGTAAAAATCCAAGGTTTGGCCTTAACTGGTTGTGCCTGGCAATAACCTTGTTGAAGGCATTGTTTTGTGAGTGAGGACTTTTTCAGGGTGAAAACCTATGATCTTTGATCAAACAACAACGACGTTTGGACACTGTTTCCTTCTTGAAGGAGTTGTTATTGGGTTGAAGGACTACTAGTGTTGTTCTGATGGTGTCAGTGTCGTTGCTTTGAGAATTAGTTCTCTGTAGCGGGACTTTTCTTTTTTGTAATCCTTTTTTCTGGGTTGTGTGCATCCGTAGGGCCGCTAGGGCATATGCGTTATTGCAGAGGCTGGGTATAATTGGTATCCCTGTGATATTAATAAACACTATTTTTCAAAAAAAAATGTTATCTATTTGGCGGTAGAGGTATGTCAGGTCACAAGGGATCACTAGACACGATTTTGCCTAGGTTCGCCCCCCCTTGAGAGTTGAGACGGGTAATAGCCCTACTCCTGCATAGATTTTTTGTCTCGTGGCCAGGGGTCGTGGTGTTGTTTATTCTTAGGGAGTGCCTAGATCTTAGGCGTCTGAGAACTTTTTATGTCTAAGTCGTTGACATCGTTCTACTATTGTGTAATTCTCAATTGCAACCTAGTTGCAACTTATATAATTTGTACTAATTCTCAGTTGCAACCTAGTTGCAACTCATTAAAATCCAGTTACAACCTAGTAGTAACTCATGTAAAAATCCCACGTTACACGAATCGCAAGGTAAATCTAATGGCGAGAGAGGTGAATGAGACCTAAGAAGTTCTCAGGCGCCTGAGAACTAGCAAATTCGTTATTATTATACCTATTTCACTTCTTAACTCAGGATTTCGTCGAATGGGCACCACATTAGGACTCATTTGGCCAGTTGGGTGAGGGACTTGAGCCACTTGGCAAACGTGATGAGGATTTGCAGATAGATTAACTGATGCATACTTGGTCAAATGGATGGCATCACGTTTCACAAACAATTACTAGATCTCTAGACCAGTATACATCCATGAGGTTGTTCACAAGTTCAAACATGCCGGATATAGCCGACTATTCTCGTGGTCTCTCTCTTCTCCCAAGCCAGACAATACAATTATAATGGTCGTGGTCCGTTCGGACAAAAAGCCACAATTTATAGTGCTTAACCAAAGTTAGAATTTAGAGACTGACAGCGCAAATGTCATGAATTTTTGGTGTACTGAAGCCGATTTTGCCTATCATGCATGGTTAGGTTTACTCAGAGGCACACGAAATCAATTTCGATAAACTACTGCTCATGAAAACATATCTGAACATGAAAAATTAACTTAGTATCCATGCTGTATCATGGCGCCAACCTCAGGCCTTATCACTAATGGATACGCGTTCTATGTGAGCTGCAGTAAATATATCACAACTAAACACCCCATCCAAATGTATGCCATTGTCAGCATGGATATTTGTTTGTTCTAAACCATCCGTAGGCATGGTCTGCCTTTGTTTTACTTTAAGCTTATTTTCTTATACTTTGTCGTTTAACGTAGCAGTCCAGCTCACACACATGATCTTCACAGGACTTGAAGACTACAAAGCTAGAGGAACTCAAGCAAGCTCGTACTACACAGTTACTCATTACACGGAGTTTGCAGAAACCAAGGATACAGTGCTTGTGCGAGGAGATGTTGTCTTCATCAGTAAACTAACAGATTTAGAGGCGAAAACTCTTGCTCACTCGTTTTACTTGAGTGATGTGCGGTACAAGCTTGTTGAGCGATTCAATAAAGAGACACAGCATTTTGAGTTCAAAGATGTCCTCCAAGTGACGGAAACTGCGAGTACTTCTCCCTCATTTTGTTGGAATCGAGTATCGTAACCCTTTATTAGAGAATTTCCACTAGTTGGGTGAACCCAGTCCGAAAATCGGAATTTTTTTTGGCTGGACGAAACTAGTTTTCGGCTTGGGTACGCCAGTTTCTCACTCGCGTATCCAGGCCGAGTTTCTAAGTTCGGCTAAAATTCATTAAAGACGGGCGATTTTTATTAAGATGGATGAATATAGGCAGATTACATCAAATTTAAACTAAACTAGTACATAATAAACTTAAAAAAGGCCGCCGCCGTGGCCTTCGTCGGTGCCTTCGCTGTTCTACATGCCGAAGTTGCTGTAGAACGCTGTGTAGCCGGGATCGGTGCGGCCGTCATCCTCGCCGACGTCGTTGTCGTCGTTGCTCGGCGGCTGGTTCTGGCGGGAACTCCCCTGCCTGGGTCGTCGAACCTCCACGGCTGGTAGGATGGGCCTTCATCCTCGTCGTCTTCGAGGACGTAGAGCGGGGTGTCCTGGTAGGCGAGCTCGTGCCCGGACAACGCCCGTCTCCGGGCCGCCTGCTCCTCGGCCTGCTGCTGCAGGCCGAGGATGCGTTGCCGCTCTGCCTTCTCCCAGTCCTTCCTGGACCATTCCAGGATGTCCGGCTAGGAGGGCTCCACCGGCTGCGGCGCCGAGTCGCAGAGCGACTTCTCCAGCGCCATCCTCAAGACGCTGTCTTCGGGCGGCGCCGAGTCTTCGGTCTTGGGACGGCGAAGGCGCAGGTGGCCGATTGGCGACGCCGTCGCCCGTGGCTCGCCGTTGACGATGCCGCGCGAGCGTGTCCGTGGCGGCGAGCGCACAGGCAATCCCGCCTCGCGCTTGATTGCGCGCAGCCCCGGCGAAGGTGCAGTCGACGTGCGCAGCGACGCCGAGCCAGAGGAGTGGGATGCCGAGGCGACGGAGGAGGAGCTCATGCTGGCCATCCTCCTCGGCATCTAGTTCGCTGGAGGACGCCGCCCTAACCTCAAAGTCGGCGTGGGAGTTCTTGGGAAGCCCAGACGCGACGTGTTGCCGGCGTTGATGTGCTCCAGCACCGCCCTCAGCGTGCGGCCCGACGCACTCCACCAACGCCAACGACCCGCCGAGTTGTTGCGCTTCAGCGACTTCGTTGGCGCCTTAGTGGCGAGCTCTGGCGCGGCGTTCGCGAGAACTCCTCCCGATAGAGGTTGTCCGGCGACTTCGGCCGAGGGTCGTCCATGGCGGCGATGTATTCATGTATCTCGTACGACAGCTCCTCCGGCGTCGGCGCCGGCGGTATAGGGATGCCGTCGACGCTGAGCTTCCACCCCGGGGCTTATATAGGCCGGGGTGGGCGGCGAGGGCGGGAGGGGTGTAGCGGCGAGGGCGGGAAAAGGGGAAACGGCGGGAAGTTAGTGCCCGCCGGTCCGTCGCGGGAGCCGAGGCGGCGGCGGTGGCTCCGCAATTCGGCGACGCGTGGCCGATGCGACGGGCAGTTAATGTCCAGCGGTCGCCGCGTGGTTCCGAGGATGACGACGACTCGGCTTCCGTCGCTGACTCGGCGGGTCCACGCGTTGTTTCGTTTTTTTTTTGCCGAGTTCGCTGTGTCCGGCGTTCCCATGGCGTACCCGGAAACCTGGGTTCGGCCTGGATAGTCCGGACCAAAATTGGCCCAAATCCGGCCGATAACAGGTTTCTGGTTACGCGACTGGGCCAAATTTTCGGCGTTCGGACCGAATTTCGTCGTCCGGATCGATCGTCCTGGCTAGACGAGCTTATATTCAATAACACTCTTCATTTGCTGACTGCATTCATCATGTTGGTTTGTTGTAGCCAGATCCAAAAGTTTTGAGGTAGCTATCTGCTGTTATTTAGCCTTTCGGATGGATATTTACGTTTCACTGTGTTGCCTTCTTTCTTAAAATCATATATAATCTTTCATAATAATATTGTGGAAACAGAAACAAAGCTCCATTGTTGGAAGCCTGGCGAGAAAATCACAAGGCTTGACTTTATTTGTTCAAATTTTGACTGAGAATAGATTTTCTGTGATTCATATCTGACTCTGCGAACTGTGAGAAAAGTGCAACATGTAGCTGGCATTATAGCTGAAATTTGGCTTCCGTACTTTGTAAATTCTGTGAGGAAGTATGCAACCTGATTTGCTGGATTCTGGACTAGTTTTATCAGCAACCATTAGTTGAAGATCGGGCAAGTAAACCTTTTTGCCAAATTACGCTAATGTGGCACCACCTCCGTCGTGAGATTGTAACGGATCTGGGGTGGTTTGGGGAGGTGGGAGCTATGGTACAAGAAAGTCTAAGAGCACAAATAGAGTCCAACCAACTAAACAATATAATACTGTAGATGGTTTTGTTTGCCATAATTTTGAACATTGGACATCGTTAAACATTATCAGATGAACATTTCCATCATATAAAACAGGCTGCCTGCATGAAACTGATCCGCAGAAGAGAAAAATGGGCTACGTGAATCTCCCCCCTGCAAAGTCATCACCTCATTAACAGACATACTAGGCTTTCCAAGTTTCATCAACTACTAATACTACTTCCTCCTATCCATAATAAGTGTCGCGGTTTAGAACTGAGGTTAGTTCAAAATGGCAACACTTATTATAGATCTGAGGTAGTACTTGAATTACAGTTCAAGACGATTTCATGGTTAAACATTAACACACGTCTGATTGGCCACTACAAGGTTCAGGGGTCAGGGCATGTTTTTGTTAACCTCTGATCCTGCTGATATCTGCAACCTTGGAGGTGAAAAGCCTTCTCAAGACCAAACTGTAGATGTTTGCACCTCGGCATTCCGGTTAATGTGTGCATGATGCTACTAATGCAGTGTGACAGGTGGTTGATACTCAGCTGACTAAGAAACGTACTAGCAAAATAGTATCCAGCAGCACTAGCCCGGCATTTTCCTCGGACCATAACGGTGAAACCAGCCAAAAGAAGACATGTCCACAAGTAATCAGATACGTGCACCTCGGCATTCCGGTTAATGTGCGCATGCTGCTACTCATGCAGTGTGTGCCAGGTGGTTGGCAGTCAGTTGACTACTAGAAACATAGTAGGAGTAGCAAAATACCATCCAGCAGCGCTAGCCCGGCATTTTCCTGAAGATTTGAGTCTTGTATCCCCAAACCATAATGGTGAAACCAGCCAAAAGAAGACATGTCCACAAGCCATCATAGTTCGTAGCCGCAGATTTTCGAAAATCTGTCAGCTAAGGGCCGCTCATCGTCAGAATCAGAGTACTCGGGAATAAATCTGGCAGCTAAATGTCTGGGTGGCTCATCATCAGAATCAGAATAACCCCGAATGGTGCCATTTCCTGTACTGCGAGCTAAACGTGGTTCGTAATCAGAATCATAAAAGACCTTGCGATTTCCGCGAATGACTGCTCTGAGCATGATACCATTTCCTTCATCGGAAACCTTGCACTTGGGCACAATTAGGTCGTAGCCTGCTGGTAGCCCATCAGACAGTGAAGAGCTTCTTATCGTGCAAGAAGAACTCTGAGAATCGTCAGACGTAGAGCTGTCGTAATGCATATGGCATGTGAATGTGGGTTCTATGTCCTTAGGCTGGACCCCGACAACAGAGATGGCATGACCAAATGCCTCCGATGCCATGTTGAACAGGAAAATCTGGCCTACTTCACAGCAGTGCAGAGCACGTAAGCCAGGCTCTAAGTAGAGACAAACATTCACCACGCCAGATTCATGGAAGGTTGATACTGGACACTTGTGCTTTGCGGTTAAATGACCCAGGAGCGCCATAGTTGACCCAGCAAAGGCACAGCCAGACTCCGGGCAGAAGCATGGGGCGTTTGGGCATGTCTTCTCGTGTTCTTCCTTCTTGTAATAGCTGACCTGCTGGACGCATCCATACTTCGCATTGGAGCATGGAACTGCGACTGACTTGACGACATGCTCCATCCCGACGCAGCGCTCAAATGAAGTCTCGACCGAGCAAAGGTGGCACTTGTTGTCCCGGTTCTCGCTCTCGCAACGGCAAGACAAGCATAGGAAGTGGCCCAAAGAACACTGCACAATAGAAAAACAGTCAGGTTCCTTGTGTGACGACATCTATTAACAGAATATAGAAGACCAAAAACTATGAAACAACATGATAGGTTTAGTACTGCACATTTCACTATTTCAGCTACCATATAGCTAATCAGGTTGATGAGAAACCCTTTCTTGACAACTAGCACTAAATCGAGCTGGAGTGTGAGCAGCCGAGGACAAGTTAATATATGCATACATGTAGTGTAGTTACCTGGTATATCGGTGGCTTGAGGGGCTCAGAGCAGACACAGCACTCCAGGGCCTCCAGCCCCATTGTGACATTCTGTCTCTTAGCGTTGCAATCTCCCTCTCGCGGAGATTCTACTTGTCTCTTTTTGGAGCTACTACTACCTTCCATCGATACCAAACTCAAAGCCACTGCCTCTTAGCTTGCTTGATATAGCCGAGAAAATCAGCCGCAAACAAATTGATCACCACAATCTCAATGCCCTGCCTGTGTTCCTGTTCTCACAAAAAGTACCACAAGAGTCATGTAAGTGACACTGGAGTGGCAAGCAGAAGACAAGAATGCTTCATGGTTTCTGCCAGACTACCAACAGTAAAATCAACAAGGGGGCATATAAAGGGAGTAGCAGTAGAATTTGACACATAAATGCATCCCCCCCTCTATCTTCTAGGGTTCTTGGTTCCAAATAAACGTTGAACATTTGAGCTGCTCTACAGTGTTTCCTCATCAATTCAGCAGTATTACCAACGGGAAATTACGGGGATGACGCATACACAAACACAAGTGATGATTTATTCGGGTTCACGGTTAGGTGTGGCAGGACAATGTGACCTTTTTTTTTTGCGGGTAGGACAATGTGACTTCGACGAAGGAGGAAGGTCCCGAATCGGGAGGGAACGGAGGCAGAGACACCTCAAATTTCAAATACCTTGACGTCTGGAGGTGCTGTCGGTGGCGATATCAGCCATGAGACGGCCGCCTCGCCGCCGCCGGTGACGCTTCTTCCAGGCTTCTCGTCCGAGGGGATGGAGAGGGGTGCTTCTCGCTCGTCGAAGAGCTCGCGAATGCGGCCTCTCGCCCGCTGATCTGAGCCCCGAGGAGGTGAGGAGCGACGGCGGCAGAGGGTTTGGAAGAAGGCAGGGCGACGGCTCAGGAGACCGAGCAGCAGGCGCAGACGGTGTGTCAGTGTGTGTGTGTGGTGAAGGAGGGGAACGCGTGGGCTCGGTCTGGCCTGCTAGGAGCTTGGGCTATGTATTATTTCCGTTTGTTTCGATCAAGCAGATTCGAGTACTCCCTTCGATCCATATTAGTTGGTTCAAGTTTGTCTAGATTTAAATAAATCTAGATATTATTTAGTACTATATAGGTTTATTTAAATTTTGATAAATTCAAATCAACTAATATGGATTGAAGTGAGTATGTAAAAACTAATTAACCACATCTTCTATTATATACTAAAAGTAATATAAGGATGTCTAATAGAGCCACCATGTTAAGCCACATCACTAAAATTTATTTTGATCGTTAGATTCAAAATATACGTCTGAGATTAAACGAGAGGTTAATAGTTACGTAACTGTGTAATTTTGGTTTGACTCGGTGGTTTGACACAGTGCATGTTGAGACTTGAGACACGTATCAATTACAAAGAGATCTACCTCACCCGGATTAAAGAGAAAAATGACCGTCCCACCATGCGTATTTTCGTTGGACTCCTCTGCCAATCAATCGTTGGTAAAAATAACTACAAGGTAGAACGTGGAGGCAAATCGCATCTCTCCATGCAAATTAACCTTTAGCAGCTCGTGATATACCATGAGATGAGACCCACTTCCTGGCTAAAAAACTCATAAGCCGGTATGTGATGGAACCGAACACTAAAACTAATCCCTCGGAAAAGAAAAAAATTGATTCATACATACAAGAAGCAAACTACAAAACTGTTGGGCCACAAAAGCTGATTTATTATGGATTCACAATGCTCTTAGAGAGACATTCCTTGAAAGACAACCTGTCCAACTGTTACTTTATCGCAAAATCGCCAAACTGCATATAGAAAAGAAAAACGTCATCAGTATCAAAGGATCCATGAACTACAACACGATAAACATTGATCCATACAAAAATACAAAAAAATAGACGTAACCAATATTCATTTATTATGTACGACACCATGTCAGCTATAGAAAAAACAACTCCGAAGCAATTGATGTGATTTTAGCTAACACCTAGGTGTGCGATGCCATAGGAGTACTATAATAGAACATGGTGGCAGCCTCGCAGAGGAAATACATGACATGCTCTGACATTACGCTGATTTGTACATATATAAACCATAAATAGAAAATTTTAGAACATAATTTGTAAAATTCAAATTAGCCTCTCACATGTTTTGAAAAATATGTAATAGATGCTGGCTTTGGAGACTATGACTAAGTCGTTGGGAAGATAGTGTTGGAGAGACACATTCTCACAAAACACACCATCAAACAACTACTCTATTGGATAATCACCAAATTTTCAGAAAAAAACAAGCCATGAGAGCCACCGGTTACATGGACTATTGCACGATAAACCTTGATCGACATGAAAATACAATGAATTTGACAGAGCTAATATGTATTTATCCTGTATGACACCTTCTCAAACACGATTGCATTGTCTCATATAATAACACAATAACATCACATACCCAAACTACAATCAAATATAAATATGTAGTATTGCATCCTTGTCTTTTAGAGCCTTTATCAGTTGTTGAAGGTGAAACGTAGTGAGGGAATGTTAAAAATTGGTTTTATAGAAAATGAAATGGGGAGATAGGGGTTTTACCGTACCTCTATTTAGTACGGCACCATCTCAACCACCAAGATATTATTGCCAAAAACATACTAATGTAACATATCTAAACTTTATTTTGTGCTGCCTTCCTCACCTCCCAGAGCCTTTATTTGTTGTTGAAGGTCAAGTGAAATGGGAAGAGATTGAAACAAGCTATTTTCATTGGAAATGATAAGGCTAGATCCTAGGTTCGATGTGAAGAAACTTTTGGAGTCAAAGAATGTCTAGGCTTATTCATGGATGATTCATTTAGCCATACATCATAACTATGTGTCAAAATCAAACAAATTAGATTCTCATTTTTTTATAAAATCACAGTCAATAGATTTTCATAGTTGTACTTAAGAATATTGAATTCAATATATCATCACAACTGTACGTGAAAATTAGCTACCAGCAAAATTTCCTAAATTGTATCAAGTTTAACAATCAATTATAGATCTTCCTAATGTATGCCATGTTTTGAGTTGATAATAATATGATCTAAACTTATAGCAGTTTTAAATGTCTCATGAACTTACTTAAATGTCATATATCAATCTTACATTGAATGTACAATTTGAAGGATTAAATATGAAAATGCAATTGATTAGTTCAATTGTTAATGAATCGGTTATGGCGTCTATATATTTGCAAGCATAAGTGCACTATCACATTACCCTATGAAGATGATATAAATCAAGGGTGGTGGATTTCACTCTATAACCATACAATCTAATGGTCACAAGGTGAAAATATTTGTAGTTGTGTAACTAGATCCGACCTCTATTTATAAACTACTAGATGTGGAAACTCGAGATCGCTCATTAAGCATGTTCTTGGTTGAGGATGTGAACGAGAATAAATTCATTTTGATTTACCTTATTAAGATAATGGAATTTCTATTCCATCATAATGGTATAAGGATCGTAGGATCATTGCTCAAGTAAACTCTAATTATTTGGTAGTATATATGTATATTAGCAAGGCATACTGATATATGATGCCATACTAACTATAAGTCAGGTCACGGTCTGAACTTTAATTGTACATATGTATCAATTTAATCTCATGCATAAACTTCACATATGGTCATTAAATACAATGTTTCACTAAGTATCCTAACAACCTTTGACCACAATACTTAAAGATGATCAAAGATGTCCTCTATGCGTGTGATACATGTTTAGCATAAATGGTGGCTATATAATGTAATAAGTTCTATTGCATAATATATTTTCCATCAAGTTATGAGGGTATCTTTTATAAAATATAGAAAACCTAATATGATGTCCCTATCTAAGAAAACAACTACAGGCGATACCCTCGCAAATGCGAGGGCCACCATGCTAGTTTTTCTAAAAAACAAAACAAACTTACCACTAGTTTTGTGTCATTCTCCCGCTACGAAACTCCACTAGTACTGCGTTTAGACCACATCAGTTTTATTTTTATCAGTTTGATTGTATGCCCTAATACTACTGCATTCCGTGAGGATAGTAGTTTTACACTTTTACTGATTATTTGTCGGTGTCGATGTGCTTCGGTTGCGAGCATGACAACGTGATCGGTGCTGCGGATTGTATTAGGAGTATGTCACTCATAGTAGGCGACAAGAATCTGGAGCACTACTTGATAGCGCCGTTACATCCGTAAGGAGCTTCATGTAATATTTGTAACGGTCTCATTACATGTACTTGTTGCAATGTTGTAAAAGAAAGCTTGGAGTTCAACGCTACGATTATGCATGGATTGGTTTTTTAAGTATAACCTTTGTCAAATTAACACTAATAGTCTATTTTCGTTTTTGTAGGTTATTTTTGATTTGTTTTGAACTTTTGATGCTATTTGCAGATTTTACTTATATTGTAAAAATGTACACAATATTTCATTCCATAGTTGTCACAACATGAATACCCTTTTTGTTACAATATTTTGTACACCTTAAGAACACAACAAAAGGAGAAACAATTCTCATTGTGCAACGCAATTTTTTCATTAAAATTTATTATCTGTTACAACAAACCACCTATAAACTCACGACTTCTAGAATGGTGGTGTGGCGACAGACAATGTCGAGGACAATGGCCAGAAGGTGAGCAACCGACTTTGAGTGGAAACTGAAAGAAGAAAGAACCAGAGGCCACTAACAAATAAGATTTGAAACATGCAAAGTAGATGCAATTGACAACTAACAAATTAATCTTGTACATTGTGCATTTGCCAAAAAAAAATATTATGAGAACTAGTTGTGGCGCCCCGCCAAAACCACTACTAGAAAATCGCGTTGTTTTCGTGCATTGCATCGTCATGACCGCATGCTCATGTCATCATGCCACCTTGCATTTGAGCATCGTCATGTCATCTTGCATTTGTGTGCATAAAACTATTTTTGAAAAGCATGTTTTTGTTTTCTCAAACGCCCCGTTTTAAACAAGTAAAATATTTAATTTATTTTTTTGGGAGGCAGCCGCTAGGCCCGAAAGCCCGGCCGGCCACCTCCAAGCCCTAAAACTAAAACCTAGTCTAATCCTAAAACTACCCAATCCTATTCTACCCAGCCCCCTCCACATCACCCCGACCAACCACAGCTTGCCACCTCACCAAACCCCTCCACCTCATCTCTCCTCCCTCCATCCACCCAACCACCATCTGCCACCTCCTCCAACCCAATCCCCTCCTGCCCACACAACCGATCGATCCCCACCCTGATCGCCGTTCCCCGAGCCCCACCCGCAACCCCGGGCCCACCTGGCTGCGAGACCCACCCCGCTCCCTGCCTGGCCCCACCCTGTGACCCACCACTCCCGCACGCCCCCCGATCCCCGCTCCCCTCTGCCTCACGCCCTCTCCCGATGCGAGCTCGCCCGTCTGCCTCCTGCGTGGCGCCTCCAACCCGCCTCTCTCTCTCGAGCCACGCCCGCCGCCAGCTCGCCCGCCGAGCCCTCGCCCGCCGCTCCCCTTCGGCCCCGCCCGCCGCCGCCTCCGCGGGCTGCCACCCGCCACTCTCCTCGCCGCTCTCGACGGACCCCGTCGCCGTCCCATCGCCATCTTCCCCGCCGGCCGTCCGTGACCTCCGCCCCGCGCCGTCCGCCCTCTCCTCTCCCGCCGTCGTGCTCTGCCACCACGCCAGCTGCCTTTTCCCGCCTCCTCTGCAACCCGGCGACGCCCAGAGGCTTTGGCCTCCGACGCCACCCGTGCTCGCCGTCGCCTGATGCCGTCCCCGGCGACCTCCTTCCTCGGTCCTGTCACCGGCCTGCAGCGCCTCGTCCCCGCCCTCTTCTGCATCACCCCACACGCGTTCCCTGCTGCACCGTGAGCTTCTCGCCAGGCCGCCGACCTTCCTCTGCAGAGCCCGTCTTCCAGCGCGTCCCTGCAAGCGCTCCTCCCCAGCCTAGAGACGAGGCGCCCTCGGCCCTTGTTTTTCCCTGACGACGTCCTCCGCATCACCCCTGCGGTCCGATCCTCCTCGTTTTGGCCCTGGTGCCTTAGTGTTTGTTGCATATGCTTCGTGTTCATCCCTTCCGCGTTAGAGGATGTTTCAAAACAGGCCCCTTGGATTCGTTGTGGCGTCTGTGTGTAGATGGACCCGATGCACGAATAAGGATCCGAGAGATTAAGTGTGGCATCCCGCAAAACCACTACTATAAAATCGCGTTGATTTTGTGCATTGCATCATCATGACATCAGCATGCATCTAATTGATTAAAACTATTTTGCTAAAAGACCTACTTTGTTTTTTATATTAATATCCTTCTCCTTTGTTCAAACCAAACCGTCGGTCCAGCCGGATCTTTTATTCATCTAAAACTATTTACAAAATTTATTTTAAAATAAAAGGAAACCCTAGTCAAAAATATCTAATCCTAAGACTACCCAGTCCTATTCTACCCACCCTTCAGCCACCTCACCCCACCCAATCGATGTCCGCCACCTCATCACTTCCCCAACTCCACCCACTCCCAGCCTGCCACATCACCCCTGGCTCAAACCCACCCAATCCCCTCTCTCCACCTCACTAACCCCACCCCATATCCCCACCTAATCCCAACTCCCTCTACTCTCCCACTCAGACCGAGTCCACCCCCCCCCCGGCCCCACCCCGCCACCCAACACCACACGCACGCCGAGGCTTGCAGCCTGGCCCCCCTCTGGCCCCCCCCCGGCCCCCCCCCCCCCCCCCCCCCGCTCTCTCCTTCCTCTCTCTGACCCCAACCCGCTTCCCACCTGCCGCCCCCTCCATCTTCCCTCCTCCTCTGCCCGCCCGCTGGTCCTCCTCTCCTCCAGTGCCGCAGACCAGCCGTCCTGCCTCACCTCCGACCCGAGCCGCCTCCGTCCGCCCTCTCTCATGTCGCCGCCAGGCCCCTTCCCTCGAGCTTGCCGGCCATGGCGCCACCGCCTGGTGCCCCTCCTCCCGCGACCACCGTGGCCTGCAGGCGCCCGTCGTCGCCTTCCCGTCGACCCCTCCATCCTCTCTCCCGCCACCGCCTCCTCACCAACCTCTCCGGCCTCCCCGCTCCTGCCGCTCGCCGCCTTGGCTGCCCCGCCTCCAGCACCATGAGCCGCCGCCCGCCTCCTCGTCGTCGGCCCTTCCCGCAGGCGCCCATCCGCCATGTCCCCGTCGACCCCAAGCCACTGCCCGACAGCGCCCCTTCTCCCCGGACCTCATCCCCTCTTCTCTGTGGTGCCCCGAGCCCGCGTCACGTACACCTCCTCCTGGGACCGCACCACCTCGGGCTCGTCCCCGCTCGCCGCCGGACAAGCTCCTCCTTTGTCCCGGCCTCTCTTGTTGAGTGCCTCCATGCCAAGCCGCCGTCGTTTTTCCCGTCGACGTCCACTGGCCGTGCTTCTCTCTCAGTGCGCCATCGCCAGGCCGCCATACTACCATGCGCTCCCCTCCGGCAGCTTTTTTTGCCCGCTTCCTCGAGTCAAAGTTGTTGCTGCTGCCCAATGCAAATTTCGCTTAGGACATGTCGATGAACAGCTATAAGGAGAAAAGCCGACAAGATTCGTCAAGGTCTCCTTTGACGTGGCCAACCCATTGATAAGTTCTCCATCGACCATTTAGGACGAAACCCCAAGGTCGTCGACATGGAACGCAGAGGACTTCTACATGGAGCTACAAGTACTACATAACGGATCCAATGGTCGGGACCCCTAAGGTGTCTCCTTCTCGGAACCGAAGACCCATTGAATGTCAAGGTCCCCGGAGTCTGAAGATCAATATCGTCGAGCCACCAAGTGTGACCCCTTTTCCGAGACCAATATTTTTATAATATATGACATATACATTGTTGCATATGAAATTGTACATACTTGCACTCATATCATTTGGTTTGGGGGCATTATGCCGATTCACCTCATAATTAAATATGGGATCCATATGCGGGCAAATCTAGTCGTATATTGGTCCCATTTAAATTGGTGTAGCGAACAGGTGCTATATTTTGCCATGTTAATACCACATTTAAAATGCGGGGTATCTAAACAACTTGAACCTAATAATTAATTGTCGGGACCCCGGTTCCGCTTAATATGGCCTAAATGCATCGCACCTTTTCCATGTCATACCTCATACATGCATCATGCCCGATCTTTTGCCGTAGTATTAAATAGTGCATTCGGTGTTTTCTTCTAGTGCTTTGCTTCTTCACGGATTAGGCCGATGAGTTGATGCGAGTATCGACCCGATCTTGGATGAACCTTCAGCAATGTTTTCAGGCGAGCACCTCCCCCTTTCTACCTATCTTACTTTTATAGTATTTATTCCCTCATGTTGATCTATTGCTATCTGTGTTGCGATGCTCTAGTTTTCATACCCGGGACATCCCTTGCAGCCTTACATTGCCTTGGACACCTCCCATTACCTGTTGTTTGGTAGATAGTTGGACCTGCGCGTCGTAGTCGCTTGCTCAAGTGTTGTTGCGTGTCATCAAGTACCACACTTGTTGGAGTACTGCCGCATGTTTAATGTTGGAGATGATCATGGCTTTAATTATTGCTTAATAACTAAAATTGAAGTAGGTAAATGCAGAGGCACAGGTGGGCAATAGATGTTATTTGTTTGTTAACCGTCCACTTGTGTCCCGTAGGACCCCGAGTTCTTGACACCTGTTCCGAGATCGAGCGCGCTAACCACATGTGGGATGCATGGGCACCCCATCGATTTAGTACCTGATTCCAAGTACTGTACTGGGGGCCACAAGTAGTTTGGGGCTTTATTACTATTCTGTACTTATTCCATGCTTTACTGCTTTATTTACGATTGTGCGAGAGCACTGTCTTGTTAGGATCGTGACCCGTTTTATTTGTCGACAAGCCCGAGAGTTTGGGTTCCCATCGTTCTACCGGCTCCAAACCGAGTCCGTCTCGGAGCCCGGCCGACTTTTGTTGCGGTGTACTTAGTGGGGTGCCCCCTGCTTGATTTGGGTCCAGGAACGTCATGACTTAGGCCCGCCGACATACCGATGGGTGTATGTTAATTGATCGCAAAAGGGTCAAAGTGCGTGGAAACTTTGGTGCACCCTAGGTTAAATCTTTTCGAAGCCGTGTCCGCGGTTATGGACGACTTGGAGCACAGGTCTCGATCATAGACAACCATAACTAAAGTTTACTGCTATAATTTGACTTGTATCCGATCTGACTAGTAATCAGCTTCACGGCAACGGAATGGCTAAATAAAAGTACCAACAACTGCTGGGTTTTGGGGTTATCTCATGCTCATTGTATCTGACTAGTAAGTGTTGCAACTACAACGGAATGGTTAACTAAAACTGCCCACTGCTTATTATATCAGGATAACTATCTATACCTGACTAGTAATTGCTGCAACGATAACTGAATAAATAAAACTGCCAACGTTGTGAGTTCCTCGGTTGACTTCCTCGTTTGGTCTCGAGGGGGAAATACCAGGATGGGTATGTTTGGTGGTAGTATCAAGATGGTTCCGAATAGGACTTTCTTATCCCTCTCTGGTAGCCGACTGTTATATCGAGTCTCTATAGGTTGTTTAGTGCATGTTGCGCCGCCATCCACCATACCTATGTAGGCGAGGACCGCCAATTCTAGCCTCGCCGTGTCTTGCCTCGATCGACCACTCTCTCTTTTTCCTTTGCCCTTTGTCGGCACCCCTTTTGTTTAAGCAGGTTTTGAGATCGACGTCGTTAGCAAGGTTACCCTTCCGGCTTGGCCTGGGCAGGGTTATGGACGCCATTGGTTATTCTTCAGGGCTCTTAGCTCAATTTGCATCTTGTCCGTACTCGGACGCTGCATCGTTTTCAAGGTGATTTGGATCTTTGTCATGTATATCTGTATTCTTGACTCATTGAGTCGCCGTTGTATATATCTGTTCTGTGGGTTCCATCGTAGACTATTGTGTAATGATATTACTGCGTTTTCCACCCGCACGAAAGTGCCTGGTGGGCACCTTTGAATCGTTTCTATGCGGGTTTGGCAGGTTTCGCTGAAACTTGCATAGGGCCGATTCTGAGGGTGTTACATTAAGGTACTTGAAAACCACCGATGTCGATTCAAGATCTACCACACGGACGCACCACGGACTCGGAGAAACCCTCGGACGCCAAGATCGCCCACATGGAACCGAAGGTGTCGAGACCCTGAAAACCGATCCTCCCGGAGTCGGAAGACCGAACCTGGCCAAGTTCTTGACCGAAGGCCACAGATGCGACAAGTACTTCTTCCCGGACGCCAAGGTCGGCGACACGGATACGCCAAGTACTTCCTCGAGGACACCAAGTTCTTCACCCCGAACGTCAAGACCGACCCGATACGAGGACCCGACAAGATCTTCGTGACGACAAGATCGGCACCGACCAGGGCGGATCCGATGTGACCCCGACGCCAACCAAGTTCTTCTTCTCGGATGCGACAAGATCGACTTCCGTTGTCCGAGACCGATCTCGTCGAGCCGTTCTCCCGTCGAACCCTGAGACCAACCCCGAACCCCTCGGAGCCCAAGTTCGCCGAACCCTAATGTGATTCCCTATCCGAGACCCCATTATTTTATAATATGACATTATCAACTGATGCATATTAAATTGATCATGCATGCATACTTGTCTGTGGTTTGGGGGCATTATGCCAATTCATCTCATAATTAAATATGGAGTCTATATGCGGGATATCTTTGTCTTATTCCGGACTTCATTTAAATTGGTGTAGCGAACCGATGCCATGTTTTGTCCTGTTAAGACAACAATTAAATTGCGGGGTAGTTAAACAACTAGAACCATATATTTAATTGTCGGGACCCCCGGTTCCGCTTAATATGATCTAATTGCATCGCACCTTTGCCATGCCATACATAATATAGGCATCATGCCCGGTCTTTTGCCGTAGTATTAAATAGTGCATCCGGTGTTTCTTCTAGTGCTTTGCTTCTTCACGGATTAGGCCGATGAGTGGATGCGAGTGTCGACCCAATCTTCGGATGAACCTTCGGCAATGTTTTCAGGCGAGCATCTCCCCCTTTCTACCTATCTTACTTTTATAGTATTTATTCCCTCCTGTTGATCTATTGCTATCTGTGTTGCGATGCTCTAGTTTCGTGCGTGATATCCCTTGCAGCCTTATATTGCCTTGGACACATCCTATTACCTGTTGTTTGGTAGATAGTTGGACTTGCGCGTCGTAGTCGCTTGCTCAAGTGCTGTTGCGTGTCGTCCAGTACCACAGTTGTTGGAATATTGCCGCAGGTTTAATGTTGGAGATGTTCATGGCTTTAATTATTGTTTAATAACTAAAATTGAAGTAGGTAAATGCAGAGGCACCGGTGGGTAATAGATGTTATTTGGTTGTTAACCGCCCACTAGTGTCCCGTAGGACCCCGAGTTCTTGACACCTGTTCCGAGATCGAGCGCGCTAACCACAGGTGGGGTGTATGGGCACCCCCATCGATTTAGTACCTGATTCCAAGTACTGTACTGGGGGCCACAAAGTAGTTTGGAGCTTTATTACTATCCTGTACTTATGCCATGCTTTACTGCTTTATTTACGATTGTGCGAGGAGCACCTGTACTGTTTAGGATTGCGGAGTGTTTTCGCGGTATCGACAAGCCCAGTCACATTTTCGGGTTCCCAGTCGTTTACCATCGACGCAAACCACAGGTCCGTTCGAGAGCCCAACTTCGCGGGTAGCTTAGTGGGGTGGCCCCGTGCTTGGGTGCAGGAAGCGTCGTGTCCGAAACACCGTCGACATACCGTTGGGTGTATGTTTTGTGATCTTGTACCTACCTGATCGACAACAAGGGTGTAGGTGCGTGTGAAAACTTTGGTGCACCCTGCAGGTTAAATCTTTTCGAGAAGTGTCCATGGTTATGGACGACTTGGAGCACGGTCTCGATCATAGACAACTATAACTAAAGTTGTTATAATTTGACCTGTATCCGATATGACTAGTAATCGCTTCACTACAACGGAATGGCTAAATAAAGTACCAACAAGCTCTGGGTTTGGGATATCTCATTCTAATTGTATCGACTAGTAAGTGTTGCAACTTCTAGCGAATGGTTAACTAAAACTGCCTCGCTTATTATATCGGGATGACTATCTATACCGACTAGTAATTACTGCAATGATAATCGAATAAATAAAACGCCAACTGTGAGTTACTCGGTTGACTTCCTCGCTTGGTCTCGAGGGGAAATACCAGATGGGTATGTTTGGTGGTAGCATCAGTTGGTTTGAATAGGTCTTTCTTATCTCTCTCTCGATGGCCGGCTTGTATCGAGTCTCTATAGGTTGTTTAGTGCATCTTGCCGCCCTTGATCGACCATACCTATGTAGGCGAGGACCGCCGAATTCTAGCCTCGCCGTGTACTGGCCTCAGTACTGACCGCTCTCTCTTTTTCCTTTGCCTTTGTCGGCACCCCTTTTGTTTAAGCAGGTTTTGAGATCGACGTCGTTAGCAGGGTTACCCTTCCGGCTTGGCCTGGGCAGGGTTATGGACGCCATTGGTTATTCTTCAGGGCTCTTAGCCCCATTTGCATCTTGTCCGTAGTCGGACGCTGTATCGTTTTCCAGGTGATTTGGATCTTTGTATTGTATATTCGTATTCTTGACTCATTGGGTCGCTGTTGTATATATCTGTTTTGTGGGTTCCATCGAGGACTATTGTGTAATGATATTACTTCGTTTTCCACCCGCACGAAAGTGCCTAGTGGGCACCTTTGAATCGTTTCTATGCGGGTTTGGCGGGTTTCGCTAAAACTTGCATAGGGCCGATTCTGAGGGTGTTACAGAGTGGTATCAAAGCTCAGCAGTTGCGATACCCCACAAGTCCAGCCTGTAGGATAACCTAGCTAACGACATTCTGGGTGCATCCGTACTTAGCATTGCAGCAAGGAACCGTATAAGCCCGTGACCGATTCCATGACATGTTCCATCCCTAAACAATTCATCATTTGATCGCTCTTCCTCTATATAAATTTAGAGATTGGTTACAAATTTACCACTTTTTTCCTTTAAACATCAATAACGTTTGAAAATGAACAAGCAAAATATTTGCCTAGGTATACTATAGGAATATTGCAACACAGTTCACCTGTTTTGAACTTGAGACAGTAACATGTACTTCTAAAAGTGCAGACATGGTGAACTGTTTTACCACTTGCCATCATATTGAAACATACCAGTATGATGGTAGGCACATAGCTAAATGCATCCAATATTCTTGAAAACTGAAAGTAGTTTTCAGTTCAAATTGACATGGACAGCTTTACTCCATGATAGGAATTTTGAACCATCAAACAACAGAGATTACAGCATTCAGCGAAACTCGGGAGTTATTTAGTACTCCCTCCGATTCCGTAATACCCTGATATAAGATGTTTTATATTAGTGAACGTAGGAAGTACTCCAGATGCATGTTCAAGAGGATGTTACAGATTTAACAACATTAAAGAAGCTAATCCGGCACCTCCTGATTCAACACAACATTCCTTCTCCCCTGCACTGAAACACCAAAATAGAATGGACTGCACTTCATCCAAACAACTACGATACTAGAGCTTTGACATCATAAGGTCTCCTAACATATACGTCCTGGGACCAAAACAGTGGAACAACGGAAATTCCACACCACACCTTGCACTTTCACACACCGCCCACTGGTTTGAGACTTATGGGTTCAGGCACCTTCCCTCCAGTATTTGTAATCTTGATTGAAAGCACGATACCCCTTCCATCATCAGACACCACGTCCTTGGGCAGAATTACATTGTACCCCTTCGGTAGCCCATCAGACAGTGACGAGCTTCTTATCTTGTAAATTGAAGTCTGAAAATAGCCAGAGCAGCTGTAGGACATTTGACACTTCAATATGGAGTCCGCAGCCTTAGGTTGGACGCAGACAACAGAGATTGCATGCCCAGTTGGCTCTAGTATCATGTTGAGCAGGAAAATTTGCCTTTCTTTAGTACGCAGAACATGTAAGCCTGGTTGTACGCGGAACTCAACATCCTTGTTGTATTTGATGGAAAATATTTTTATGGGACCTGGTCCACGGATTTAGAGGTGTGGACCAATTTCAGCAAATGACACGTGTCCAAAACAGAAAAAAAAACAAGATTTGAAACTGTTTTCTAGATCTAAATTGCCACGTGTCAATCATGTAAGTTGGTCCACTTGTGGACCAGGTCCCATAAAAATATTTTCCGTATTTGATGGTTGTAGACGGCCATTTGTGCATGGAGCTGAAATGGTCTAGGAGGGCGGCCGTTGCCCCCCCAAAGCCACAGCCGGACTGTGGGCAGAAGCATGGGATGTTTGGGCACACCTTCTCATGTTCTTCTTTCAGGTAGTAGGTGATCTTCTGGACGCATCCATACTTGGCGTTGGAGCAAGGAACCGTGACCGATTCCATAAGATGTTCCATCCCTAAACAGCGCTTGAAGGTAGTTTCAACAGAGCATAAGTGACACTTGTTGCACACGAGCTTGGGACGGCAAGACGAGCATATGAAATGCCCCACAGAACACTGCAAAAAAAAAAGTAACCGAGTCTTTATGTGAGAATAACTTTTTCATAGAAATAAAGGCTGAAGTACTACATAGGAACATAATAAGTTAATACCACAGAACACTGCAAAAAAAAAAAAGTAACCGAGTCTTTATGTGTGGTCGATGTCGTAGTCATCGTATGTTATGTGGTCGCCATTGCCGGAGGCGCAAAAAATTGCGCGGTTTTTATTGTTGTTTTTGACGAAGCTGCAGTTGTGGACGTTTTACACGTGTAGAGGTACCGTCGGGACGTCTCTTGGAAACGGTCATAAGTGAGACCACCAGTTTTGCTAGGACCGGAGGAACCCATCAAGCACACAATGTTTTGCCAGAACCATATGCGCGGTCATAGGGGCGTGATGCCGGTTTGTTGATGCCTATACACGTATACGTACTCTAACATGTACATGCCCCTCTTCAACCAGTCCGAAGTCTATGACATTTAAAGGAAATGATGGAAAGCTGGTGAGGGTGAAGATGAGGCGCCCTAGGAAGAACTATCATATGGAAACGCCTAAGAGAAGCCGTAAGGTTGAAGAGAAATATAAAGGTAGTAACAAGTCTGTGCTACAGCTTGCAGTCGATCGCCAGATTTCTCGCATGCTCGAGCCAGCAGAAGAGCCAGCTACTTTCACAAGCAATGCAGAACCTTCAGAAACCCTCTCTACCATCCCTACAAACCAAGTGTGTTCACTGAATATGATCGCCCATGAAACCGATTTGATGTTGTTGGTCTAGTGGTCTCATGTGTGTCATTACAGTACCATTATCGTTGAATCTTAGTCATCAAAACTCTTGTGCGTGATGGCTGCTCGCGGTGCGCCATCTATCTAAGAACTTACGTTTGCACTTGTCTTGGACCACTTGGGTATCTCATAAAGTTATTTTATTAGGATTTTACCATGTAGGTTGTCTAGTTTAGTTTACCATGTATGGGTAGCAGAGCTTGTACAAGATGGATTTTGTTTGGATCATTTCTGAAAATTTAACCTCACTGAGACCAAACCAAGGAGATGGGATGGTTTCCCATTGGAAAAAAGAAATCTAGCTTTGAGGTGCATGCTCTCACATTCATGGAGTTAAACTCATTAACAGACCTAAGAAATATTTGCTTCACAGTAATATTACAACTGAGGAACCTTTCTTTCCTTGAGAATAAATGTAAGTTTAATAATGTAGGTGTTTGTTGGTTAAACTACTCTTGATTTGCATGCCCATTCCTGCGATACAATCTCTCCCCAAGATGCTGCTTCAAGTTAAATGTCACAAGAATATTCTGAACTTTTTTGGGGATACACATTATCAGGTGTATTTAAATATACATGGAAAAGGCAGAGATCTGGGGCAGTCTCGGGTTCCAGACTGCCATGTTTCATCGCAGATAGAGTAAAGTTTGTGAGCACAACTGCACTGTGAAACTTGTGAAAAAATGTGTCTTGTGGTACTTGGAGCTATATTATAGTTGTTTCACAGATGAATTTACAACTATCAAGGTGCATAACATATTTATTATAAAGAACATCCTGTAGGGCTACTAATATGAAGCACTGAACTTGGAAGATAACCTGACACTGCTGCGCACATTATCTTTACTTCGACAGAAAAAAATTGCATAATCTGGACAAAACTATTGTCCATAACCTGACACTGTTGTTTGCATGTGTGTATCTCATATTTACTAGAACATTCAAAACAGAGTCAAGCTTATATCTGACGTTATGCTGGACTCAACTGTTGCTCATATGGTTCAGAACGGATGAATAACAGACAAGGATTTATGTACATGATGAAAGCAAAGACTCATACTTTGTCTCAATTGTCATTTTGGTTTGAACTTGAAGATCATGAGAGCATCAGGTCCAGGTTGCTCACAAAAAAAGAGTGATCTCACATGAGAAATAAAAAAAATTATGTTACTTGCTGGTTTGTGCAAGGGATACATTTACATGCATCTGATTCATGCCAATCTGGCGAAATGGTTTACAATGGTTCCTTTCACGTGACCAAACTACTGAAGTATCTGCAAGTTAGTAAGATCAGCTGGAAAAAGATGGTCAGAAGAATATATACTGCACTCTACATACTCTGGTGTAGACTATAAAAAAGAGAATAAGTTCTACTGCAGATTCTTCCAATTTACTTCACTCAGATGAAATACAAACCAGTACACAGCAACTGTATTACTGATTGGTACATTTGTTCAGCCGAAAGAATGAAGAATTTCCTATACTAATTTAATTAACCAACCATAGCTGAATGCATCCCTTGGACAGCTGCAATACCACTGAATTATTCCATCACATCCAGAAGATCAAACTCATACTTCACTGCATCCTTCCTGGTGTTCTTGCTCGCGGTGTCGTCGACTTGGGGGCGGCGGCGGGCCGGAGGTGATCAATGCGGATGTTGAGAGCGAGCATCTCGCCGGAGAGCAGCTCCTGGGGCACCGCCAAGAACATTCCTTGGCCGGGGGCGGGCACGCCATCGGTCAGCGTGCTGCTGCCCACCGTCGAGGCCATAAGGACCAGCTTGTCCTTGTCCTTGTCCTCGCCGGTACGATCCACAAAGAGCTTGCACCAGAACTGGGGCGCAGCCGGGACGCCGTCCTCCCGGACGCACACCAGCGACACGGCGGTGGCCGCGCCGAGCGCGCCCAGGGACACGAGGAAGAGGCTCTTGTCCTCTTCCGCGACGAGGACATGCCAGCTCTGGAACAGGGGAAAGTTGAGGTTCGAGGAGCGGCCGTAGCGGACCGTGACGGCGAGTCGCGAGTGGGCGGCGGCGATGTGGTCCAGGAGCATGCCGCGCGAGCCGACGAAGGGGCAGCCGGGCTCCGGGCAGGAGCACGGCGCGCACTGGCACGCGCGCTGGTGGTCCGCGGCGCCGTGGTAAACGACGTACTGCTCACAGCCGAACGCCCTGTAGGGGCAGGGCACCTTGGCGGCGCCGACGACGGCGTCCAGCTCGGGGCAGTGCGTGCTGGCGCGGCTGCAGATGTCGCCGTGGCCGGCGCGGCAGTAGAAGCACACGATGTGCCCGGCCGCGTCGCACTGCGGTGCAAAGATCACGCCATCATGAATTCCTCGAGAAAAAATCCCCAACTTCGTTCCATTGCCGTGGCAAGAACGCGAAAATTAAAGATTTTTCTCTTTCATCTAATTCCAAACAAATTCGTGGTCTGGCAGAGAAATCTTGGATCAATCCAGCGAGAGACGAACTCACCTTGTACACGGGGGGTTTGAGGGGGTGGTGGCAGGTATGGCAGTGGAGAAGCGCCACATCCATCCTGATGTCCACCTGCGGCGGCTCCGTCATGGCCTCGACGGCCACCAGGGCACTTCCTACTCCCTCGCCTCCGTCCTGCATAACCACCTCTCCTTCCTCCAGCTTCACCTCTACCTCGCTCGCGTACTTGCCGCTGTGATCCCCGACCTCCATTGGCGAGTTCCTAAATATCTGATCCGGGAGAGATCCCTTTGCCCGAGAGCATTTTTGGTTGCGGCGAGTCTGAAAATAGTGAGAGAACCAATACCAAAGAGGAAGGAGATGACCATTGTGGCCGTGTCCAGCCAGCAGAGCATAGCCAAAAAAGGAAAGTGGGTAGGCAGTGATTTGAGAGTGTGGAGACTATTCTTATTGCCAGTCAGAACATTATTGGGAGTGTATATTTTTTCCTAAAATAGAGGAAGACAATTATTGCCTACTCTTTGCAAAATACACACGAAATACAAAATTTCAAAACAAAAGATGGGTAACAAAGTGCCAGTTAATATGTCCCTATATCCGAGTTGATTTACTTTTACAAATAAACATATCCTCCTCGAAACAGGCTTTCGTCCAGCTATATTAACATAGCAACCGTTTAAGACCGCTGCTGGTCCGGACAGCACAACGTCCAAAAGAAACAACTAAAAAAACAAAGAAGAAAACAGTAGAGAAAACAAAGCCGACAACAATGGCTCGACGAAAATGAGGATGATCCGCAACTGCTGCAACCTCTAGAAAAGATCCACCACACTCCTAGCGCCCCGAAGCGTCGCGTACCAAGCATCACCGTCAAGAAGGGAAGCGACAACAACACTGCTGCTCGGACTGGTCCTAGGGTTTTCCCCGGTATGCTATGGGAAGTAGGGAAAAGATACTCCCGGTGCCCTTCAGGAAGGCCGGTGACACCCGCAGGCGTCACCGCGTCGGTGTCTGGACGACAAGGATTTCTCCCGATCCCTCAAAAAACCACACTCTCATACGCTTCGTATGGCTCCACCCAGCTTGCCGTCCACCTGCACACACCACCACAGTCTTGCAATCACTCCCGCCGTCTCACCGTGAACCACGTTGCAAGGCTGGTACGACCGAAAAGAAGAAACTTTGGCGAGGGTCGGCGGTACACTAACACGCAGGAGGGAACTACCTACACCGCCGGAGGGCGATAGCCGACCGAATGCAGTAATAGGGGTAAACTAGGCCCTCCCTGGGCCGCCGAGCCCAAATGGACTCGTAAAGCCCCGCTGCCACACTACAGCAAGGGTGTCACTAACGCCGCCAACCCTAGCGCTAGTCCCTACTCCTTCGTCCACTAGTGGATCCGCCACCACCGCAGACCCTCGCCGCCAAGCAGCAGCGCCATCACCACCGTGCTCACCCAGGCCAACCGGACAGCCGCCGGTCTAAGGAACACCACTTGAGCCAAGAACCCCAGTCACCACTTCGACGAGCCGCGACATAGACAAAGGGGACCTATACATGCTAGCAAAAGGAGTAGGAGGCTGACACCCATAGCAGACACAGCGCCTCCGTGTCGTCGGCGAGTCGCACCCTACAGAACCCACCAGGGTCTAACCATCGCTGGGCCCACCTGGCCCAGGACCTTCCCTCGGCCACACACATCCAGGGGAAGCGCACCTGGCCTCCTTCAGGAAGCCGAGGGGTGGACGCCGGCCATGGCCTGTTAGGACCAGATAATCCCACACTGGCCTAGATCTGGCCGATAGGGCCCAGCCGCCACCAACCACCCCGCCGCTGCCTTAAGACACTACACCCGGACCTTCGGCCGACCCCGCCGTTCGCCATCTCCGTGGGTAACCACCGCCGCCACACCAGATCGACCAATCGTCGCTGATACATACTGCAACCGCTGCCCAAGATCTGCAGGACCTCGGGCCCCCGCCGCCTCCGGCCGCAACAGCTAAGAACAACGACACCCTCCTCTCCACCACGTCGACCCCTCCACCTGCTGATGCAAAGACGGACGAACGCGGCCACGCTGCCCCCGGCCTCGCCGTCGACCATGGCCAGCCATGGACAACCAGGGAGGACGCGTGCCTCCACCGCGCAGTCCACCACGACGTTGCTTCCACCGGCGTCACCGTGGAAGGACGCTGCCACACCACCACGCCCCGTGCACCGCAGATCCTGCTAACGACGGTGACGGCCTGCGCCACCCTTGCCGCGTAGAGGAGTGAGAGACAGCCCCGCCGCCGCAGGCACCGGTCGGGCTTCGCCCGATCGTGCCCTTTGGCGGCGGCGAGGAGGAAGGACGGAGCAGGAGAAGGGACCTGGGCCGACGGCGGCACTAGGGTTTCTTCTGGTCGCTCGCGGGAGCGGCTCGTGACAGAAGGGGGTTTTACCCCCACAAATGAGCATATCTAACAAATACTTACTCACTTTGTTCTAAAATATAAGATGGTTTAGTATTTTTCTGAAAGGCATGTATCTAGACGCCTTTTTATGTGTAGTTTCACTCATTTTGCTCCCAACCTACACACTAAATAGCGTCTAGATAAATACGTTTTAAAAAAAAAAGGCTAGAACATCTTATAATTTGGAACTGAGAGAGTATTCACCATGTTGTGATGATTTATTCAACCAATGCAAAATAATATAGATTTGTTCCTGTTATTGAAAAAAAAGTAGAATCTTATTAGTTGGACCAACCTATTTTGATGTCTAACTAATAAGAACTAATAAACTATTTGACAAAGAATTTGCAAAATCATAAATAATGTTTACATCATAGCATTTAAGTACAAAACTTATCTATTACCAGAATTAATAGGACACCCACAAGCTATTTGGAGAGATAAATTTCCTCACACCAACGTGATTCGGTGATTTTTTTTAACACAATATCATTTCTACAGAGAGAAATAGGCAAACACGACAACTCGCCCTAAACTATATCTTCAAAAGAATGATGATGTCACGAGGTGGGATGACTTTAAATGTTAGGTAATATCGATTATATTCTCATGCAACATGAGTAGTCGGCAATGAAGTAACCACCCAATTTGAATTGTACTCCCGAACAAATTTCTAGTCTCTACTTCTCAGGATACTTATTTCACTATGATCGAGATCATCTCCTCTCTTCTCCATCGTGTCCCTTTTTCCAACCTTACGGGTACTAGTGACTTTTCAAGTCTTTTTGCGCAAAACCCCACACATTTATTTTGCACCTAACTGACTTCTCGGTTGTCCATTGTTGTCAAAATTCTCTCATGTCGCCACTGCCACCATGACCTCTTTCTGCAAGCAGATAATATCCTGTCGCTAGATGTCGCATTCCTTCCCTCCTAACCAAATACATCATTGTTTTTTGCCTTTGTCACATTGATGCCAACCCGTCTAATATATAGCTTCCATGCAACCTTCGAGGAGCTTGTCCAATCTAGTTGTGACCTGACTCGACGGCCAACCTTCTAAGCTCGGGTGCACATAAAACCTCCCATTCCAACCTAAAAAGAACATACTCCCAATGTTTTTATTCACCCGGTGTTTAGGAAAAACCAAACTCTCTAGTGTTTGACCATGCTTATTGAAAAACATCAAAATCCATAATACCAAATGCATATAATATGAAGACAGACTTTATGACAATTTACTACAATAGATATAATTTTATATTTTAGATGTTGATTGTATTTTTTTAGATATTTAGTCAAACTTTATAAAGTTTAATTCTCACTAGACCCAGAATGCAAGGTAATCATGAACTGCAAGGAGTAGTATAGTTGGTAATGGAGGTGGGGAACCGATATGGAGCTGTCGAAGGAGGAAGACGACGATGCCCTTGTAGAACGGAGGAGGTGGGACGGAGGAGGTGGAACAAGAAGAATGAGCACGGCTTGGTAACTAATTGTAAATTGACAGCGATACAATCCAAAAGAATCATATATCTGCAAGTATATATATTGAGCGGAATAAAAAAGCACAACTTTTCCTAAAAAAACACAGCCGGTCATACAAGCGGCGGTACGCATATGGCCAAATGGATCGGAATAATAATAAAGTGTAGGGACCAACCAAAGTAATCGCTTTGACTTGTACTTGTGGGTTCGTGGCAGCTCCAAAATGTTTCTGTGTTTGGATAAAGTACATTTGAGGATAAATAGAAAAAGATTAGTTTAAGGTTACAACAAGTTTTCCCAATCCCCATCCAACCAGGAGAAAGCTGCTGCAGCCCCTTGTGGGCACTAGTAGTTTTTTGGCCAGTTCCTTGTAGACACTGTCCATGAAGTCTGAAGTAGCCACGTGAATGGACGTAGCAGAGCGAAACCTGCGTTGTCTTTTTCTTTCTCTTGTCAACCTTGACCAGCAGAGTTGTAAACGGTGGTCCATTCGGTTGATGTCACGCAGTCGAGTACACCGCGTGCAGCCTCATCGGGATGAGAATTTGAAAACGTGGAGAACTCCTATTGGGATTGTATTTTCTTTGTTTGCATGATACAAGAATATTTTTGCAAAATGCGGTGATCTCAACGCTAGATCAACTCAGTCCCGTGTCGGTTATGCGAGGAGACTCTGTTTGGGTTGGTGGGGGAGGGGTGGGGGGGGTGGGGAGAGTGTTGTTCTTCCATTGGACGGTGTTGGTGGACCGACATGTGAGATGGAAACAATGGTTAACTGGTCCGGATTTGCGATAACAATCATAACATCGACTATTCTTACCACCAACTAGAAAACCCCGTCCAATGGGGGGGGAGTGTTGTTCTTCCATTGGACGGTGTTGGTGGACCGACATCTGAGATGGAAACATTGGTTAACTGGTCCGGATTTGCGATAACAACCATAACATTGACTATTCTTAGCACCAACTAGAAAACCCCATAAATAAATTAGAATAGGTGTGAAGCATCCCAAACAAACAGGGCATTTCCATCGTCCTTGTCTGCTAGGCGACACGTGTCAAAAAAACACTCAAAATCCTGCTTTTGCCGCAAACCCTCTTGTTTTGCTATAAAATATCCTGGTTTAGCCAAAAAAAATAGAAGAAAAAGATTGTCCTGGTCAGAGATCTTGCGGAGACTTTATAGCAAAAAAATTGTGCTAACGTAGCAAAACAGATTTTGCCGTAGACCTCGCTGAAAACATCGTAGTAAAAAATATATGCTATTGTAGCATTTAGAGAACAACAATGTAGCATAAAATTGTACTAGTGTAGCAAATAACCGACATCGCCGAAGATCTTGTAGCAATTTTTTTATAGCATTGTAGCAAAAAACCTAATGTAGCAAACCAAATATCAATATGTAGCAAAATCTAGCCACCGTTGGTAGCAAACCCGACCAACATCACCTCTCACTTTCTATAGCATCATTAGGCACCGTAGGTAGCAACACCACCCACCTTATGTAGCAACTATGCCCGTTTATGGTAGCGACATCGTCCAACGTCGGTAGCAGTCGTCCTCCCATGGCACCACAACACGACGGTGGTCCGGCGGTGCAACATCGCCGGGATCGGTGGTCCAACCATCCAGGGGCCACTCCCGGGGATGAGCAAGGCAGCTCGATTTGGCCACAAATAGGGAACGTGACGGGAAGGAGGTGCAAGGTACTCCCCCCTATGGCGCGTGCTGGGAGAAGGTGGCACATGGCCGAAAGGTGGGGCGAGGTGAGAGAAGGCTGGAAGACATGGGGGCACGTCGACAACATCCACACCAATGCACATCAACAAGGAGCCTATGGGGCATGGTGATGGTAGCCAAGGGGGCACGCCGCAGAATCCCACCAGAGCACGACGATGAGAGGAGCTTGTGCATCCATGGGAATTTGGTGTACGCTCCGTGGTTGGGAGGAAGAGAAAATGAAAACAAACGACTATGAGGCGATAAGGTGGGCCCAAAAAAGGCAGAGCGGTTTTAATTTGATAAGGAATCGATCCGGCCGGTCGTGTCCCAAGGGCTACGGGGATCATTTTCCATTAGAATATGATATGTAAGTACAAAACTTATCTAAATAAGCCAGCACAAACTATTTTAGAAATTGAAGCTTAAATATGAATATTTATGACATGTATAAAAAGACAAAAAATGCGATAGACTGTACCGTCAAATTTCAAAATTTGAGACTTGAATTGCAACTTACCGTTGGGCTGACTTTGGAGTTTTCGGTTGAGGTAATTCCTTTATTTAGGTGATTACCCACGTAAGAGCATATTTAACCCATCCCAAAAATTTAGAGGAAAAAAATACTTCCTATCTTTTAGAGGAGCAAAAATGCTCCTCTAAATTTTGCGCTGTGGAACCAATCCTCAATAATTTAGAGAAGTTTTCTTTAACAAAATTTGCAAATTTGAGCACATGAATACATGGAAACATATCGCACAAAGATTCATAGTTCATCATATAAAGATTCATAGTTTATACATATATCGATAAATTAGTCATACATAGTGATAGCATCATCCTAACTTGCAAACTCAATGTTCATACACCATTATTCATACTAGCAAGCTCCATTTATTCATTGATTCTAGTCGGCCGCATTGGAGCGCTTTACTAGCAAGGTCCACCTATTCACAAGCGTTGCTAATGACCTAGAATCTCCACTAGTTCTTCGATTAAAATTGACATGTATTTCTTTCCAAAATTGTACGTGCGGTTTGTTGGATCCAACAACTGTTTGATGGTGTCACGCAAAATACAAATCATTGTACTCATCCTCCGACCATGTAGATTTCTTCTTCTTCACTTTGCTACAAAGAATTATCTAGATTAGAAAATTGACGGGTTTTAAACAAAATGCAATGAAGAACCATGAAGCTTATCTCTTCCTCACCTTGTTCTGGCGCGCGCCGGTATGGGAAGGTGTCGGTGCGGGTCCAAGGACTGGCGAGGCTGCTGGTGCCGGTGCGGGTCCAAGGGTTGGCGAGGCTGCTGGTGCCGGTGCGGGTGCTCACAGCGGAGCTCCTGCGAGCTCGGCCGAGGAGTTGCAAAACAACAAGTAGTCATCCAAAGGTGCTTGTCCTTAAAGATCCGGCAATTTCCCAGTGAATCCTTGGCACGGTGCGTCGAATCCGACAAAGCTCGGCGGCAGATTTGCGGCGGGGGAAAATGGCTCGTGGTGGCCGATTCCGGCGACGTAGGCTACCCGGAGAAGCGCATAGGGTAGCTGGCCGTCGAGGGAGGACATATCCGACGAAGGACGGCGAGGAGGGCAGCTGGTGGGCGGCGAAGGATAGGGCGGGGAGAGAGAAAATAAAGGAGTCGAGGTCGCGACCGCCTAAATATAGGAGTGGAAAACAGCGACTCCTATATTTATTCTCTTCTAAACGGTGAAAGAGGTTTGGTTCAGTGGGGCTTGGGTTGTTAGATGAGTAAATGTTATAGGACTCCTCTATAGCCGTTTTGGGTATGGGTTAGAGATACTGATGTTATTTTACCAAAGTTCTAGTGATGAGCAAAGAAGCGGTAGTGCTGAATTTGTTCCCATCAATAAATCAAACCAAAATAGATCCTCGATTTTGCTTACTGCGTTACAGAACCAGTATCAAACCCCATAATTAGGAAGATAGAGAAGTTCTGACTACTCCTAGTTAATTGTTCATCAGCCCCGGAGTAGACGTGTGGATGCGGACGTGGAAATTAAAGTTCTGACTGCATTACAGCAGCTGTGTTGGTGGTGCTGGGAGCGGGAGGGGCTTGGAACAGGACCTTGTCGATGCGGACGCGGACACCGACCCCTTCTCCCGGCGGCGTATCATCGAACGGCACATGCACGTACTTGCCGCCGACGTCCATGGCCGCCTCCTCGGAGAGCACCCGGCAGCACCTCGCCCTGTCCTCGTACATCACGACCGGCTTCTTCCCGGTGACCGGGTCGTCGGGCGAGTCCGTCCACACCTTGCACCAGTAGCAGAACGGCCCGGCATCCTTGCTCGCCCGGACGCACACCACCTTGACGTCGCGCCCTGTGCCGCCCCCGGCGCTCGCGACGAGGAGGAACAGCCGCTCGCCCCGTCCTCGGCGGCCAGCAGGCGC
This sequence comes from Avena longiglumis, assembly GCA_030063025.1. Lineage (NCBI taxonomy): Eukaryota > Viridiplantae > Streptophyta > Magnoliopsida > Poales > Poaceae > Avena > Avena longiglumis. Next base: position 546,336,993 of record CP125973.1, on the reverse strand, counting down.
CGCCTCTCCGTCGGCTGCATCTCGAGCAGGACGCACTTGCCGTAGGTGATGGGTGTCACGAGCCACTTGTGCAGCGACTTCAGGTGGCCGTAGAGCATCGGCGGCGAGCCGAGGAAGTCGCACCCGGGCTCGGGGCAGTGGCACGGCGCGTGCGGGCACACCAGCCTGTGGTCGGCCGCCAGGCAGTAGGCCACGGAGCTCCGGCAGCCGTACGCCGCGTTGGGGCAGGGCACCTTGGCCCCGAGGAGGAAGGGGTCCAGCCCGTCGTTGCGCTCGTACGCGCCCCTGCCGCCGGCGCACATCTCGCACCTGTTCCGACGATTCGAAGCCGCGCAGCCGCCGCATGCTATGTGCTTCGCCGGGCACTGCAGAATGGACCAAAAAGTTGTCGATCGTGCCTAATCATATCTGACACTAGTGAATCAAACAAGGATGGAGGATCGAACTATACACTGAACGAACACATGCATACCTGGAACACGGGAGGTTTCAAGGGCAAGAGGCAGATTGGGCAGTCAAACAAGCACTTGTCGAACTTCATGCCGACCTGGGCTACCGGGGTGGCCACCATGATCGCCCTGCCGCCGGTCTCCTCTATCCTCGCCTTCCTGTTGCCGATGTGCTCCATCTTCCCGGGCACTTTTCTGCAAACCAAACGAACAGCATCGGGATACAAGATATATGCAAAGATTCGTCAGCTACAAGGTAAAATAACAGGAAATGAACAGTAGTATGAATGTATGGTCCAATGTGAACACTCACCCCTACTCCAGTTCAGTCGAGATCAACGCTTCTCGATCATCAGCCAGCTTGGGGATTATGTAGACACAAACAGAAGTTATGAGTGAGTAGGCAGGATTTATACGAGTATTTCAAGGAAGGAGATGAAGCGAGCTTCCGGCGATTCGTTGGCTCTGTTGAGTCCCGAGGCGAATGAATTCACACGCGCGTGCATGGACACGGGGATAGAGGGGGCCGAGCAGCTTCCCACCGAGAGAACGAGGTTGCTTCCTAGTACTTCGTCTATGTGAACCTATGTCACCGTATCACCTTTGATCCATTGATATAGATGGGTTGTGATCTCAATGTAATATATATATACAATTTATTACATGGAAATCACAACCCATCTATTCCATTACATGCGGAGATCATTAAATCACTAGTATCTCTTGGTATGAAATTTTATATTTGGGTCTATGTCATGGTTATAAAAAATCCCGCCAATTCCTCTTGAATTGTTACCAAGCGCTCATTTGGTTAGAGATTCTCCCGCAATCTTTTCAACTATAATACATAAAAGATGGAGATTATTATTAATATCAATCGTCATAACAAATATTATAAATGAAACACAATTGATGGTAATAAATTCAAATTGTGAATGTATTGTTCACGTACATCTAGAAATGTCGCTTCGTCCCGCTCACTGACCTCAGAGCGAATGAACTCGCAAACGAAGTATCCACACAAATTAGTCTCTGCTGGCTGTCTCTCGCACTTTCGAGAATATAATTCAATCAAATAATAATGAAGCATGATATAATGGTATTGAAACTAGAATTGAAGAGATGCGCGGACCTAGATCGTACTGCTTACCTCGACCCGATGAAAACTAAACTCATTTTCAAATTCACCAACTGTACTTTTGGTGAAATTTTGCCAAATCCTGCCCGACAAAAAATAAAGAATAAATGAGTTATTAGTTAGTTGATATCTCGGCTGGTATTACCAACCGGGACTAGAGGTTCCCAATGAACCGGGACCTAGGCAATTGCTACCTCCTAGCTGTTGCAAAGGGGACGAACCAGCACACTAGTCCCGATTCCAGACACCAACGGGACTAGAGGCCACCACAGCTCCAAACCAAACCAAAGGTCTATTTTTCTACTAGTGACCAGATAACCATCAAGATGTGTATTCACCCGTCGTATATATTTTATGGTACATAAAACCGGCGACATGTTACCAAAACCATGTTCACCTAATTTTGAACTTCTATAATTGAATAGATATTTTCAAAACATGAAAATAAGAGAATTTTAATTGTCGGTATCCAACTTGATTCTTGCTAGACACAAACCCAATGTCCATTTTTTTGTTTGTCACTCGTTCTCGAACAAAATGGAAATTAATTTCTATATGTTTTGTACGGGCATTGGAAGACGAGATTTGCAGACAAATATGTCGCACCCAAATTATTACACCCTAAGCAGGGTTTTTGTTGTAACTCAATTCCAAGTTCATGTAGCAGTTTTAACCCATATAAGTTCAGCACTTGCATTGGATAATGATTTGTACTCAATTTTAGTACTTGACAATATAGCTTGTTTTCTCGCACACCATCATACCACATTTGGACCAACAAATATGGAAAAACCTCCTGTAGAGCGTTTATATCATCAAGGCATCCAGCCCAATCAGTACCTAAAAAGGATCTCAAAAAAGTACTGGGTGACTTCTGAAAAGTAATTCCAAGATCTACAATATCCTTACCATATCTCAAAATCCTTTTAACTGTTGTCCAGTGTATTGTAGTTGTAGCATGAAGGTATTGAAAAATCTTGTTAATAGATAATGATAAATCTGGACATGTTAAAGTGAGATATTGTAAAGCATCAACTATACTGTAATATTTTGTGTTATCTTCAACACCAAGAGGCTCTTCTTCAGTAAGAAAGAGTATTTTAGTGGAGGACAGAGGTGTGGGTGTGGACTTACACATGTGCATACCAACTCTATAAAGAAAATCTGAAGCATACTTTTTCGGTATCAAGATAAATCAGATCATCCTATATCTTATTTACTTCCATTTGCAGTAAAAATGCAAATCACCAAGATCCTTGATTGTAAAATCTTCATGGAGGTCTTTCAGCAAAGAAGTGATGGCTTGATCTTAAGAACTTGTCACTATAATGTCATCAACATATAAATAGTGATACCTGGCTTTTGATAGAGGAACAAGGATGTGTCAGCCTTTGATGATGTAAATCCAATGTCATGCAACTTTGAACTAAGTCGAGGAAACCATGCTCGAGGGGCTTATTTTAAACCATATAATGATTTATCTAGTTTGAAAATATAGTGAGGAGTATCAACATATTCAAAAGCTAGGGTTGTTTCACATAGACCTCCTCTTCCAAAACACCGTGCAAAAATGAGTTCTTGACATCTAGCAGTCGTAGGCTTCATCCTCGAGAGACTGAAATAGCTAAGACAGTCATGATGGTAGCTACTTTAACAAATGGACTAAAGGTGTCCTCATTATCCGATGTCATACCTTTATTTGAAACCTTTTGCAACAACATGAGCTTTTATACTTGTCAATGTTAGAATTTTTAACGTGTCATATATTATCTACGTACATATTGAGTAGTACTTCATATGTACGTACTCCTTCTTGTATACGCCACCGGTTAAGGGCTTTCCTTAACCTATTTAACATGCAACCGATCGGCCCTAGGGGCACTACGATCGTTCCCGGAAACCTACTCGTCTAACATGGTATCGAGAGCTCCTCCTTCTCCCCTCGTATGGCCGCCGCCGCAGCTCATCTATCCGCGCCACCACTCCATAAATCCTTCCCTTCCACCCTCCCAAACCCTCTAGATTGATTCCTATGACCAAGAACTTACAATTCCCAAGATTAGATCTCCACAATTCGATTCCTTCCCAGGACCAAGAACCTCCCATCTTCCTCTTTCTCCACAAAACCCTAGCCTCCCATGTCTTCTTCTACAACCCCCCGGCTGGCTCCATCGGCGTGCCGCCGGCCATGAAGCTCACCCACCACAATTTTCTGCACTAGAAAACCCAGATCGTGCCCACTCTGCGAGGCGCCAGAGCAATCAGTCTTCTCGATAGCACCGACGTCGCGCCCCCTGCTCTCCTTGACGCTGAAGATCCCAACTTCAAGATCTCCGTTCCCAACCCCGACTATGATGCCTGGGTCACCAAGGACTAGTAGATTGTCGGGTTCCTTGTGAACTCCCTCTCTGTGGACATCCTTGTCGAGGTGGTTGGCCTGGAACATGCGGCTAAGGTGTGGCGTGCTCTCAACACGCTTCACTCAACTCAATCCAAGTCTCGGGTGTCCAACCTCTGCGGTGCCCTTGCAAGTACCAAGAAGCTATACATGTCCGCCGACCAATATCTCACCAAGATGAAGGGCTTTGCTCACGAACTTGCCGCTGCAGGGAAGAAAGTCGATGATGAACTCAAGGACTACATCCTCAATGGTCTAGATGGTACCTTTACCCCTCTGGTTGCTTCCATTAATGTTAAACCCTCAACTACTCTTCAAGACATGTATTCCCAGCTTCTCTCCTATGCGTACCGTGACGAGATGCTCGTGGCCATAGGGCAAACTGTCGGCACATTCACTTCTTCTGTCAACGCCACCTCACATCGTCCACCTCCCGGTTATGGGGCCGGTATACCCCGACCTACACCACCCCCGCCATCTCCATACACACCACCATACAATCCCCCACCCTATACACCCCCTACACCAACCTACCCGATGCCACCATATGTCCCACCCTCATATGCCCTGTCCCATCTACCATATGCACCATCCCCCTACTCTCCCCAACCTCCCATGTATCCCTATACCCCACAACCCTACCCCTCATATGCCCCTACACCATCGCCTACCCGCCCTCCCCTATTACCACATCCCAACCATCCTCCTTTCCCACATGGTCCTCCACCGCCCGCTGGTCCCTCTCCAGTACGGCGCAAAGGGGGGCGCACCAAGGTACCTGGTCGCGTTGCTTCTCCATGGCAAGACGGATTCTTTTGCCAAATTTGCAAGAAAGAAGGACATCCAGCAAATGAGTGTTGGTGGCGCTATGGCGATGATGATGACACCGATGACACAACCAATGAACCAAAAGGTGCCTAAGGCGTTGACACCAATTGGTACTTAGACACAGGCGCCACCACTCATGTCACTGGTGAACTCAACAAGCTTCAAGTTCATCAGAACTATCAGGGGCGTAATCAAGTTCACACTACGAGTGGACAAAGTATGAACATTGCCTATGGCGTTGACACCAATTGGCATCGCCATTTAGGGCATCCATCCTCTTTTATTATTCAGAAAATCCTTAGGAAAAATAATCTGGCATATTCTTCAGTAATAAATGCTTACATATGTGACCCCTACCAACAGGCTAAGAGTCATCAGTTGCCCTATCATATCTCCACTAGTGTGTCTACAGTTCCTTTGGAACAAGTTTTCTCAGATGTATGGGGCCTTGCCCCTCTCTCTATAGGCAAACACTCATATTATGTAAGCTTCATCGATGATTTCAGTAAATTTACCCGGATTTATTTGCTCAAAAAGTGCTCTGATGTGTATCAAGTCTTTCTTAATTTTCAGCAATTTGTTGAGCGAAAATTTAATCAAAAAATCATTACTATGCAAACTGATTGGGGAGGTGAATATGAAAAACTCAACGGTTTCTTCCAAAAATTAGGCATTACTCATCATGTTTCATGCCCTCATGCTCATCAACAAAATGGCTCCGCTAAGCGCAAACATCGTCATATTGTTGAAGTCGGTCTTGCTTTGCTTGCCAATGCCTCCATGCCTCTAAAATTCTGGGATGATGCTTTTCTCACAGCCACCTTCCTCATAAACTAATTGCCTACAAAATTTATAGATTTCCAGACTCCCTCGGAAAAACTCCTTCAAATTACACCAACTATGACCTCTTCGTGTTTTTGGTTGTGCATGTTGGCCCAATCTACATCCTTACAATAAGCACAAACTCTCTTATCGCTCTAAACGGTGTGTTGTTCTTGGATACAATCCTCTCGACAAAGGTGTAAAGTGTCTTGATGTCACCACTGGTCGTGTCTATATTTCTCGAGATGTAGTGTTTGATGTGAATGTTGATGGCTTTTGCAGCATAGTAAATCAAAAAAATTCTACGGATGCGAACGGGGAAGCCAAGATCTAATCTAGGAGATGCAAAGAACGAGGGGGGATAGATGAGATATTCATACCCTTGAAGAAATCACACAGCGGAACGTTCAACAGAATATGGTTGATGTAGTCGTACTAGCCTTCTCCTTCTCGCGATCCGATCCGATCCAACGCCGCAAGTGGCGACGCCTCCGAGAGATGCACACGTACGGCACCTCGACGTCTCCTCCTTCCTCGGTCCAGCAAGTGGGGTGGAAAGATAGATTAGATATATAACACGACAGCGTGGTGCAAAGGTGGAAAGTTTCTGCGGCAGGGTTTCGCCTACGCGCAGTCGGGAGAGAGAGAGAGAGAGGAGGGCAGCAGGTAGGCGGCTAGGGTTTGAGGAGGTGTGGGGGGAGGGTGCGCCCCTGCCCTCTCTATATAGAGGGATGGTCGGCTTCCCTTGCCCCTCCTCCAAACCCTAGGGCTGGCGGCCACATGGGTGGAGTGGGGGGCAAGTTTCCCCCCCTTCTAGAAGCTCTCCCTAGGGCTTGGCCGGATGGGCCTATGGGGCCTTGTGCACCTGGCCCAATGCAGCCAGGGCACTCCCTCGTAGGCCCACGCCCCCTCTCGACAAGTGGAGCCGTGTTGGTCCCACTCCGGAAGCTTCTAGAACCTTCCGGTACAATACCGAACAATCCGAAACAATTCCGAAATCCAAAAATTGCTTTCCCTTATATGAAACTTATTCTTCGGAACATTCCGGAACCTATCGTGATGTCCTGGATCTCATCCAAGACTCCGAACAAAAACTCATAAACCAATTATCCATTCTATCCTAGCGTCGAGACACGTTAAGTGTGTGACCCTACGGGTTCGAGAATATGCAGACATGATCTTCTATCAATAATCAACAGCGGGGTATGGAAACCCATATTGACTCCCACATATTCATCAATGATCATATCGGATGAACCACGATGCCAGGATTCAATTAATCCCATATATATATATTCCCTTCGTCACGCCATATTTTACTTTCCCGAGATTCGATCGTCGGTATCGACATACCTAGTTCAATCTCGTTCACAGCAAGTACTTTACTCGTTCCATAATCCGATATCACTTTGTGATTAACTCCTTAACCACGAGCTTGCAAGCGGTGTTGATATCGATTACCGAGTGGGCCCGAAGTATATCTCTACGACTTGGGAGGGACAAATCCCATCTCAATACATACAACCCAACAAGTACTTTCCGATCACCTGAGAGACACCTTTATGATCACCCTCTCATAGTATGACGTTTGATGACCTCAAAGCTTCTTCCGATACCAGGGAGTTGCATTATCTCATGGTCTAAGGAATACAATATTTGACATAAGAAAAAGCTTCGCAAAGATGAACACGATGACACGGTCTAATTGCTCTTCTTGATTTGGGTATGTCCATCATATCATTCTTCCAATGAAATGATCTCATTATTAATTGACAACTCATGTCTATGGTTAGGAAACCTTAACCATCATTAATCAATGAGCTAGTCCATAGAGGCGTACTAGGGACACGGTGTTGTTCATAAACCACACAAGTATCAAAGTTTCCGCTTAATACAATTCTAGGGCATAATTCCAACAGTCTCCCACTTGCACTAGAGTCAATAATATAGTTTACATCTGGCAACAATCTAACACCCATGGCACTAAGGTGCTGATCATGTTTTGCTCGTGGAAGAGGTTTAGTCAACGTATCTGCGACATTCAGATCCGTATGTACTTTGCTAATCTTCATATCTCCATCTGTTATATAATCTCGAATTATATGAAACTTGCGGTTGATGTGCTTGGTCTTTGGATGATATCTTGGTTCCTTAGCTAGTGCTATGGCGCCAGTGTTGTCGCACAATATCTCTAGTGGGTCCAAGGCACTTGGAACCACACCAAGCTCAGTGATGAAGTTCCTGATCCAAACTCTTTCACTTGACGCTTCTGCAGCAACCATGTATTCCACTTCTATTATAGATCTCGCGATCACGCTTTGCTTGCAGCTTCTCCAGCTCACAGCTCCTCCATTCAAAATATAAACGTATCCTGTCTGAGATTTAGAATCATCCTTGTCGGTGTCGAAACTAGCATCGACGTAACCTTTTACGACGAGCTGCTCATCACCTCCATAGACCAAGAACATTTCTTTAGTCCTATTTAAATACTTTAGGATGTTCTTCATGGCTGTCCAGTATTCCACTCCTGGATCACTTTGGTATCTGCTCGTCAAACTAAGAGCATTGGACACATCCGGTCTAGTACACAACATGACATACATGATAGAACCTATGGCCGAGGCATAAGGCACTTTGCTCATAGCTTCTCTATCGTTTACCATAGCTGGACACTGAGCCTTGCTCAATATCTTATCTGACAACATGGGCACTGAACCTTTCTTTGCCTTATCCATTCTGAACCTTTTCAGAACTTTGTCTAGGTATGTACTTTGGCTTAAAGCTATTAGGTGTCTTTGTCTATCTCTATAGATTTTGATGCCCAATATATAAGCAGCTTCCCCTAGGTCTATCATTGAAAAACATTTGTTCAAATAACTCTTCACATCGTTAAGCATATCAATGTCATTTCCAATAATCAATATGTCATCCACATATAGTACTAAAAATGTCACTGAGCTCCCACTCACTTTCTTGTAGATACAAGCTTCGTAGCAATTTGGAACAAATCCAAAGCTCTTGATCACTTGATCAAAACGAAGGTTCCAACTCCGAGATGCTTGCTTCAGTTCATAAATGGAACGCTGAAGTTTGCACACCTTATCAGCATCCTTAGGATCGACAAAACCTTCGGGTTGCATCATATACAACTCTTCATCAATGTTGCCATTGATAAATGCAGTCTTGACATCCATCTGCCATATTTCATAATCATGAAACACAAAAATTGCTAATAAAATCCGAATGGACTTAAACATCGCTACGGGAGAGAAAGTCTCATCGTAGTCAACACCTTGAATTTGTCGAAAACTTTTCGCGACAAGCCGTGCTTTATAGACAGTAACATTACCATCCGCGTCCGTTTTCTTCTTAAAAATCCATTTGCACTCAACGGCCTTTCGTTCGCTAGGAGGGTCTACCAAAGTCCATACTTGGTTTTCGCTCATGGATCCCAATTCGGATTTCATGGCCTCTAGCCATTTCTCAGAGTCTGGGCTCATCATCGCTTCCTCATAGTTCGCAGGTTCACTGTTGTCTACCAACAAGACAGTTAAGACAGGGTTGCCGTACCACTCAGGAGAGGCACGTGACCTTGTCGACCTGCGACGTTCAGTAGTAGCATCGTCTGAAGCTTCATGATCCTCGTCATTAGCTTCCTCTATTATTGGTGTAGACGGCACTGGAACAATTTTAGGTGTTGCGCTACTCTCCAACTCAAGAGAAGGTTCAATAACCTCATCTAGCTCTACTTTCCTCCCACTCACTTCTTTCGAGAGAAACTCCTACTCAAGAAAGGATCCGTTCTTTGCAACAAACACTTTGCCTTCGGATCTGTGATAGAAGGTATACCCAATAGTTTCCTTAGGGTATCCTATGAAGACGCATTTCTCCGCTTTGGGTTCGAGCTTATTCGGCATCAACTTCTTGACGTAAGCCTCGCATCCCCAAACTTTAAGAAACGACAACTTAGGTTTAGCACCAAACCACAGTTCATACAGTGTCGTCTCAGCGGATTTAGATGGTGCCCTATTTAAAGTGAATGCAGCGGTTTCTAATGCATAACCCCAAAATGATAACGGCAAATCTGTAAGAGACATCATCGATCGCACCATCTCCAATAAAGTTCAATTCCGGCGTTCAGACACACCATTTCGCTGTGGTGTTCCGGGTGGCGTGAGTTGCGAAACGATTCCGCTTGCTTTAAGATGCGTGAGAAAATCATAACTCAAATATTCACCTCCACGATCGGATCATAGAAATTTAATTTTTCTGTTACGATGGTTTTCCACTTCGTTCTGAAATTCTTTGAACTTTTAAAAAGTTTCAGATTTATGTTTCATTAAATAGATATACCCATATCTACTTAAGTCATCAGTAAAAGTGAGAAAATAGCAATATCCACCGCGTGACGAAACACTCATCGGTCCGCATACATCGGTATGTATGATTTCCAAAAAGTCCGTTGCTCGTTCCATTATACCGGAGAACGAAGTTTTGATCATCTTGCCCATGAGGCACGGCTCGCACGTGTCAAATGATTCAAAATCAAGAGACTTCAAAAGTCCATCAGAATGGAGTTTCTTCATGCTTTTTACACCAATATGACCTAGACGGCAGTGCCATAAATAAGTCGTATTATCACTATCTACCTTGCATCTCTTAGCCTCAATGTTATGGATGTGTGTTTCATTGCTTTCGAGATTCAGAAAAAATATACCATTCATAGCAGGTGCATGACCATAAAAGATGTTACTCATATAAATAGAACAACCATTATTCTCTGATTTAAATGAATAACCGTCTTGCAATAAACACGATCCATATATGATGTTCATGCTCAACACAGGCACATAATAACATTTATTAAGGTTTAAAACTAATCCCGAAGGTAAAACTAAGGAGAGCGTGCCGACGGCCATCACATCAACTCTTGATCCGTTGCCAACGCGCATCGTCACCTCATCCCTCGCTAGCCGCCGTCTATTCCCTAGCTCCTGTGTCGAGTTACAATTATTAGCAATTGAACCGGTATCAAATACCCAGGCACTACAACGAGCTCTAGTAAGGTAAACATCAATAACATGTATATCAAATATACCTTTAATGGTGCCAACCTTCTTGTCCGCTAAGTACTTCGGACAATTGCGCTTCCAGTGACCCTTGTCCTTGCAATAGAAGCACTCAGTGTCCGGCTTAGGTCCAGACTTGAGCTTCTTCTCAGCAGGGGCAACGCGCTTGCCGTTGCCTTTCTTGAAGGACTTCTTTGCACGCTTACCTTTCTTAAAACTGGGGGGCTTGTTGACCATCAACACATGATTATCTTTCTTGATGTCCACCTCCGCAGCTTTCAGCTTAGCGAAGAGCTCAATGATCGTATCAGTGGAACCAATCTGATTATGAGTAACTACAAAACCTTTATAGCTAGGAGGGAGTGATTGCAGAACTCTGTAAATCTTGAGCTCCTCTGGAATCTTGCAGTCCAGTTGCTCAAGGCGTTGAGTGTAGCCCGACATATTAATGGCGTGCTCACTAACGAAACTCCCTTCCTCCATCTTGCAGTTAAAGAATTTCTCAGAGATCTCATATCTCTCAGAATGGGCCTGAGTCTGAAATATGGTTTTCAGTTCCTCAAGGATCTCAAAGGGCCCGGCGAACTCCTCAAAATGATTTTGAAGGTCCGATTCCATAGCAAACAACATGGTGCTCGTAATCACACCATAATCATCTTTGCACGACTAATAAACAGCTTTTTCATTAGCCGGCACATCTACAGCAGGGGTGTCACCTAGCGCTTTCTCAAGGACATAGTCCTTTTGTCCGCCAGCGAGAATGATTCTCAGATTGCGGAACCAGTTGGTGAAGTTAGACCCATTGTTCTTAAGCTTTTCTTTCTCAGCAAAAACGTTGAAGTTGAAGTTGGACTTAGCCATTTGATCTACAAAATGTGCAAGTACAATTTAGACTATGTTCATGATAACTAGTTTAACTTAATCAAATTACTAGATGAACTCCCACTAAATTCAACATCCCTCAAGTTGTTTAGTGAACATGATCCAAATTCACCACACCTAATCCGATCTTCAAGAGAAGAGATGTGGTTTCAATGGTGGACAACGAAATGTCGATCATATCATTCATATGACTCATGCTTAACCTTTCGATTCGTGTGTTCCGAGGCCATGTCTGTACATGCTAGGTGTTGGAGATATGCCCAAGAGGCAATAATAAAGTGGTTATTATCATATCTTCATACTTATGATAAATGTTTACATACCATGCTATAATTGTATTAACCAGAAACATTAATACTTATGTGATTTGTAAACATAAAAGAGTCCCTAGTAAAGCCTCTTGTTAAACTAGCTTGTTGGTTAATATATGATCATGGTTTCCTGATCATGAACATAGAGATGTTATTAACAACAGGGTCATATCATTAGGAGAATGATGTGATGGACATACTCCTATAGTTAAGCGTAGCATAAAGATCAAGTCATTTAATATAGTTCATTTGCTATAAGCTTTCTGATACATAGTAACCTAATTCCTTCGACCATGAGATCATGTTAATCACCATCACCGAAAGTATGCTTTGATGACATCAAACACCACACCGTAACTGGGTGGCTATAAAGGTGGCATTGAGTGTTTGGAAAGTATGGGTTGAGGCACATGGATCAAGAGTGGGATTTGTCCATCCATATGACAGATAGATGTACTCTGGGCCCTCTCGGTGGAATGTCATCCAATTAGCTTGAAAGCATGTGACTGGCTCACAAGGGATCACATATCACGGGAACGAGAAAAGAGTACTTATCTGTAACGAGGTTGAACTAGGTATGCAGAGATACCGACGATCAAAACCTCGGATAAGTAAACTATCGTGAGACAAAGGGAAATTGGTATCGTATGTAAGTGGTTCATTCGATCACAAAGTAATCGTAGAAATATGTGGGAGCCATATGAATTTCCAGATTCCTCTATTGGTTATTGATCGGAGAAGTGTCTCGGTCATGTCCGCATAATTCACGAACCGTAGGGAGACACACTTAAGGATTCGATGTTGTTGAGTAGTTATGGAATGATAAGTAAGAGACTGAATGTTGTTCGGAGTCTCAGATGGAATCCGGGATATCACGAGGAGATCCGGAATGGTCCGGATAATAAGATTCATATAAGGAAAGTCCTATTTCGGAGTTCGGGAAAGTTTCCGATGATTTCATCGGAGAGGTTTTAGAAGGGTCTAGAAGGTTCACCGGTCCGAAAGGAGAATGGTCCATGAATGTGTCATGGGTAAGTGGAATGATTGGATCATGTCCAAGGTCACTTGGTGTTGGCATATGCAAGAGAGAAAATAAAGTTCTAAATTGAAAGTCAAATGGGAAGTTTGAAAAGTCAAACTGGAACAATAGTTTCCTAGTGGGAGAAGAAACATGTCCTTCTCTCAATCCAACTTGGGTTTGGGTTTGGATTCAAACCCACCCCTCCCCTCCCTCTCATAAATAGAGGGGGAGGGCTGCCCCAAACAATACAAGTTCCAAGCCCTCTCCACGAGCCGCCACTGCCGCCCGCCGCCGGGCTGCTGCTGCCGCCGTCAGTCGCCGCCGACACTTCCTCCTCCTCCTGGATCTCTAAACCCTAGTTTTCCGGGAAACCCTAATCCACCATACTCGCTCTAGCTTAAGGCGAAGCCCTGCAAGATCTCCCTCTACTTCCGGTACCACGCCGTCGTGCTGCCGGAATCGCGAGGAGAGTGCTACAACCTCCGCTGCCTGCTGGAACAAGGGAGAGGAAGGTCTTCATCGAAAATCGAACGGTGACCGATCATGAAAGCGCTGTTAACGCAGCGCCGGAAGGATCATCTACGCGATCTTGAGATTGGCAAGTGTACGACTACATCACCCACAAGAATCTGCTCTCGTTAACCGCTTTGGAATCTTCGAGGGTGAGTTCCTCTATCGACTCGTTGCTACAATCTAGTAGATAGATTTTGGCTTGTGTGTGTGCATGCGGTAGAAAATTTTTGTTTTCCATGCTACGAACCCCTACACTAGGCTCGTCAAGTCAAACCCAAGTATTTCCGCATGTGCAAAACTGCCTTGCACCCGTTGTATGTGAACGTAGAGTTTATAGCACCCGATCATCACGTGATGCTTGAACACGACGAACTTTCGCAACGGTGCATACATGGGGAGAGCACAGTTTTATCTTGATCTTTAAGTGAGGAATCATCTTATAATGCTACCGTCGCGATCTAAGCATAATAAGATACATAAAAGGATAAACATCACATGCATATAATTTTATGTGACATGGTAATAGCCAATCTCCGCGCAATGATCTCCATCTTGTGTGTGCTAGCATGATCTCCATCACTCCACCATGATTGCCTCAACCACGAATAGCAACTACAACTATTGCTAACTACTTAGCGATAAAGTAAATCTATTACATGGCGTATAAGAAGTTGACACACAGGTCATACACAATTATAAAGACAACCATATGGCTCCTGCCGGTTGTGTACTCATCGACATGCAAGTCATGAAACATTACAAAACATGATCATTGCATACAACATACACATCACATCTTGGGCCATACCATATCACAGAAACACTCCCTGCAAAAACAAGTTAGACACCTCTACTTTGTTGTTGCATGTTTTACGTGGCTTATGGGAGTAACAAGCTAAGAACGATTCTTACCTACGGAAAGCCACAACGGTGATATTATGGTTGCCAACATCCGGTGTAAATCTCATGACAACTATAGTGAGAGAAACTGGCATCCACCAGCCGCATGTGTGGAACAAGCCACACGTCAAGTGCGGAGCCGGTATCGCGAACGAGGTCGCGTAAAGTTGGCCTGGACCGCTTAGATCTCACTATCTCGCGTCATAAGAAGTACACAACAAGGGGCTTTCAAAAGAAAACATCAACGCCCGCAACAAGCATGTTGGGGTCTACTCGTGAAACACATCTACGCATAGATCTAGCTCTGATACCACTGATGGGTTTCGCAGCATAGTAAATCAAAAAAAATCTACGGATGCGAATGGGGAAGCCAATATCTAATCTAGGAGATGCAAACAACGAGGGGGAATAGATGAGATCTTCATACCCTTGAAGAAATCGCACAGCGGAACGTTCAACGGAATGTGGTTGATGTAGTCGTACTAGCCTTCTCCTCCTCGCGACCCGATCCGATCCAACGCCGCAAGTGGCGACGCCTCAGAGAGATGCACACGTATGGCACCTCGACCTCTCCTCCTTCCTCGGTCCAGCAAGTGGGGTGGAGAGATAGATTGGATCTACAACACGACGGCGTGGTGCAAAGGTGGAGAGTTTCTGCGGCGGGGCTTCGCCTATGCGTAGTCGGGAGAGAGAGAGGAGGGCAGCAGGTAGGCGGCTAGGGTTTGAGGAGGTGTGGGGGGAGGGTGCGCCCCTTCCCTATTTATATAGTGGGCTGGCCGGCTGCCCTTTCCCCTCCTCCAAACCCTAGGGCCGGCGGCCACATGGGTGGAGTGGGGGCAAGTTTCCCCCCCTTCTAGAAGCTCTCCCTAGGGTTTCCCTAGGGCTTGGCCGGCTGGGCCTATGGGGCCTTGTGCCCTTGGCCCATTGTGGCCAGGGCACTCCCTCGTAGGCCCACGCCCCCTCCCGACAAGTGGGGCCACGTTGGTCCCACTCCGGAAGCTTCTAGAACCTTCCGGTATAGTACCGAACAATCCCAAACAATTCCGAAATCCAAAATCTCCTTTCCCTTATATGAAAATTATTCTCCGGACCATTCCGGAACATCTCGTGATGTCCTGGATCTCATCCGAGACTCCTAACAAAAACTCATAAACCAATTATCCAATCTATCCTAGCGTCGAGACACGTTAAGTGTGTGACCCTACGGGTTCGAGAATATGCAGACATGATCTTCTATCAATAATCAACAGCGGGGTCTAGAAACCCATATTGAATCCCACATATTCATCGATGATCATATCGAATGAACCACGATGCCAGTATTCAATTAATCCCATATATATATTCCCTTCATCACGCGATATTTTACTTGCCCGAGATTCGATCGTCGGTATCGGCATACCTGAAAGACACCTTTATGATCACCCTCTCATAGGATGGTGTTTGATGACCTCAAAGCTTTCTTCCGATACCAGGGAGTTGCATTATCTCATGGTCTAAGGAATACAATATTTGACATAAGAAAAAGCTTCGCAAAGATGAACACGATGACACGATCTAATTGCTCTGCTTGATTTGGGTCTGTCCATCATATCATTCTCCCAATGACATGATCTCATTATTAATTGACAACTCATTTCTATGGTTAGGAAACCTTAACCATCATTAATCAATGAGTTAGTCCATAGAGGCATGCTAGGGACACGGTGTTGTTCATAAACCACACAAGTATCAAAATTTCCGCTTAATACAATTCTAGCATGGAATATAAAATTTATCATGAACAAGAATTATAATAATAAGATCTTTATTATTGCCTCTAGGGCATAATTCCCACAAATGTTTTCCCTTTTGCTTCTCTTCATCCAAACGCTGCTCGTCGTCTTCGTGAAGAAATTCTTCTCCTACCACAAGACACTCCACCATCTCACTTATCAGATAGGGGTGTGCATTCTAACGATCATTACTTGCAAATGGTTCCTCCTGTTCCTTCCTTGCAGGCACCCCCAGGCGATAAACCTGTGAGATCTGATGCAGAAACTAGTCAAAATTCAGAGCAAAACGGTGCAAACAACACATGTGATAACAACCCTAGTTTTTCTGTCGCTACAGGACAAGGATCTGCTGATCCCGGGAGGATTCTGGCGCCAAATCCACCTCGGATCGCGCCCCAGGGGCCTCGGCGGACGAGCCTGACTCACCTGACGTTGTGTCGCCTGCCCGGCACACGCCTCCTCGCCTATCGCGCGCGACATCCCGTCCGCGCCAACCCGAGCCCGACACGTGGCGCCAGTCCCCCTCCCCCAGGACTCCGCACGCATCCCCGAGCAGTGCACGTCCTCCTGTGGGACAACCGTCGCTGTCTCCATCACTGCATGCCATGGGCAACGACCCATTTTTGCCTGCGAACGACCCCATCTCGCCAACGTCAAGCAGCAGTGACAGTAGCACCGAGGCTGTCTCGCCCAGTGTTGGAGAATCTTCTCCAGGATCGGCACAACAACATGCATCCGGATCCTCTGCACCAGCTGACGATGATTCCTTTTCTGCTGCACCACGCACCAGACTGCAAAAAGGTATAAAACATCCCAAAATTCGTTCTGATGGTACAGTTCGCTGGTGTTTGCTTACATCCACGGGAGAACCAACAAATCTACAAGAAGCCATGACAGATCAGAATTGGCACCATGCCATGCAAGAGGAGTATGATGCACTAATTGCAAATAACACATGGCACTTGGTTCCGCCTAGTTCCAAAAGGAATATTATTTACTGTAAGTGGGTCTATCGTATTAAGAAGAAAGCTGATGGTACAATAGACAGGTATAAGGCTCGTCTGGTAGCAAAAGGTTTTAAACAAATGTATGATATTGATTATGAGGACACTTTTAGCCCTGTTGTAAAGGCAGCAACAATTCGACTTGTTCTTTCCATGGCAGTCTCTCGAGGTTGGAGCTTAAGGTAGCTAGATGTAAAGAATGCGTTCTTACATGGTGTTCTGAAAGAGGAGGTCTACATGAAACAACCACCTGGTTTTGAGTCTTCCGCTACGCCAACCTACATATGCAAACTCGATAAAGCCATTTATGGATTAAAACAGGCCCCTCGAGCTTGGTATTCTCGTCTTAGCTCCAAGCTTTATACTCTTGGTTTTGTTGCTTCCAAGGCAGATACTTCATTATTTCTACTCAACAAGTTGGATATACAAATGTTTTTGCTTATTTATGTTGATGACATTATCGTGACTAGCTCCTCTGACACAGCTATTACTTCTCTTCTGCATACTTTAAGTCATGATTTTGCTCTCAAGGATTTAGTTGATCTTCATTATTTTTTGGGTCTTGAAGTTCACAAACAGCCAAATGGTCTCTTATTAAATCAGGACAAATATGCAGCTGATCTTCTAACATGAGTTGGAATGACATATTGTACCCCGTGTCCTACTCCACTGTCCACTACTGATACTTTATCTTTGCATGATGGTTCTCCTCTTGGAACTGAAGACAGTACACGTTATAGAAGCATTGTTGGTGTGTTACAGTATTTGACATTAACTCGTCCAGACTTGTCTTTTTCAGTCAGCAAAGTGTGTCAGTTTCTACATGCTCCAACTACTTCACATTGGACAACAGTTAAGAGGATATTGAGGTATATTCATGGTACTCGCACAGTTGGTCTTACTTTTCAGCAATCTACATCTACTCTCTGAAGTGCATTCTCTGATGCTGATTGGGCTAGTGATCTTGATGATAAACGCTCAACAGGAGGTTTTGCTATATTCTTTGGTCCTAATCTTATATCTTGGAGTGCTAGAAAACAGCCAACTGTGTCACACTCTAGTACTGAAGCTGAATATAAAGCCCTTGCTAATGCTACTGCAGAATTGATATGGGTTGAAGTTCTGGTTCGTGAACTAGGTGTTTCTCAGGAAAAGTCATGTTTATGGTGTGATAATCTTGGTGCAACTTTTCTATCTGCTAATCATGTGTTTCATGCTCGTACTATACATATTGAGATTGATTTTTACTTTGTACGAGAACGAGTTGCCAACAAACAGCTTGATGCCAGGTTCATCTCAAGCAAAGATCAAGTTGCAGACGGTTTTACCGAGGTTCTATGTTCCAAGAAACTTGATGAGTTTAAGCGTAATCTAAATCTCTATAAGCTTTAGATTAAGGGGGTGTTAGACTTTGTAATGTGTCATATATTATGTACGTACATATTGAGTAGTACTCCATATGTACATACTTTTTCTTGTATACGCCACTGGTTGAGGGCTTTACTTAACCTATTTAAGGCCCAGTTCTTTTGGCGGCTTCTCGGAGAAGCCGCCCTACCCCCAGCTTCCTGGGGAAGCCGATTCCAAAATTTTGTGAGGCTTCCAAGTTAGTTTAGCCTTAATCATTTTGGAAGCCTTCTAATTTTTTTGAACCGGCTTCCCCAGAAAGCTGGGGATAGGGCCTAACATGCAACCGATCAGCCCTAGGGGCACTCCGATCGTTTCCAGAAACCTACTCGTCTAACAATCAATGGTGTCAGGCACCATGTTTGGATTAAGGTTTTACTATGTTTGTTGTTCATTATCATGATATTTGTTGCCTTTTCAATTAGAAAGAAGGGAACCGGGCCAACAACACAAGAAGGGCGTGTTTGATTAAGGTGTAAAACTGTCTGGAAAAAACACCATAAAAAGGAGAAAAACAAGCCTAGTCTGGCACATGAGGGATAAACGGGCCAAAAGCCACGAAATCACGTGTGCGTTGGCGAATGTCCTCATGGGCTATCTCAGCCACCTCAACAGAGGCTAGGTGGCGGTTAGTGAAAATTCGTCTGTTCTTTTCTTCCAAACGTTCCAAAGGACATAGAGCAGCCGTCCGCTAATTCCTATTTTTTCGTTCATGGACTGGCCAGAAATAAGAAGAGCCTCCCGGGAACACAACCCCCCTGCGTTCCCCACACGGCGTTGTCCCATTGCCGAGTGAGGTTCCAAACAACCATGGCGAAGGGACAATCTTTGAGTAAGTGTCCCACCGTCTGTAGGGCTCCACAGTGAAGTGCACAGATGGGGTCGTGAGTCCATCCTCTCGTAGTTAAGTTGTCATCCGTAAAGAGTTTTTCATTCATGGCAAGCCATGTGAAGAGCTTGTATTTGGGCTCGGTATTAGCAGCCCAATTTTCTGCGGGGTGAACTTTGGGTGGATGCCGTGGAATTGCACATGGTAGGCAGAGCTGGCGCTATAAGTTCTATCTGTAGATAAGGTCCAAACAACGGCGTCCCCGCTTGATCAAGTATGAGATGCGTGCCTGCCACCACATCCCAGATGTGCATGTACTGGGAAAGCTTGATCAGGCGATGGGGCGGATCCAATTGCCATAAGAGAGCTCCTTGGCCACACTTATATTTTTTTCTCGAGAATTTTTTGAAAAGGTCATGTACCCATAGAGAGATGGGTCCCTGGGTGGACCAGCTGCCGCGCCGGAAAGATGTCGTCTCATGTCTCCAAGTGTGATCTTTATTGGTTCCCTAAAGAGGGTCTTGTCGGCCTTGACGCATGGAAGTTTTGAGCCAGCCCAAGTGCATTGTGGAGCTGTCCATTTAAGCCATGGCCAGCGAAGCCTGAGGGCGCGTCCTGTCCTCTGAAGGTCAGGCATGCAAAGACCTCCCAACTCTTTAGGTCGGCATGGGGTCGTCCAACTGACCAAGGATTTTCCTTGCGCTGCATGCTCGCCTTCGTCGCCTGCCCATACAAATTCCGTGCAATGCAGATGATCTTGTCTCAAGCCCATTCAGACAGGGGTGACGGTGGCGTGATATACAACAATAGACATGAGCACGGATCTGTCGAGCGCTATCCTTCCAGGACACCCCAGATTTTCCCCATCCATCCTGGCATCTCTCGGGCAATCTTGTCGATAATGGGCTGAAGGTCTTTTTTCGAAGGCCCCTATAATGCAGAGGTAGGCCTAAATATTTTCCCTGGAACGTGTCTCTTAAGGTTATGGAGTTCAGTTTACCATGGCTGGGTAGCCTGCAGAGCTTGTACATACTGGATTTTGGGGGTAATTTTACTGGCGTCTATCCCCATAAAAACTAAAGAGAATAGTTTTCCAACGGAAAAAAGACAACCTAGCTCTCTGATGCCCGCTCTCATTTTCATGAAATGATGATTCATTAACATGAGAGCTAAGAAATTCTTATGTGACATGAATATTAAGCTTTTAGAAACTGTAGGCAACTTCTTTTTTCTTGAAGGGCGTAGGTTTGATTATCAGGCAAGGGCAATCATCTTTTTGTTGCATACAATGTGGGTGGTTGTTTGTTAAACCGAGATACAGTCTCTCTCCAAGGTGCTTCCTCTAATTAAATGTCATAAAAAGATTGTGATGCACATTATCATGTGCTTTTTAATATTATAATGTGAATACACATAGGAAAGGCAAGTAGCTGCAGCAGTTTGGGATTTGAGGAAACTGAGCAGCAAATATTTGCCTTGATTTGACCAGTAAGTTGGAGGTTGAAAGAAATAAACTGAAATTTGGAGTACAACTGCATTGCCGAATTTGTGAAAGCTTTGATGCGTGCACCTACGATTTAGTTGTGTTCACGATGAATTTTGAAACTTTCAAGGTGCATAGCGATTTTCTAGAAAAACATTAGACAGTGCCACTTACTTGGAGCTCTGAACTTGAACATAACCTGACTCTGTTGCCACAATATTCTCTCTCAAAAAAAAATCTCGGTTAGGCAACCAAATGCATAACCTGACTCTGTTGTATGCATAAGGATATCTCATATTTGCTAAATCATTCAGAACAGGGTCAGGGTTATATTTGACAAAACTCTTGTTCCTCTGGTTCAGAACAGAAGATAGCAGACAAGGATTTATATATGTAACACGTTTGGTTTGAACCATGACACAACTTGACATGTCTGATGTGTCGTGACACAACTTGAAACGCAAACTCTGTAAGCATGATACAACTTGACGACGTGTGTCATCCAGATTGCTCACCAAAAAAGAATGATCTCAGACAAGAAACAAAACAATAGATGTTAGTTTTACAAGGGATACAGTTACATGCATCTTCTTCATGCCAATCTCACGAAATGATTTAGAACAGGTACTTTAGTGTGAACAAAACCACTAAAATCTCTGTATGCAATGGACTAACTAGATGATACCGTCACAGTAAGAAGAGCTTGAACAAAATGGTCTAAAGAATATATATTTCACTCTACATACTCTGGTGTGGGCTATAAGGAACAGAATAAACTCTAGTACTGCAGGTTCTTCCAATTAACTTGACTCAGACCAAATACAAACCAGTAGACATAAGGAGCATTACTGAACTTGAACATTTCTTCAGAAGAAAGAGTGAAGAATTCCTAATGAATTAAACTGAATTAGTCATCCATAGCTGAATTAATCCCTGGCATAGCTGCAATACTACTGAATTAATCCCTTGCATAGCTGCATTACTACTGATTAAACTGTTGCACTACTGCTACTACATTAGCCAGAACAACCAAGCAGTTTGACAAGCCTCGAAATCCCATACTACTCATCCATAACATCCAGAAGATGAAGCAAACGCAGAACTTCAGTGCATCCTTCCTGGTGTTCTTGCTCGCGGTGGCGTCGACTTGGGGGCGGTGGCCAGCCGGAGGTGATCAATGCGGATGCTGAGCGGGAGCGTGTCGCCGGAGATGAGCTCCTGGGGCACCGCCAAGAACATCCCTTGGCCAGACGCCGGCGCGCCGCCCCTAAGCGCACTGCTTCCCACCGTCGAGGTCATGAGCACCAGCTTGTCCTTGTCGCCCACTGTGAGCTCCACGGAGAGCTTGCACCAGAACTGGGGGGGGCGACACGGACGCACACCAGCGACACGGCGATGGCCGCGCCGAGCGCGCCGAGGGACACGAGGAACACGCTCTTGTCCTCCTCCCCGACCAGGACGTGCCAGCTCTGGGACAGGGGGAAGGTGAGGTTCCAGGACCGGCCGTAGCGGACCGTGACCAGGGGCGGAGCCAGGATTTGGACTTAGGGGGGACGAGCGATGAAAACCTAGGACCTAGCCAATGACGCAGGAAGCGGTTGACCACAATTGCGTATCACCTCTAGGTCAAGTATATAGAGGTATCGAGTCTAAAAAAAGCAATATCAGACAAACATTTTACTGCTAAAATTGGCCAGCAAATCGTGATATAGATGGAAATTTTGCACAATGTAGCTATTTTTTCACTAATTTATAACTTCCTTATACATAGTCCCGAATTTTCAACACTTGGCCAGATTCGAGATCAAATCAATGGGTGGAAAAATAAATATACTATATTGTTTATCATCATTTATAAACTTACAAATCATAGCAAAACTCAAGTGAAACAAGTTAGAATAGTCAAATCAGATTAATTGTGATATGTACAATATAGTGTACCTTGACTAATTCGGTGGTGAATAGACGCGATGGTGATGCGGACTCATGATAAATGGGCAGAAGATTAGCCGCTGCTACAGTACTATTTGGCTGCCTTGATAAACCGAGAATCAAAGTCTTACATCGGCAATGGCAATGAGATGCGGCTGGCTTCGTTGCAGCCAAGAATAGCAAGCAAGATCAAATCTCTGATAGGTGAGATAAGAAGTGAAAAATAACCAGGCTTCCACGATTGCCCATTGCCCGTACATGGGTGGCTAGCAGATGGGCGGTTATTCTCTTGTGTTTGGGCTTCACTTTGTGCATAAATACTTGAAATTAGGCTTAAGTATCATATTATTTAGGTTGATTATGTGGCATTAGAATGCACATGCACTAATCACACCACTTCAAATCCTTGAGGGGCGAATGGTTGAGGGGGTCTGACCGCCGCTTGGCTCCACGACCGTGACGGCGAGGCGCGAGTGCGCGGCGGCGATGTGGTCCAGGAGCATGCCGCGCGAGCCGAGGAAGGGGCAGCCGGACTCCGGGCAGGAGCACGGCGCGCACTGGCACGCGCGCTGGTGCTCCGCGGTGCCGTGGTAAACAACGTACTGCCCGCAGCCGAACGCCCTGTAATGGCAGGCCACCTTGGCGGCGGCAACGACGGCGTCCAGCTCGGCGCAGTGAGTGGTGGCGCGGCAGTAGCAGCAAACGATGTGCCCCGCGGCATCGCACTGCGGTACAAAAGGTCATAACATACAGATTGTCTTTAGAAAAAAAAAACCCATCTTCTTTCCATGACCATACCAAGAACACACGAAAAGAACACACAAATTCGTGATCTCGATGAAAAAATCTTGCATCACTCCGGTGAGAGATGAATTTACCTTGAACACAGGGGGTCTGAGGGGAAGGAGGCAGGTCTGGCAGTGGAGCAGCGCCACGTCCATCCTGACGTCCAGCTGCGGCGGCTCCGGCATGGCCTCCACCGCCACCATGCAACAGTGGAAACGAGGGCTCTAACACCGGTTTTTAGAGCCCTCTAACATCGGTTCTGGAACCGCTGTTGGGGGTTCGGTGTTAGATGCCCCCTTTTAACAGCGGTTCTTATACGAACCGGTGTTAAAGGGTGGCGACGTATGCCAGCAGCCAGCCCCTTTAAAACCGGTTCAGAATCGTGTCGGCAGGAAAATGAGATAAATCTACGCCGCGGCGAAGTTCGCCGTCACCCCGCTCGCCGTATTTGCGCGCGTGGGGACGGGAGGGGAGGGGAATCGATCGAGCGGTACACATACATCGTCGTCGGTACATACGAGTACATGAATAATTAAGCAATTATTATTATACACAAACATCGTCATTGTGTGGTATTCTCCGTAAACGTTGAAGCATCAAGTACAAGACAAACACGTTCAAGCATATATACAACGTTCATTTTGGTGGATATGTAAAGAGTTCTCCGCCAGGCGTGATGACCTCATCAAGTATGAACCCCGCCAATTCCTCTTGAATGGCTCGTATGCGGTCAAATGGTAGGAGTTAGTCCCGCATCCGTTCGATCTAAATATATATGAAGAATGGGGTCAATATATATAAGAATAAAACTCAACACAATTGATGGTAATAAATGTGTACTTTGTTTACTTACTCTAAGTTGTTCTAGTGCGACTTGGCCCGTCACACATATCGGGCTGCGAATGAACTCGCAAACATAGTATCCACATAAGTTATTGCTGGGTCCTGATGCACGCACTTTACGAGAATAGAGAGTTCAATCAAAATAATAATAAATAAAGCATGATATAATGGAATTGAAAGCAGAATCAAAGAGATACGCAGACCTAGCTAGCTAGTATTACTTACATTTTGGTCTACAAATTTTAGTTCTTCTGACCATTCACCCACGGCCCTACCCGTGAACCTTTTCCAAACCCTGTCCGGCTGTTACAATTGCGACAAGAAGATAACGAAGAACGAAAATGAAAAACACAGCAAGGGGACACAGATTTAACGTGGAAAAACCTCTCCAACAAAGAGAGGAAAAAACCACGGGCGCAAGCCAGCGAAACTTCACTATATCGAGGAGTGTTTACAAACGCCGGGGATTTCACAGATGCAACTCATCCCAACTGGCGGCTTACAAAGGGTTTATATATCGATGGAAAACTAGGTCTTTGGCGATCTGTACCGTACCGTCGGGGGCTGTCGCCCCCCGTACCCCCCACAGGCGTCCCCGTTACACTCGGCCCAAGCCTCCCGGCGAAGGGCCTCGCTCCACTCGTCAGAAGTTGGCCTATACTTTGTAGAATTTGGATCAACACCTAATAAAACTCCACCTTGAGACAAATTCCTCCTTGTAGCATCAACAACAAACATCTCCCTGAACAAACAAAGCAAATACTTTCGGCGCCAATAGCCACTTGGGCTAATCAGTTAAACCAACTAAGTTCGAGCAAAGCTCAAACTTAGCAACAGGAACAGGTTTAGTCATCATATCAGCAGGATTATTATGAGTGCTGATCTTGCATACCTTTAATTTACCTTGAGCAACAATGTCTCTAACAAAATGGTACTTGACATCAATGTGCTTAGTTCTCTCATGGAACATCTGATCTTTTGTAAGGTATATGGCACTTTGACTGGCACAAAACAAAGTAATGCAAGAATCATCTCCACAAAGCTCAGCAAACAAACCTTTCAACCAAAGATTCTTTGCAAGCTTCAGAATAGCCATGTATTCAGCTTCGAGTAGATTGTGCAACAATAGCTGCAATGTAGCCTTCCAAATTAACAAGACAACCACCAAAGATTAAACACATAACCTGTGAGGGATCTTCTCTTATCCAAATCGGCAGAAAATCTGAATCCACATAGCCAACGAGTCCCTCACCGGTCCTGCCAAACTTCAAACAAGAATTGGAAGTGCCAAGAAGGTACCTGAAAACCCACTGAACAGGCTTCCAATGTTCTTTACCAGGATTAGCCATGTATCTACTTATCAAACTCATAGCATATGATAAATCAGGACGAGAACAAACCATGACATACATCAAAGAACCAACAACACTAGAATATGTCACCTTTGACATGTACTCAAACTCTTCATCAGTAGTAGGACATTGAGAAACTGACAATTTAAAATGAGGAGCAATAGGAGTACTAACTGAGTTGGCACCATCCATAGTAAAACGATGAAGAACTTTCTTAATGTAACTTTGCTGACTAAGAAATAACAAACCAGATTTTCTATCTCGGGTAATCTTCATACCTAAGATCTTCTTAGCAGCACCAAGATCCTTCATCTCAAACTCACTACTTAGGTGTGCCTTCAAAGTAGTGATTTCTTTCATGCCCTTAGCAGCAATTAACATATCATCAACATATAGCAACAAGTATATAGGTGACCCATCAACAAACTTGATATAAACACAACTATCATATTTAGACCTCTCAAAACCATGTGAGATCATAAATGAATCAAACCTTTTATATACCTGTCTTGAGATTGCTTTAAGCCATAAAGAGACTTCTTTAATTTGCACACAAAATCCTCTTTACCAGGCACTATGAACCCTTCTGGTTGGTCCATGTATATTTCCTCATCAAGCTCTCCATGCAGAAAAGCAGTCTTGACATCTAACTGCTCAAGCTCAAGATCACGCATAGCAACAATACTAAAGAAAGTACGAATGGAACTTTGCTTCACAACTGGAGAGAACAAATCATTGTAATCAATACCTGAAATCTGGCTGAACCCTTTTGCTACTAACCTTGCCTTGTACCTTGAAGGCTCTTTGGGAGACAAACCTTCCTTTTTCTTGAAGATCCACTTGCATCAGACCGCCTTCTTTTGTTTAGGCAAGCGCACAACATCCCATGTGCCATTTTTCTCAAGCGATTGCACTCTTCTTGCATACCAGAAACCCACTTCTCGTGGTCAACGGATGCAATGGCTTCATTATATGTAGCAGGTTTAGAATCGTTCTCCACCTATTCAGCACAACTCAAAGCATAATGAACAAGATTACACTCTTCAATTAAACGAGGACGAGGACCACGCTTCGCTCGGTCTATCGCACAATGGACTCATGTGGCTGCTGCAAAACAGTAGGTGAGTGCTGAACAACAATATCATCAATATTTTCCTCATGTGTATCTTCGACGATAGCATCATTATCAACAGTTTTCTGCAGGTTCTCCACCTGCACACTAACTCCCTCCTCTCCAACAACAACAGTGTAGGGTTCGCAGCATAGAAAACAAAAAATTTCCTACGATGGGAACTATGTACCAAGATCTATCTACTAGATACAAACAACGGACGGATGTATATCCATAGAGAACATACCCTTGAATACCGACAAAGCTTAACGAGTTCAACTCATGGTTGATGTAGACGATCTCTTGCCGATCTCAAGATCGAGAGGAAGTCCTAGCGCCGCAAAGCAGCAGCGCATCCGTGCTCGCACACACGTACAAGACACCGGGCAACCTCCGCCTCCTCGCTCCAGCGATGCAGCGGAAGCACAACCCTTTCTTGCTGAATAGCCACCGGGAACATGCATCTCGCTAGTCCGAGACCATGGGGGATAAATTCTAGAGGGGGAGAGAGATCCTTCAAGAGGAGGTGTGAGAGACAAGTGAGAGGAGGGGCTCCTTTTATAGGAGGAGGGGGGCACCCAAGGGGGTGGCCGCCGGCCATGGGGCTGCCCCCTCCCCTCCTTCATTCATGTGGGTGGACACTCCACTCACAAAATGTCCTTTAAATTCCCTCCACTCAAAAGTCCACTCAAATTCCCATTAAATTTCCACCAAATTTAATGCAAACTCTCATTAAATAAAACTCTTTTATTTTATTCAGAATTTTGTCAATTACTTTAATGACAAACATTCACAAATAACCCCTTGATAGAATTCCATTTCACATGCATAACCACTTTATGCAATTTCACCTGAAAGCCTGTTTTGGTATCTAGTGAAATAAATTCCTGCGCTTGTTTATTCTCGGCATGAAACATTTGCTCCAACTGGATGACAGTGTCCCTTAAGTGTATCACCCTACGGTTCACGAATAATGCGGACATGATCGAGACCCTTCTCCGATCAATAATCGAGCGGACCGAGATCCATATCGACTCCACACATTCAACGATGACTTTTCCCGTGATCGCCGGAACCTTTTACGCTTGTATCTTAATCCCTTTGTTTCACGATATATTACATGTCCGAGATTCGATCATCGGTATCTCCATACCTAGTTTGATCTCGCATCGACATGCACTCTTTTCTCGTTCCCGTGATATAACATTCTAGTGATCAAATCACTTGCTTGCAAGCTAACCAATGTGATATCACCGAGAGGGCCCAGAGCATATCTATCCGTCATCGGGATGAACAAATTCCACTCTTGATCCATGATTCTCAACATAACAGTTTAGTAGCTTTGAAGCCATATTTATAATCACCCAGTTACGAAGTGACGTTTAATGTCAACAAGAAACTCTTCCGGTGTTAGTGATTGGCATGATCTCATGGTCTAAGGATTAGGACTACTTCGTAGTTTGTTTATAGCAATATAAACTCAATGACTTTGATCGTAATGCTATACTTCGGATGAATGTTCATCACACCATTACACTAATGTTGTGATCTCGTTATTAACAACATCCAATATCTATGATCAGGAAACCATGATCATCTTGTTAATCAACGAACTAGTTTATGAGAGAGGCATAACTAGGAACTTTCTGTTTGTTTATTAAACACACATGTATTAATGTTTCCATATTAATACAATTATAGCATGCAAAATAAACATCTATCATATACTTGGAATACACATAATAAACATTTTATTATTGCCTCTCAGGGCATATTCCCTTCAGTCTTCCACTTGCACTAGAGACAATAATCTAGTTACATTGTGATGTATCTAACACCCATGGAGTTCTGGTGTAGATCATGTTTTGCTCTAGGGAGAGTTTTAGTCAATGGATCTGCTACATTGAGATCCGTATGTACTTTACAAATCTTTATGTCTCCATCCTTGACATGCTCGCGGATGGAGTGAAACTGGCGCTTAATATGCTTGGAATGCTTGTGAGACCTTGGCTCTTTGGCATTGGCAATGGCACCATTGTTGTCACAATAGATCACCATTGGGTCCAACGCATTTGCAACCACACCTAGTTCGGATATGAACTCCTTCATCCAAACTGCTTCCTGAGCCGCTTCTGAAGCAGCAACATATTCGGCCTCCGTTGTTGATCCCGCCACCACAGGTTGTTTGGAGCTCCTCCAACTAACCGCTCCGCCATTCATGAGAAATACGTATCCGGATTGAGACTTAGAGTCATCCGGATCGGTGTCAAAGCTAGCGTCGACATAACACTTAGCGACGAGCTCTTCTTCACCTCCGTATGCAAGAAACATATCCTTAGTTCTTCGCAAGTACTTAAGGATATTCTTGACCGCTTCCAAAGGTTCTCAACACGGATCCGGTTGGTACCTACTAGTCAAACTAATAGCATGTGCCACAGCCGTTTGTGTACATAGCATGGCGTAGATTATAGAGCCTATGGTGAAGCATAGGGACCTTATCCATTATCTCTTTTCTTCCGTCAAGCCGGACTTTGAGTCTTACTCAATGTCTTGCCTTGTGTCATAGGTAAGAACCCCTTCTTACTTTTCCATTTTAAACTTCTTTAAAATCTTATCAAGTTATGTACTTGTCGATAGCCCTATTAGGCGCCTAGATCTATCTCTATAGATCTTTATGCCTAATATGTATGACACTTCACCTAGGTCCTTCATTGAAAATTTGCTGTTTAGATAACTTTTAACACCATTTAAAAGATCTATATCATTTCCGATCAATAATATGTCATCCACATATAATATCAGAAATGCCACATTGCTCCCACTCACTTTCTTGTAAATACAAGCTTCTCCATAAGTTTGGACAAATCCAAACTCTTTGATCACCTCATCAAAGCGGAGATTCCAACTTCGTGATGCTTGCTTCAATCCATAGATGGATCGCTGAAGGTTGCACACCTTGTTAGCATCCTTAGGATCGACAAAACCCTTTGGTTGTATCATATACAACTCTTCTTCAATATTACCATTGAGAAACGCGGTTTTGACATCCATCTGCCATATCTCATATTCGAAATATGCAAATTGCTAACATAATCCTAATCGACTTTAGCATCGCTACGGAGAGAATGTATCATCGTAGTCAACTCTTTGAATTTGTCGAAACCCCTTTGACAAGTCGAGCTTTATAGACGGTTACATTACCATCGCATCGTTTTCCTTTTGAAAATCCATTTGTTCTCCACGGCCTTCCGTGAGGTAAGTCCACCAAGTTCCAAACTTGATTTTCATACATGGATTCCATCTCGGATTTCATGGCTTCTAACCATTTGTTGGAATCCGGCTCAACATCGCTTCCTCATACGTCGCAGGTCATCATTTTCATCAACCATGAAATTCATGACAGATTTCCGTCTGAGCTCGGAGTCGTGACGCCCCGCTGCGAGGTTCGGTAGTACTCTCTTCGGAGTTTCATGATCATTATCATTAGTTCCTCTTCAATGTAGAGCCAACTCCGAACAACTTCCGCAAGCGCTACTCGCCATACTTTGAAGAGAAGGTTCAATAACCTCTTCGAGTTCTACCTTCCGACTACTCACACCTTTCGCGAGACTCTTTCTCTAGAAAGGATTTATTCTTGGCAACAAAAACCTTGCCCTCGGATCTGTGATAGAAGGAATACCCAATAGTTTCCTTAGGGTATCCTATGAAGACGCATTTTTCCGCTTTGGGTTCGAGTTTATCCGGTTGAAGTTTCTTCACATAAACATCGCATCCCCAAACTTTAAGAAATGACAGCTTAGGTTTGTTTCCAAACCACAATTCATACGGTGTCTTTTCAACGGATTTAGATGGTGCCCGATTTAAAGTGAATGCAGCAGTTTCTAGTGCATAGCCCCAAAATGACAACGACAAGTCCGTCAGAGACATCATAGATCGAACCATATCTAATAAAGTACGATTACGACATTCCGACACACCATTTCGCTGTGGTGTTCCAGCAGGTGTGAGTTGTGAAACAATTCCACACTCTTTCATGTGAGTGCTAAACTCGTAACTTAGATACTCACCTCCACGGTCGGACCGTAGAAATTTGATCTTTCTATTACGATGATTTTCCACTTCATTCTGAAATTCCTTGAACTTTTCAAAGGTTTCAGACTTGTGTTTCATCAAGTAGATATAACCGTATCTACTCAAATCATCCGTGAAAGTAACAAAATAACGATATCCACCTCACGACACACTCATTGGACCGCATACATCGTAATGTATGACTTCCAATAAATCCGCCTGCTCCATTGAACCGAAAACGGGCGTTTCTAGTCATCTTGCCCATAAGGCATGGATCACATGTATCAAATGATTCATAATCAAGTGATTCCAAAAGTCCATCCGAATGGAGCTTCTTCATGCTTAACGCCAATATGACCTAGACGGCAATTGCCACATATATGCGGATATATCATCATTTAGTTTAATCCTTTTAGCATCAACATTATGAATATGTGTAACATTATTATCGAGATCCAAAAGAAATAAACCATTCATCATCGGTGCATGACCATAAAAGATTTCATTCATATAAATGGAACAACCATTGTTCTCGGATTTAAATGAATAACCACTTCGCATCAAACACGATCCAGATACAATGTTCATGCTTAGTGCAGGCACCAGATAACAATTATTCAAGTTTATAACTAATCCCGACGGCAAGTGGAGATGCAACGTTCCGACGACGATCACTTCAACGCTTGATCCATTGCCGACACGCATCTTGACCTCACCCCTTGCTAGCGGTCGCTTGTTCCGCAGCCCCTGATTCGAGTTACAAATATTAGCAACTGAACCGGTATCAAATACCCAGGTGCTACTGCGAGCACTAGTCAAGTACACATCAATAACATGTATATCATATATACCTTTGTTTGCCTTGCCGGCTTTCTTGTCTGCCAAATACTTGGGGCAGTTGCGCTTCCAGTGGCCAGTCCCCTTACAATAGTAGCACTCGGTATCAAACTTAGGTCCAACTCGGGATTTCTTTTCAGGCACGGCAACAGGCTTGCCGCCCTTACTTCCCTTCCATTTTCCCTTCTTGTCTTTCTTGAAACCAGTGTTCCTATTGATCATCAACACTTGATGTTCCTTTTTGATTTCCACTTCTGCAGTTTTAAGCATTGACAGAAGCTCGGGGAGAGACTTCTTCATGCCTTGCATATTATAGTTCATCACGAAGCTCTTATAGCTAGGTGGCAGAGACTGCAGAACACGATGGATGCCTAAGTCAATGGGAATCGATATTCCCAAGGACACAAGCTTATCGGCGAATCTCGACATCTTGAGTACATGCTCACTAACGGAGTCAGGCTCTTCCATCATGCAGCTAAAGAACTTTTTCTCAAGCGTTGTAGCTCTCTAGCAAGATGTGTGTCAAAATCATTTTCAACTCACCCATTGTATCAAAATCATTGCCATTTGAAATGCTTTCAAGTTCCTCTAGCCCATACAATATGCCGCAATGAACTAAGTTGTGGTCCTCCGACGAGTCCGATAGACATTCTTGTCCTCGTCAGGCATCATCTAAAGGTGGGGGGGCCTAACGGCGCTTCTAGCACATATTTCTTTTGTGCAGCAGAGAGGAGAATCCTCAAATTCATGGCCCATTCGGTAAAGTTGCTACCGTTCGTTGCAAGTTTCTCTTTCTCCATGAACACATTGAAATTAAAAGCAGGTGGTGCCATCTACAACAGAATTTGTAAAGTTTAGACTAAGTGTATGATAGATTGAGTTCAACTAATCCATATTACGAATGAACTCCCACTCAAAAATGACATCCCTCGTGCCTTTTTGGTGATTACATGAACCAAATCCACTACACCAAGTCCGATCATCACGTGAGTCGGTGTAGCTTCAAAGGCGAGCATCAAATGTGCATCATATCAACTATATGACTCATGCTTAACCTTTCGTTCCGTGTTTCGAGGCCATGTCTGTACATGCTAAGCTCTCCAAGTTAGAACCTTAGTATTCGCGTGTGTAACTGTTTTACACCCGAAATATGCTCGTGGATCCAAGAACACCCTATCATCACGTGATGTCTTGGAGCGACGAAAAACATAATCGGTGCATACTAAAGGAAGAACACATTCTTATCTTGATATTTAAAAGAGGGATCATCTTATTATGCTAACAAAGCGCTAAACAAGCAATATAAGATGCTATCAAACATCACATGTTTATTAGTGAAATGATATGGTTCCCGCATATGATCTCTATCATGTGCACCGTGGTATGATTACTATCATACCTATATGTGTAAGTCCAAGGTCTATGGAGATTACACGCTATGTATGTTGTAAGAGTATCATCTCATACTTCTACTTACAACACTACCATATCATAACACTAGCCCAGCAACAATCTAAACTAGACGCCTCTAATTTATCCATTGCAAGTTTTACGTGGCTTAGGGCTTTCGAGATAGAACCATTCTTACCTACGAACATGAACCACAACGAGGATAACCAAATTGTTGACAACTCGTTTGCAAAATAGATATTGACTATAGTAGGAGAGACAGACACCCGCTAGCCACTTATGCAAACTAGTTGCATGTCAAGCGTGGAACAGTCTCATGCGAGGACATGTAAAGTTTGTCCGGGCCGCTTCATCCCACTATGCCACCAATATCCAAAATTACAACAAAGGAGCAACAACATGATCATCATCGCCCACATACTCATATGTGTACTACCCGTGTAAAGCATCTACGCATAGATCCGGCTCTGATACCACTGTAGGGTTCGCAGCATAGAAAACAAAAAATTTCCTACGATGGGAACTATGTACCAAGATCTATATACTAGATACAAACAACGGGCGGATGTATATCCGTAGAGAACATACCCTTGAAGACCGACAAAGCTTAACGAGTTCAACTCGTGGTTGATGTAGACGATCTCTTGCCGATCTCAAGATCGAGAGGAAGTCCTAGCGCAAAGCGGCAAGCATCCGTGCTCGCACACGCACAAGACACTGGCAACCTCCGCCTCCTCGCTCCAGCGATGCAGCGGAAGCACAACCCTTTCTTGCCGAATAGCCACCGGGAACATGTATCTCGCTAGTCCGAGACCATGGGGGATAAATTCTAGAGGGGGAGAGAGATCCTTCACGAGGAGGTGTGAGAGACAAGTGAGGAGGGGGGCTCCTTTTATAGGAGGAGGGGGGCACCCAAGGGGGTGGCCGCCGGCCATGGGGGCTGCCCCCTCCCCTCCTTCATTCATGTGGGTGGACACTCCACTCACAAAATGTCCTTTAAATTCCCTCCACTCAAAAGTCCACTCAAATTCCCATTAAATTTCCACCAAATTTAATGCAAACTCTCATTAAATAAAACTCTTTTATTTTATTCAGAATTTTGTCAATTACTTTAATGACAAACATTCACAAATAACCCCTTGCTAGAATTCCATTTCACATGCATAACCACTTTATGCAATTTCACCCAGCTTTGGTATCTAGTGAAATAAATTCCTGCGCTTGTTTATTCTTTTCGGCATGAAACATTTGCTCCAACTGGATGCCGTGTCCCTTAAGTGTGTCACCCTACGGTTCATGAATAATGCGGACATGATCGAGACCCTTCTCCGATCAATAATCGATGCGGACCTAGAGATCCATCGACTCCACACATTCAACGATGACTTTTCCTGTGATCGTCGAAACCTTTTATGCTTGTATCTTAATCCCTTTGTTTCACGATATATTACATGTCCGAGATTCGATCATCGGTATCTCCATACCTAGTTTGATCTCAATTCGACATGCACTCTTTTCTCGTTCGGGATATAACATTCTAGTGATCAAATCACTTGCTTGCAAGCTAACCAATGTGATATCACCGAGAGGGCCCAGAGCATATCTATCCGTCATCGGGATGAACAAATTCCACTCTTGATCCATGATTCTCAACATAACAGTTTAGTAGCTTTGAATCCATCTTTATAATCACCCAGTTATGGAGTGACGTTTGATGTCAACAAGAAACTCTTCCGGTGTTAGTGATTGGCATGATCTCATGGTCTAAGGATTAGGACTACTTCGTAGTTTGTTTATAGCAATATAAACTCAATGACTTTGATCGTAATGCTATACTTCGGATGAATGTTCATAACACCATTACACTAATGTTGTGATCTCGTTATTAACAACATCCAATGTCTATGATCAGGAAACCGTGATCATCTTGGTAATCAACGAACTAGTTTATGAGAGAGGCATAACTAGGAACTTTTTGTTTCTTTATTAAACACACATGTATTAACGTTTCCGTATTAATACAATTATAGCATGCAAAATAAACATCTATTATATACTTGGAATACACATAATAAACATTTTATTATTGCCTCTTAGGGCATATTCCCTTCAAACAAGAGAGGTATCTGATGGCAAGCTATCATGATACATAACGGACTCATTGAAAAAAAATTCTACTTAACAAAATCCTTTTAGTTTCAGGATTCCATAGTTTATATGCTTTAACTCCTGAACCATAACCAAGGAATATGCACTTGACAACCCTAGGATCTAACTTTCCATTATCAACATGAGCACATGCAGTGCAGCCAAAAACTCTCAACTGTGAATAATCAGCAGGCGAACCTGACCATACCTCAATGGGAGTTTTCTTCTCAAGTGGAATAGAAGGTGACCTGTTGATGAGGTAACACGCTGTGTTGGCTGCTTCAGCCCAGAAACACCTATGCATACGTGCATTAGACAATATACAACGAGCCCTCGAGATGATGGTTCTATTCATGCGCTCTGCCACACCATTCTGCTAAGGAGTATATGGGATGGTGTGATGCCTGATCATGCCATCGTTACTGCAAAACTCCTCAAACTCATTAGAACAGAATTCCATACCTTTGTCAGTACGTAGTACCTTTACCTACTTCTCAGTTTGCTTTTCAACCATAACTTTCCACTTCTTAAAAGCATCAAAAACATCAGATTTATGCTTCAGAAAATAAAGCCACACTTTTCTTGAGTAATCATCAATAATAGTAAGCATGTAATTAGCACCACCAATAGAAGTCTTACGGGATGGACCCCATACATCAGCATGCACATAATCTAATATGCCTTTGGTGGTGTGAACGGAAGCATTGAATTTAACTCTTTTATGCTTACCAAAGATGCAGTGCTCACAGAACTCAAACTTACTCAAGTTGCAACCATCAATCAGCTCTCTCTTGACCAACTCTGTCATGCCTTGTTCGCTCATATGCTCAAGACGCATATGCCACAGATGTGTTTTACCACAATCATCAGAATCATTAGAAGTAACAGCAGCTGCAATACCAGGCAAAGTGCTACCTCTAAGAACATATAATTTAGCAGAATTCATATCACCTATCATGTGAATAAGAGAACCTTTTGATACCTTCAGAACTCGATGCCTACCGGCATACTTGTATCCATCAATGTCCATTGTACTCAGGGAGATCAAATTTCTGGCCATGCTTGGTATGTGCTTCACCTCACTCAACGTGCGTGTCACGCCATCATGTGTCCTGATCTTAACAGATCCAACACCAACAATATGGCATGGGTTGTCATTCCCCACACGCACAAAATTTCCAGTCTGCACAGACTCATATGAACTGAACCAATCTTTGTTACAGCAAATATGAAACGAACATGCAGTATCAAGTATCCATTCATCATCACGAGAAGCACAAGCAGCAAAAACAGCTAAGCATTCACCATCAGAACTATCAGAAACAACAGCAGCCATACCAGTACCTTCAGACCTATCTTTCGGTTGGTAAGTTCCGTTTCTTTTCTCCTTATTCTTAAACTCCTAACAATCATCAATAACATGATTAGATTTCTTACAATACCTGTAGAATTTATCCTTTCCCTTGGACTTTGAACGACTTCTACCGTCCTTGCTCTTATCTCTGTTGCCATAGTTGTTGTATCTCTGCTCGGTCCTGCCACGAACCTGCAGAGCCTCAGCCTTGGATGACGTCCCATCTGACCCTACCATAGTTTTCATCTTTTCCCTCTATTTGAGGGCGTCATGTACTTCGGCAAGGGTTAGTTCATCACGGCTGAACAACATTGTATCACGAAAATGTGTATAGGAACTAGGCAACGAGCATAATAGTAGAAGAGCTAAATCCTCATCCTCATATTTTACCTCCATAGACTGCAAGTCTGAAAAAATCTCTTTAAAAACAGATATGTGATTCATTACCGATCCACCTTCTTGCAGGCTGTGCGAGAACAACTTCATCTTCACGTTCATCTTACTGGTTAGATCCTTTGACACACAGACCGTTTCCAGTTTTTCCCATAGGGCAGCAGCAAATTTCATCTCCAAGATTTCACAAAATATTATTGGACGGATGAAGTTGAATCAAAGACAAAGCCTTACAGTCTTCCGCTTCTCTTCGGCGGACCAGGTATTAGCATCCTTTTCACAAATCCATCCAGCTTCATCCAGATCAAGTTTGGCGAGAATCGCGCATCTTCACCTGCCACAAGGAGAATCTTGTGGTGTAGTCCAGCTATGGTAGATCGAACTTCAATGACGACATGTCGCAAACCCTAGATTAGAACTTGGGGCTCTGATACCACTTATTTCAATTGCGACAAGAAGATAACGAAGAACGAAAACGAAAAACACAGCAAGGGGACACCGATTTAACGTGGAAAAACCTCTCCAACAAAGAGAGGAAAAACAGGTGCCACCAAATAAACTTCACTATATCGAGGAGTGTTTACAAACGCCGGGGATTTCACAGATGCAACTCATCCCAACCGGCGGCTTACAAGGGGTTTATATATCGGTGGAAACCTAGGTCTTCGGCGATCCGTACTTGGCACAACCCTCCAGGCGACGGGCCTCGCTCCACTCGTCAAAAGTTGGCCTATACTTTGTAGAATTTGGATCAACACATAACACCGGAAAAAAATGGATAAAGGAGTAATTAATTACTTGTTTTCACGAAAGTTGTCGATCTAGTGCGTTAATATGATTGAAATTACCTCTAGAGCATCTCTTTAAAGTTTGCCCATAGCTCTTGGTATTTTCATAACGAGTCCATGACAAGGACTTTTCCTGAGTCAGGTTGAATGACTACCAGAATAAAGTGGAACCTACGCACGCATAACTCATCATCAGTTACACTTAACATCGAGTAAGCCAAAACAGAATGTGTACAAGAGAGGGTAACACTCACGAGAAGTTGTAAGGCGATAGTATTTCCCTTTTGGTTTGTTGTCTCAGTAAAGACGTTAGCAAGAAATCTTCTGTTTGCCCGGGTTTGAGTTTTACCACTTGTTCATGAACTCTATTTGGGTCAACGAACCCAATGTCAAAAGGGCATCCTTTCATGCATTCCATAACCTTTTTCCTACATAATAGTATATATATACATATATGGTGAGCATATATATATACATGCAATTAATGAATTGAATGAGATGAGATAGAAATTAAAGAAATAGTACTTACACACAATAAATGCTGATGACAGCTTTGTCGAGTTCCTTCTGATTGAATAGAAAATGCAAGTCTTGAATGTTGAAGCTGATATCATCGTCTCCGCACAAGAAAATCTGATCTCTTATATGCGCCGTGATCCATTCTTCCTTTCTCGTCTTGCAGAAATCAAGGTACCACTTGTGCAATCTTCTCATCTTTGTTGGTAGATTCTTGAGCTCCTCTTTCTTGACTAGATTCTTCCCATACTTCCATGGCTGTATGGGGTTGGCATCGCCTTTGGGCAAGTTGTCTCCCATGATGTTCAAGTATGCAATATAAGTCATCCCCATCTCATTGGCTTTTCTTTGTAGCTCTGCCTCGTAATCATTTACAGGAGGAGCGTCCTGTGTGTCGAACACTTGGAGCGGGGCGCACGATTGGTTTTCCTGCTCTCCGAGCATGGGAACTGTTTTATGGGGTGCCGCACGACTGCTACTTTCAGTCTCCCTCCGCCTTGCATCTCCCTTCAAAATCTGGCGCTCGTAGTCTGGCACAAGTGGAGTTTCAGGTTTGAAAAGATTATTGTAAAACTTCTCCACCACCGCTGGATCTAGTTTCTCCTTTGGCTCGGCCCGTCTAGGTGCAAAGAATTTCTTGACCTCTTCTTCCGAGATCCTATTGGTCTCCTCATGGCTGCAATTCCACGGTAAAACCGGCAATGGCTTGGCGGAAGGCTGCGGGACGTAGTTTCTTGAACTCTTTGGCATACGGTTTTCTGCGGATTTCTTCGTGGCAGTGCTAGTGATGCTCTTCGTGGCAGTGCTCTTCCGCTTACGCTGAGGAGATGGCTGGCGCGCCGAATATGGCTGACCCATAGGAGATGGCTGGCGTGCAGGAGATGGCTGAAGCGCCGGAGACGACAGGGGAGTATTCTGATGACTTGGAGACGGCTGAGGCGGCTCAGACTGCTGACGCTGTGGAGACGGCGGGGGTGCCGGTGGCCTCCAATTTGGAAGCATCATGTGTTCCTTCTTCCAAAGAATGGTTGTTTTCACTGCAAATTTGAGTTGAGTTTCCCCTTCACCTGTAGCATGGTCAAGCTGTGCTTCCTCATATTCCTTCACAACCTCATCCACCCAGACAATAGCATAGCCATCTGGAATCGGTCGGCAGTGGTAAGTTCCACCAGCTATAGAAGGTAAGGCATAGTCGACCGCCACCTTAATGGATAAGCCCATTAATCTCACATGCAGATCGGCGTGTTCGCTCTCCGTGATCTCATCCATGGGGTATCGAGGACCCGCCATTTCAAGCGTGGGCTGCACGTTCTCCGTGGAAGCCACGCTGCTTTTCCGCACAGAGTCTAGGCCACCGGCAGCTTCCAATGCAGGCTCCGTGCCCCTGAAATGGGCCGGTAGCTTGCTGGCTCTTTTGTGCATTCACTTGCTCCTGCAGTGCCACAAGTGCATGTTCTATCTGTGTCATCCGCTCTGTATGCTCTTTTTCTTTTCTGCCGCGCTATCTATAAGAGTCGCCCCACTCGGCAAACCCATCCTTCCACGTCATACCCCCTGTGCCTCGTGCAAGTCCAGGGTGTTCTTTTTTATCGATGGCGCGTGTGAGCTGGTCATTCTCTCTGTCGGGATGGAAGGTCCTGGCGGTTGTTTTCTCGTATGCCGTGATGAGTTCAGTGACGGGTTTGGCAAGGAGGGTTGGGAAGATACAAAATCCCGTTTCTAGGTCCGTGCCCCGATTCCGTAGAACCAAGTCTTTGCACGTAGGTCCCACCCATGTGTCTGGGTTGTGATCCCTCTATCGCGCAGGGCCTTCTCAGCTTCCTCCCACTTAGGCCTCTGAGATATGTAGCCACCTGACCCCGTCCTCTGGTGATATTCCTTCTTCTGGGCATTTAGCGTATTGGTTTCTGACCTCTTTGTAGCTATAGCACCTTCCTTGTATGCCACAAATTCAGGCCAGTGAGGTCTTATGTTCGCATAATATGCGTCTTCGAAATCTGGAGTCTCACAAGCTTTGACAAATTTGTTCAATTTTGTCTTCCAGTTGCGGAAAGCGTCAACCATCTTCTTTAGAGTCCACTCTTTGACCTTTTCCTTTATAACCGGTTTGTTTTCATCCTCCTCTGGCGGAAGGGTGAAATTTACCAACAGCAAATTCCAAAGCGTTTCTTTGGATCTTTCATCGACAAAGGTACTGTCGCCATTCTTTGGCTTATTCCAATATTCAATTATGATTGGGATTTGGTCCCTAACAAGAACTCCAGCCTGACGTACAAATTTTTCTGCGGCCTTTTTGGGCTCCATCGGCCTGCCATCAACACGGACTGCTTCGGTCGTGAACTTTGCACGATCTTTCAACCGATGGCTCGCGCCTCGCTTGCTCTTTTTCGGAGAATAAGATTGTTGCTGGCTGGTCGATCCAGAGGGCTAAAAGAAGAAAGAAGCGTTAATTAATACATGTACATATATACAAATCAATCGGTGCAAGTCAGCAGAGGCTTAATCCATGCATATACCTCGACATACTTTGTAATCAGTAAAGTGCGTTCACCGGAGTCGTCATCTTCTCCATGACTACTTGAGCTGTCATCATGTCCCTCCAAGTTCAGATATTGTGAGGTGTCCTCGTGGATCATGTTCTCCATTATTTGTTCCTCTTCAAGGTTTCTACTGAGTGGATTCATAGTTTCTAAAACAATAATATATCACACAAATATCAATAATACATCTATTGTAATGCTCAAGCAAGGATGATGATATGACAAGTTAAAAGTATTGAAATGTAACCCTAATACATGCTTGGTCATTCCAAACCCTAATTCGGAGAAACCCCGGATTCATATAAGAGGTTATTATAATGCTATATTGACAATGAGAGGTGTGCTAGGGCGGTGCTAGGGCGAGAGAGGGGCCGGGATGCGTGGGGGTGTGCGTTCGAACCAGTACGACGTGGGCTACCTAAAATGGGCGACTCACCCTCGACGCGTGTGTAGGCTCAGTGAGGGCAGAGGAGGTCAGGGTCGACGGCATAATGGTGGCGTTGGTCGTCGGTGGCACCAAATATACACATATACAATACACATACAATACAATACAGATATACATACACACATACTCATACAATATAAATACACCTATAGATACAATTAAACATATAAATACACACATACTCATACAAACATATATACATATAAATACACACATATATATACAAATAATCATATAAATACACCTATAGATACAATTAATATACATATATATACACACATACTCATACAAACATATATACATATATATACACATAAACATATAAATACACCTATAGATACAATTAATATACATATATATACACACATACTCATACAAACATATATACATATATATACACATACTCAAATAAACATATAAATACACATATAGATACACCAATTGATGATATGCATGATGATAGCTCACCGCCGCCGCGATGGGCCGTATGTGGACGGGAGACGGGCGCGGCGACGGCGTGGAACGGCGTGGCGGCGATGGCGCTCCCGCGAGTGGACGGGCCGGCGTGGAACGGCGCGGAGGCGACAGCTCCCGCGAGTACGGGCACGGCGGCGACGGACGACACGATGGCGACGGCTAGACGGGCACGGCGGCGACAGCTCTGCGCGCGCTTGCTCTCCCCTTCTTCCTCTGCGTGCGCGCTTGATCGATCTGGCTGGGGGGCGACGGCGCTCCCGCGGGATGGCGACAGCGAGGGCGGCGACGACTAGGCGTGGACGGCGACGGCGACGGCTCGCGCTCTCCTCTGCTTTCCTCTGCGCGCGCGCTTTCGATCTGGCTAGGGGGGAAGAAGGAAGAGGAAGGCGCATGTTATAACCCCCCCTTTAACACCGGTTCATGGCTGGAACCGGTGTTAAAGGGGGGGATTCGTTTCGCGCCCGCACACCCCCCCTTTAACACCGGTTCTAGCCAGGAACCGGTGTTAAAGGGGTGTGCACGCGCGAAACGAAATAAATGCTCCCCCCTTTAACACCGGTTCCTGGCTGGAACCGGTGTTAAACGGAGGGGGCATTTATTTCGTACATTAAAGGGGTGGGGGCATTTTTAATTTAAAAAATAGGATAGAATTTAGAAAATTCATATCTTTTTCATTTCAACTCAGAAAAATATGAATAATATATCATAATTTTCAGAAAAAAAGATCTATCCATTCATATAAAAACATTTTATAGTTACTTTAGATGAAAATTTTCAAAATGATTAAAACACTTACATATAAATTTTGATTATTCAATTGAAACAAAAACAAAATAGTCAAACCCTAAAACTTTGAACATAAGAAATATTAAGCATATAAAAAGGAATTTAACCCTATTTTATTAGAGCAAATCATATTTTATTTTGTATTAACATTTTTGAATTGTTTGGATATTTAAATGCCGCATCTTTTGTATACTTTGGAATTTGACAAAACCTCGCTCAACTTGCATTGGATTTTTGATAAAATAGCATATTTTGAACTTAAATATGATTTTTGTAAAAAATCATGAGCATCGTATCATGTACCTGTAGTTCATATTTGACCCACTTCCTACCGATTCGGCAGGAATTTGTCTTTTTCACCAGAGGTGGACGGAAAGGTTTCAGATCCCCTGTTGGTACATTGTCCATATAAGGTGGTCTAGTATTTTTGTAAAATGTGGTGGTAGTTTTTTGAATTAGCCATTTGGTGGTTGCTTCACAAAACCGTCCGTTTTTTATGCTCGGAGAAAGGAAAATGCCTTTTTGGTGCGACAAAAAGGAAATCTTCCTCTTGCAACATTGTTTGCCATCCCATGATGCACATGTATGCACAATATGGACACATTATCACAAACTATGCCTTGATTCTAGCCACAACATTGGTCATTTGACCCGAAAGCCAAGAAACCTCGAATGAGATAGGTCATTTTGTGAAGGTTTTTTTGAGACATAATCAATATACCAAGTTTTATATTTTTCCTTCTAACCATGTCACATAATATAACACCACGCGAAGGTTTCGCATTGTTTCGATCATTTTTTAATTTTTTATCCCCGTTTTTAACTATCGTCAAACTTTGTCGAACAACGGGCATGAGGATTCTTAGCTCGGGGCCAAACCTCGCTAAACTTGCATTGGATTTTTGATAAAATAGCATATTGTGAACCTAAAAATGATTTTTGTAAAAAATCATGAGCATCGTAT
Source organism: Avena longiglumis (assembly GCA_030063025.1). Lineage (NCBI taxonomy): Eukaryota > Viridiplantae > Streptophyta > Magnoliopsida > Poales > Poaceae > Avena > Avena longiglumis. The sequence continues at coordinate 546,293,408 of CP125973.1, read as the reverse complement.
CATGTACCTGTAGTTCATATTTAACCCACTTCCCTCGATTCGAGGAATTTGTCTTTTCACGGAGGTGGACGGAAAGGTTTCAGACCCCCCTGTTGGTACATTGTCCATATAAGGTGGTCTAGTATTTTTTTAAAATGTGGTGGTAGTTTTTTGAATTAGCCATTTGGTGGTTGCTTCACAAAACCGTCCGTTTTTTATGCTCGGAAAATGGAAAATGCCTTTTTGGTGCGACAAAAAGGAAAACTTCCTCTTGCAACATTGTTTGCCATCCCATGATGCACATGTATGCACAATATGGCCATATTATCACAAACTATGCCTTGATTCTAGCCATAACATTGGTCATTTGACTCGAAAGCCAAGAAATCTCGAATGAGATAGGTCATTTTGTGAAGGTTTTTTTGAGACATAATCAATATACCAAGTTTGATATTTTTACTTCTAACTATGTCACATAATATAACACCACGCGAAGGTTTCGCATTGTTTCGATCATTTTTTAATTTTTTATCCCCGTTTTAAACTATCGTCAAACTTTGTCGAACAACGGGCATGAAGATTCTTAGCTCGGGGCCAAACCTCGCTAAACTTGCATTGGATTTTTGATAAAATAGCATATTGTGAACCTAAAAATGATTTTTGTAAAAAATCATGAGCATCGTATCATGTACCTGTAGTTCATATCTGACCCACTTCCTACCGATTCGGCAGGAATTTGTCTTTTTCACCAGAGGTGGAAGGAAAGGTTTCAGATTCCCCTGTTGGTACATTGTCCATATAAGGTGGTCTAGTATTTTGTAAAATGTGGTGGTAGTTTTTTGAATTAGCCATTTGGTGGTTGCTTCACAAAACCGTCCATTTTTTATGCTCGGAAAATGGAAAATGTCTTTTTGGTGCGACAAAAAGGAAAACTTCCTCTTGCAACATTGTTTGCCATCCCATGATGCACATGTATGCACAATATGGCCATATTATCACAAACTATGCCTTAATTCTAGCCATAACATTGGTCATTTGACCCGAAAACCAAGAAACCTCGAATGAGATAGGTCATTTTGTGAAGTTTTTTTTTGAGACATAATCAATATACCAAGTTTGATATTTTTATTATGACAAAACTAGAATTAAAGTACACAATGCAACTAACAGTAAGTTACATAAAGCACGACTGAAAATTAAGATACATAAAAGAACTGAAAATTAAGATACATGGCCAGATTAAGTCACAATCGGCCGAACTTGTTTTGCAATGTTGGAGTGATTCAGTCGTGCTCCTGCCTACACCTGTAATACTCACCACTGTAGTCGTCGTACTCGTCGCGGCCGTCGTCGCTGTCGTCGTCGGGGTCGCCGTAATTGAACCTTGAAGGTTGAGTACGTGTGGGCTGGACTTGAGGGTAGCGTAGTCGGGGGTTAGAGTCGGCGACAGTGTCGTAGGCCATGACGCTCTGGAGAGTCCGACCGCGCCACCACAGCCGCAGGCCAGCCTCGTTGAAGTTCGGAGGAGGTGGACCGTCCTCCTCGTGCCTGGCGAGCGCCCTCTCACGCCGATCCCCGAAGAAGGCTTCCCAAGTAGGGAAATAGTCGGGATGCCATCTGGGATTCCTCCCGCTCGGCGTGAGCTCAAGTAGTAGTGGTTCGTGATGGCCATCCGGCGCCACACCTAGAGGATAGGAGGAAGCACGCCTCGGCGCTCGGATCCACCGACGGGGACACGAGTGGACGGGCAGGGGTAGTTCGAGGCGCAAAGTGCCTCAGCCTCCCTGGAGGTTAGTGCTACGGTGGAAGCCATGGGAAAGAGTGATGAGGTTGCAGATATGAGTCTAGAGATGTGCAATGACAATGGAGACCAACCCTACACATATATATAGTGAGAAATGGCAGGAAGATAACTAGAGGGAAGAACTGGCGGGAAGAAATGGCGGGAAGAACTGGCGGGAAGAGAACTGGCGGGAAGAAAAATGGCGGGAACAAAAATGGCGGAAAAAATGGCGGGAAGAAATGGCAGGAAGAAAAATGGCTCATTTAATACATATACTGTTAACAGAAGAAATATGACATTGATTTCCATGTTGAGATACATATGTGTGCCAAAAATGGCTCAATTAATACATATAATCAATCTTATGATCGCGTCGGCCGTAACCATGGAGTATCAGCACCGTTTAACAGGATGGTTGGGTCAGTCTTCACTCTGAAGGGCGGAATTTCATCAAACTTATTATAATCTTCCCGACATGTCATCTTGTCCTCCACTCCCACGATGTTTCTTTTCCCTGAAAGAACTATGTGACGCTTTGGATCATCGTGTGATGTATCTGTTTGCTTATTTTTTTCTTTTTTTTGGTTTGGTAGACATGTCCTTCACATAGAAAACCTGAGCCACATCATTGGCTAAGACGAATGGTTCGTCTAAGTTCTTGTCTACCTTCATAAGATTGTTGAGATCCACTGTTGTCATTCCGTACTTCCTGTCTACCTCAACCCCTCCTCCTGTTAGCTTGACCCATTTGCATCGAAACAAGGGGACCTTAAAATTAGTTCCATAGTCAAGTTCCCATATCTCCTCTATGAACCCATAATACGTGGTCTTTTGCCCATTGTCTTCTGCTGCATCGAAGCGGACACCACTGTTTTGGTTGGTGCTCTTTTTTATCTTGGCCTATCATGTAAAATGTATTCCCATTTATCTCGTACCCTTGGAAAGTACATATACAGTCGAAGATGGTGTCCTGGCCAACAAGTACAGCTGATCCCCAATAGTGGTGTTATTCGTGAGAAGTCTTTGCAGCCAACCGCCAAAACTCGCCATGTGTTCACTTATAATCCATTCATCAGACTGTCTCGGGTGTTTGAGGCGTATTAAATTCTTGTGTTCATTGATATGCGGGGAAACCAAGATAGATCTTTGTAAAACCATGTAGTGTGCTTGATTGAGAGAATGTCTGTCCCTACATATCATTGCTTTACATCCTAGGGTGCCTTTTCCACGCAGTCTCCCCTCATGTAGTGATTCTGGAACACCAATCGCCTTAAGGTCAAGAATAAAATCAACACAGAACTGAATGACCTCCTCTGTTACATAGCCCTTGGAGATGCTTCCTTCTGGACTAGCACGGTTATGAACATATTTCTTTAAGACTCCCATGTACCTCTCAAAGGGGAACATATTGTGTAGAAATACAGGACCGAGAATGGCAATCTCTTCTACTAGGTGAACCAGGAGATGCGTCATAATATTGAAGAAGGATGGTGGGAACACCAACTCAAAGCTGACAAGACATTGGGCCACATCTGCAGAACCCGGTAGGCTTTCTGGATCGATTACCTTCTGAGATATTGCATTGAGGAATGCACATAGCTTCACAATGGGTACTCGAACATTTTCAGGTAGAGGCCCCCTCAATGCAATCGGAAGCAATTGTGTCATAATCACGTGGCAGTCATGAGACTTCAGGTTTGGAATTTTTTCTCTGCCATATTTATTATTCCCTTTATATTCGACGAGAAGCCAGACGGGACCTTGATACTGCTCGGGCATTCAAAAAATATTTCCTTCTCTGCTTTGGTAAGAGCGTAGCTGGCAGGAGTTAAGTGGCATCGTTTACCCTTCTCGTTCTTAGGATGCATAGGCTCTTCAGGGTATTTCATACGTTGCTGGTCCTGCCATGCTTCCGGTGTATCTTTTGTCTTCCCATACACTCCTAGGAAGCGTAGCAGGTTCACGCAAACATTCTTCATCACGTGCATCACGTCGATTGAAGAGCGGACCTCTAAGACTTTCCAATAGGGTAGGTCACAAATATAGATTGCTTCTTCCAGATGGGCGCATGCCCGACATCGTCATTCGGAACAGATAGACTGCCAGGACCTTTTCCAAAGATTACTTCTAGGTCCTTGACCATACCAAATACCTCCTCATCGCTACGGAGGACAGGCTTCCTCCGGGTTACGCGGACATTTGAAATGCTTGCCTTTCTTTCTTCGATGCGAGTTCAGAAGAAATCGACGATACCCTAGGTACACAACCTTCTTACATTTCTCCAAATATACACTTTCAGTCTCATCTAAACAGTGTGTGCATGCATTGTATCCCTTGTTTGTCTGCCCTGAAATATTACTAAGAGCAGGCCAATCATTGATGGTTATGAAAAGCAACGCTCGTAGGTCAAATGTCTCCCCTTTGTGCTCATCCCACATACGTACACCTGGTTTGGTCCATAGCTGTAAAAGTTCTTCAACTAATGGCCTTAGGTACACGTCAATGTCGTTGCCGGGTTGCCTTGGGCCTTGGATAAGCACTGGCATCATAATGAACTTCCTCTTCATGCACACCCAAGGAGGAAGGTTATAGATACATAGAGTCACAGGCCAGGTGTTGTGACTGCAGCTCTGCTCACCAAAAGGATTCATGCCATCTGTACTTAGACCAAACCTTAAGTTCCTTGCGTCACGTGCGAAGTCCGGATACTCTCGCTCTACTTTTCTCCATTGTGACCCATCAGCGGGGTGTCTCAACATCGCGTCTTTCTTACGGTCTTCCATGTGCCATCGCAACAACTTGGCATGCTCTTTACTTCTGAAGAGACGTTTTAACCGTGGTATTATAGGAGCATACCACATAACCTTGGCAGGAACCTTCTTCCTAGGGGCCTCGCCCTCAATATCGTCAGGATCGTCTCGTCTGATCTTATACCACAGTGCAGTGCATACCAGCCATACATCCAAATTCTCGTACTTCTCACCGCGGTAGAGGATGCAGTCATTAATGTAGGCATGTATCTTCTGCACGTCTAATCCTAGAGGGCAGACAACCTTTTTTGCTTGGTATGTACTGTCGGGCAACTCATTATTTTTTGAAAGCAGATTCTATATTTTTACCAACAACTTTGAAAATGCGCTGTCAGTCACACCGTTCTCTGCCTTCCATTGCAGCAAATCTAGTGTGGTATCTAGCTTTTTGTGGCCATCTTCGCAAGTTGGGTACAACAATGTTTTATGATCCTTTAACATCTGCTCCAGCTTCTCCTTCTCCTTTTCAGTTTCACATTCTTCTTTTGCATCAGTAATGGCCCGACCAAGATCGTCTTCAGCGGGCCCATCTGCTGCCTCTTGATCTTCATTATCTACCCTCGTTGCAGTATCATCATATTCAGGATACATATTATGATAGTTGTCATCATCCTCTTCTTCTTCGTTGTCTTCCATCACAACCCCTTTTTCTCAGTGCTTGGTCCAACAATTATAGCTAGGCATGAAACCGGATCGAAGCAGGTGGGCGTGAATGGTTCTGGTATTTGAGTAGTCTTTCTTGTTCTGACAGTGAACACACGGACAACACATAAAACCATTGTGACCACGGTTTGCACTAGCCACAACGATAAAATTTTGGAGGCCCGTAATGTACTCGGAAGTGCGTCGGTCACCATACATCCATTGTCGGTTCATCTGCATTAATATATAGTATATAAAAAATTAATAGGAAGATGACCATTTATATATAGTACATCAATGATACATGAAAGGATAAAGTTGCCGACCTCGACCGAGAAGGAAAGAGCAATGAGAAAACTTATTTCGAGCTCTCGGGCATTTCACCGAACACCTCTTGTGCATAGAAAAAAACACAAACTAGCACACCTCTCACCCTCTTGCTAGGCTCAAAAATGAGAGAGTGAAAAAATGGAAGAGAGTGGTGTGGGCTGCGGTGTGTTATATAGCCTCCCTCCCTTTAACACCGGTTCAAGCTACGAACCGGTGTTAAAGAAACTGTAAACCACTGGTAGGGGCCTTTAACACCGGTTCGTGGCACGAACCGGTGTTAAAGGGGGTGCTCCTTTTTGCTGCACGGGCCACGCTGGTACGGGCACCCCCTTTAACAACGGTTCGTAGAAGAACCGGTGTTAAAGCCCATTTCCGACCTCAACCAAAGGCATCGTTTCCACTAGTGATGGCACCCCCTCCTCCGTTCTGCATCACCTCTTCTTCCTCCAGCTTTTCCTCTGCTTCTGTGGTGTTCTTGCTACTGTGATCCCCGAACTCCATTGGCGAACTCCTCAATATTTACTCCGGGAGAGATCCCCGGACGCACACCGGCAACCCGGGAGTATTTTTGGTTGGGGCGAGTGTGAAAATAATGAGAGCGCGAATACCAAAGAGGAAGGACACGGGCCATTGTGGCCATGTGAATGCAGCAAGGAATAGCCAAAAAAAGAAAGAGGGCAGACAATAATTCATGGGTGTACATATAAAAGGAGTTATGCTCATTAACCGTCGGAAGTCACAACACTATAGGATACTGAAGTAGTGACAGTTTATGATTTTCAGCTAAAAAAGAGTTTATGATTTTAGTTAGACAGAGGAAGAGAATTACTGCTCACCTTGTTAAAAAAAATACACACAAAGTAGACAATTGCAGAAGGAAAGTTTACCACCAAGGTGGTAACTAATATACGCCTATACACGAGTTGATCGAAATATCATTAATAAATCATGAGCTACAATTAATTAACAACTTTGTTCAATACACATATCTAAAATAATTCACCGGGTAATAATGTTTTTTTCGTCTAATGCAGCATAATGTGGTGTCTGTTCTTCGAGTTCACAATTAATAGAATGTTCTATCTATGTTATTGTGTTCTTATTGTCCAGAAAAGCATAATATTCTATACCGGTTGAAAAATTCCGGCATCATCTGAGAAAAAAATTAAACATAAGTACATTTTCATCGTAGGGAAATATGTGAACATCTTCTCCAACGTCACTCTTCTCTCACGCCTCTCTTCTCCAACACCTTCTTTGACCATCTTCTGACACGACATTTTCATATCTACTTCTCCCGATATTTGACACATTTTTCAGCGGAGAACCCCCAACCCTTTATTTTCCGCCAAACTCATTTCTTCTTCGTCGTCAAATTTTTCTCTCGATGCCACTGCTACATTGCAATCCTCCTCCTCCTTCTCTCTCTCTCTCTCTCTCTCTCTCTCTCTCTCTCTCTCTCTCAATGTCCCTTGTGCTCACCACATGGCATTTTTTCGATGAAAGGACGTTTTTATTACTAAAAATGTTTAAGTTTACTCTACATGGCATATGTGGTGAGCAATCCGTTAAAAATAAAATACACATGTGCTCCTAGACAAATTCAAGTCACTCATTTCTAAACGGATAAAATACCTAATCTCGAATGTTAAGCAGTAAAAACAAAATCCACTAGTATATGAGTAACTAACAACTTAAAAAAAAAGTGGATTAGAGACAGGTATACAAGGAACACGCGATTCGGGCTGAAGTAACGAAGGGACATGAATAAATTTGGTTTGGGGACCAACAAAAGAAAGTACTACCTTTTTCTTTTGTACAGTACTTTGTTTTAAGGTACACTTCTACTTGGACTGGAACCGGTCTACCCCAACCCCTAGCAAGGGGCTCCGAAGGGACTTAGTTTTAAACACCGTTCCCCCTGATAGCTGGTCTACCCCAAACCCCTAGCAAGGGGCTTCCTAAAACAAGAAGACAAAGAAAAGAAAAGAACAAGGGAAGGAAGAGACTATTTATAAGCGAAACAAGGGTTAGCCTCTCTCCGTTTTATTTAGTCTTCCTCTCCCGAACCTACCCCCCCGGTCAGATCAGTTCAGTTGAAGAGATATCCTCTTCCTATTACGGTCTCCCGAGTCGACCTCCCCTGGAAGGCACTTCGTGACGCTCCGAGATGAGGCATCTCTCCGACTCTCGATCCATTACGACCGCTCACTTTACTTAAGCGGTCTAGATGTATCGACTGCGCACTTTCCTTCGCTCTTTCACAAGTAGCTCACTCAGAGTGCTGGCTTCCCAGGGGTCATAGTAATTGGATATCTCTTCGCCTTACCTGATCTTCCCTCCCCCAAGGGAAGACAGTTTTCTCACTCCGTTCGTTTCATCAACCCCCCGGCCCCCAATCTTGGGGGTGAAAAGGAACAATAACAATAAGAATAAGGATCGGAAAAGAATGACTAAGAAGCCTTCGGTATATTTGGTCATTCATTTCCTTAATAAATACAATCCGATTGCGCCTGCAGCGTGCCCGGGCACTGTGGCATTCCGTACGTTGCACTCCATGGGTTGCACTCCGTGGGGTCCCTTATTTAGGGTCTCGCCTCACTCTTTGGAGTTCGTCTCATACTTCAAGGGATCGAGTGACTCTTATGAGTTCACTCTTGCTGATTCGGTGTCATGTCACCCTTTTGGGTTCGACATTCCACCTTCTTATGGCTCGAGCTCGCCTTCGGCTCCTCTCCCCAATTCAGTTGTGGAACTAGACTTCCTTATTATTCCCTAAAGGGATTATCAAGGCATATCAGTAATGCAAGTGAACAAACTGTTCTCATTTTGCATAGATGACTACAGTAATAGGGCTGTAGTGAGTCGGACACATGCTAAGCCGACATTGTCGTTGAAGGGACCGAGACTAGACCGGAATATGAATACCAATTTAAAGGTTATGAAGGGAATGAGATAACAAAAGGATGTGTTTATGACAATCAAGTCAGGTGGTTAGCAAGCATATCCCTCTCATTTCACTTCATGACTGCATGTGTTTGTCAACATTATGACATTGGTATTCCGGGGAGATCGAGGTTAGCAGATGAGGCCCCTATTCTGTGTGGTAGTCTTATCCTCTTTGACTAGATAGATTCAAAGACAACCGAGACATGATATGAACGACTCATCGCAAACAATAGGTTCAATGGTCATATATGCTAAATTACGATCCAGCCATTTCATGGAATTCATCTGACCGGGGGGTAGGTTCGGGAGAGGAATACTAAAAGGAATGGAGAGAGGCTAACCCTTGTTTCGTTTATAAATAGTCTCTTCCTTCCCTTGTTCTTGTCTTTTCTTTTCTTTGTCATCTTGTTTTAGGAAAGCCCCTTGCTAGGGGTTTGGGGTAGACCAGCTATCCGGGGGAACGGTGTTTAAAACTAATTCCCTTCGGAGCCCCTTGCTAGGGGTGGGGTAGACCAGTTCCAGTCCAAGTAGAAGGCAAAGCTAGTCACTTGTTAAAGAATAGATCTAGCTTTAGCCATTCCAGTACTTTGGAAGGGGGAAATGAGGGGAAGGCCGATAGGCCGATCCGCATGGGGGAAACCTTTTCCCCTCATAACCAGTAATCTACTTCTAAAGAAAGTACTCTATTTTAAGTAAGGCCGAAGGCTCTCTTTAATAGTTCTGTACTTCTAAAGAATAGAATACATAAAATAAAGGAGAAACCAATGCAGCTTCCTGCATTGGATTCAGGTCATGTGGAGTTCCAGGATTTCCAGACCCTAGATTCGGATAAAGGAAAAGAGCTGATTGTATAGTTCAATCAGCGTTCTAATATGACCCCTCGTGGGGTCATACATCGAGCATGTGAAACATGTGATCTTTGAATGATTAGTATAGTTAGAATTCTTTTTCCTCTGGATTGGAGTAACCATCAAGTCAATAGTTGTGCTATTTCCTGATGTACAATAAATAGATAAAGAATTTATTAAGGAAGGGTTAAAGGAAAAACTAATGAATGAAATGAATAGATCGTATGGAAAAATTCCAAATAGATTTGCCAATCATCTGCCGATGCCAGTCACAAGCATATTTGGATGCCAGTACTATATACGCGCACGTACGATTTCTCCCTGGTGATGTGCGTGATTCCTCTCGCACAGAATAGGGGCCTCATCTGCTAACCTCGATCTCCCGGGAATACCAATGTCATAATGTTGACAAACACATGCAGTCTTGAAGTGAAATGAGAGGGATATGCTTGCTAACCATCTGATTTGATTGTCATTGGAGCGAATAAACACATCCTTTTGTTATCTCATTCCCTTCATAACCTTTAAATTGGTATTCATATTCATATTCCGGTCTAGTCTCGGTCCCTTCAAAGACAATGTCGGCTTAGCATGTGTCCGACTCACTACAGCCCTATTACTGTAGTCATCTATGCAAAATGAGAACAGTTTCACCATTGAACCTATTGTTTGCGATGAGTCGTTCATATCATGTCTCGGTTGTCTTTGAATCTATCTAGTCAAAGAGGATAAGACTACCACTATTTTTTCATGACTAAGGGGACCGAGGATGACCTACGTTCAGGGTGAGCGGAGAGAGGGAAAACCCCAAAAGGGTGCAGTAGAAAAATTGTTGGACTTTTGGCGCCCTTTCAGCCGACCCCTTTAGTTGGCCCTTGTTGAGTAAGTCGGAAGAAATAGTGGCCAGCTTAATCCATTCATAAAGTGGCTTTCACCATCCCCGGGGCGACGGTTAAAACTTTACCATTCCTGACAAAAGAAAGGATGGAAAGTTACAGTCCCTAGGATATGAGACGTACAGCTCGCAATAAGTAGATTCGTAGGAATCTTCGGCAACAATAGACAAGAAGGCAATGGTTTGGTAAAGGATAAGCACTTAAAGCTGAGTGCCGAATCCTTTATCGGGTAGTATTGGTACACTATCCACGGTAAGCGACGGTCGAGACTGGCTCCATACGGGGTATGAGGAGGATGAGCAAAAGCTCGTTGCTCCTTCATGCAAATATGGTATCGAGTTACACTTTTGCTTCGGTATCTCCCTAAGCAATTTTTGTCTGCGAAACCGGGTTCCGGGTTTATTTTGGGTGGGTTCCGGGTGAGAGGTCGACTCATACGGGCACGTATGTGTACATACAGTTGTACAGCGTATTCTACCCGGGCAATGTAGAGGTGAAGACCGACCGGTCGATCGATAAATTAAAGTAAACATCTCCGGCCATTAGCGCATCTACAGTGTTTACTTGAAACTGGTACACGTGCATGCGACAACATAAGGCGATATGGGCCTTAGTACATAGATTGGTTAATCATATAATTATCTCCAGCCACTAGCGCAGCTACAATGTCTACTTCAAACTGTACACATGCATGTGACGACATAAGATACTACTCCCTCCCTCTCTAAATAAGTGTACATCTAGCTTTTGCCTAAGTTAAACATAACTAAATTTGACCAACTTCATAAAAATATATAGGAATATATATTACATTAAATTGTCATATTATAAAACTAGATTTAAAAATAAATCTAATGATATTAATTTAGTGTCATAAATGTTGGTACGTTGTTCTAAAAAGTTAGTCAAAGATTATAAAGTTTGACATAGGACAAGGCTAGAAGTACACTTATTTGCGGACGGAGGGAGTACTCCCTTCGTATACTCCCTCCGTTTAAAAATATAAGATGTTTTAGATTTGTGAAGAAGATGTATCTAGACATCTTTTAGTGTATAGGTTCAAATGAATCTAGAAAAGATGTCTAGATACATCTCTTTCACATACCTAAAACATCTTATATTTTCAAACGAAGGAAATACATAGAATAGTTAGCTACTGTATCTACTTGAAATTAAAGGAGTCCGATCAGGCAAAGCATGTCCAGGTAGCATAACATTTTGTAAAACTCCAGAACGGTCATGCAAGTATCATGCAACTAGCATATGCAAAAGCTAGATGTCAGTTAAACATACACAAACTGGATTCTTCAACACAACCAAGATTTTAACTGGAGATCTGCACGGAGTCCAGCAATGGCGGCCAGGAGAAACGAAATTCTTCTACACGATCGAGCTGCTTCGGTGGACCAGGTTCAACAAAAGTGGGACATGCACCTTGTTTTTTCCTGGCGGCACCCGGCATGTACAAACCACCTCCGCTAGTACGACTCGAGACCTTGCAACCGGTCTCCACCCCGATCCCGCCCGATTTCGTATGCGGTTGTTGTATACGGGGTCAGTATGACTCGGTCTCCACCCCGATCCCGTCCGGTACCCGTTACCGGGTTGAAGTTTTTGTCTAGGGGGACACCGAAGTAAGGCTCATCGAATTAATTGTGCAACAGTCCACGGAGACACTAATCTGTTTCTGTGGTCAGTAAAGAAAAACAATTACCCGCAAGGGAATAGGTATCCTGTAACTAACTAATCATGCTTTGAATTTTTGTGAAAAATCACAAATTTTCAAAAAAAAATTAGGAGTAGCACCTGCTAAGGTGCCCGGCAAATCGCTCGGGTATCCCCTCGCTTGCTACTGATGGCGTGTCTGGCCGCTTGACCCTCTGTTTGAGTGGCGGGATCAACAGCCAGACACCATTGGACTCATATCCCCCGGTAGGCCCCCTTACTAAAGGGGGTCCGGACACGCACCGGTTGGTATCTCCCTTTTTGGATGAGCTACAGAATACTTAAATTTCGATACCATACCCCACTGCGTGAAGAGGAGATTTGAGCACCCCTCGGAGGGGTGGGGATTGCAGCGTAGCATACCCTCTACCCTATTAAGCGTTAAGGGATACCCCTTCCAATAGTATCCCTTAACCAAAGGGAATAAAGTAGTTAAAGAGATAATAATCTTAGCTTTCCTTTCAAACTAGAAAAAGTTAGGCTACAAGCGCAAGTCATCCCTTGCGAAGTGCAAAACAAGGAAATCGACTTCATAAAAACAAGTTGAGCTATCGTTCCTTCATTGACCTACTAACTCGTGATACAGTAGCGTTTCTTTCTCGAATCTCATTTCAAAAGGCATGAACCACCCCTAACTTGGAAGGGACAGGAACAGACACATTACAAGCCTTGTTTCCTACTTGCTGACCCTAGAACAACAAGAGGCAACAGGCTTGCTTAACACTCGAACAAGAGGAAATCACTTCGTCTTTTTGCCCTTGGCGTGCCTTCTACTTCTATCGGCACACATACGTATTTATTAGAATAGTGCTTTGCTCGGTCCTGCTTTGGACCTATGATCCATTGGTGATTAATGAGCATCTACAGCTTTCTCTTTGGGTCGGGAATTTGGAGAGATTGGCTCTATAGAAAGGGAAGCGAGTCTTTGAACTATGTTAGCACCGCGGGTTCACTAAACCTACTGTCCTTCTGACTTTCGTGTTTCGTAACTCATTAGATTCCTAGCTTTTTAGCGGGGGCTTTGGCAGAGAAATAGCTAGATCTGTAACAATCAAAATAAGTCGGTGTTCAGTTCATTAGAGCAAGGAGAAAGTTCACTAGATAGACAGTTTGGACAATGAGGGATTTTACTCTCCCTATCTCGAGTAGGATCATTGAAAAGAAAGAAAAGGAATGGTTTCTTCAACTAGCTTGTGCCACAACTCATAGCTTGAATCGGGATTACATTAAGGTTGGGTTTACCCAACTCCTCATTCAAGAAATAGAAAAGGAATGGATTGATTTGTCGGATAGACAAATGCAAAGGGGTCTTTTCCAAGCATCTGCCAATGCCAGTTATTAGGGAATCCGACCTCCACTACTATATACGCGCGCGATTCTTCTCACACAGAATAGGCACCAATCAGCTAACCTCGATCTTCCCGGAAGACCAATACCGAATCTCCCATGCCTCCCGTATACTTCGGCATTGTCATCAAGTCCGACGAGACCCATGCCGTTCTCCAATCTTGCTGCTAAACCAGAATGCTCTAATCAGCGACGTTATGTGTTGATACAAACAATCCCCTCGGTAATTTGAAGCATGGCATAGAATATGTAGATACGGCTTGGACATGAGACACTTTATCAATACACTTCCTTTCCCCCCACCGACAAAGTCTTCTCGATCCAACCTTGAACACGTTTCCACCGACGAAAAATAAAAGAGAACAATTGGAGATCATCTTCCACTTGTCCTTTTACCACCGCAGTGACTCTTAGCCCATAAACCCAGACAAAGCCATAGACCATTTAGTAGCACATCGCGAAGGAAAAAAGTCACGCATCCTTACCTTTTCATATTTGTAACGAAAGTGGCGTTTACAGACCGAGGAAGACCGTATCATGGTGTTATGAGACCGGTCTTGCTGATCAAACATTGTACTTACTATATTAGTATTTATGCAGCCCCTGTCCATCTGGTTGGAGCAAAAAAAAAAGAGCAATGCATCACAAGGCGGAAAAACCTATTTGCAAAATCCAATCTTTCCAATAGAATCAGCCTGAACTGAGACTTAGGTAATAAGCAAAACACGAAGAAGAGTAGACTCGACTATAAAGGAGGACGAATCGAGACCGCTTTCTGGTTGAAGGGGAGAAAAAGTACTCAAGTTGTCGTAACTTATGCGGGTGCCAATCGACCTTTACAAATGCTGATAAAGTGGGTTGTGGCTCACCCTAAGGGGCTTCTGGCTGGTGCTTCTGCCAAGTTTTTGTTCTGGATCCAGCAATAACATCGAGGGTTCTCTTCCAAAGCGCTTACTTGTAGTAGCCCTAAGGAGTCTTTTGAAGTGCTCGCATGCGTAGGCTCCAGCTGCGGCTAGAAGGCAGTTCTCATAATTTTAGGATGATGGATTTCTTATTCACGAGCTAGATAGTATTATAAAGGAACCAGGCGCATCTATAGTAGGTGGGTCCCAGCTCTTCACGAGGGTCAGTGTGGCTTTAAAACTCCTAAGTTGTCCACTATACAATAAAAGAATCGAAGCCAAAGGAAACAAGTGAAGGTGGATCAGCGATTCCTGTTCAGGTGGTTCCAAAACTAGAAACTATTGCTCTACTCGCTATGCACAAAAAACCTTAGAAAATAAGTATAGTCTAAATCGTACTCATGAAACTCATATAAGAACAAGGTATGGAAATTCATCTTTACAGATCGGAGGAAGAGTATGTTATTCAGCCCGAGACTCGAGATGATCGATCTTGAAATGATACGAGAAGGACCCACCCCTATAAATAAACTATTCCAATGAGTTTGTTCGCTTCCCCGAGGCAGCAGTACTAAGCACCGGACACGGCTTATGATCAGCATTTCTCAGCCAAGTGCGTATGGTTGCTACCTGTATTCTGATAGGCCACTTAATGACTCATTCCTAAATCGCATGTTTCACATGCTCGTTGTATGACCCCGCGAGGGGTCATATTGGAACGCTGATTGGACTATACCAATCAGCTCTTTCCTTTATACGAATCCAGGGTCTGAAAACCCTGGATACATGAACCGAATCCGAAGCTGCATTGGTTCTTCCTTTACCTAAACGGAAAGGTACTCCTTTCCTTATTCCTGTACTTCTTATTTAGAAGTACATAAATAATAAAGGGCGCCTTCGGTCTTACTTAAAAAAAGGATTATACTTTTTAAAAGATAAGACACTATAGTTATGAGGGGAATGGTTTCCCCCCACGGTGCTCGGCCTATCGACCTCCCACCTCCCCCTTCCCAAGTGTCTTCCCCTTGCCCCCAAGCATGGGGGTTTTCTAAGACATATACTTTTTAAACGAAATGGTGTTGAGTTTTCGTTCGCTTGACTACCCCTTACCCCTAGCAAGAGGTTCCAAAAGAGAAAACACAAGAAGAGAAAGGACAAGAAAACACTAGAACAAGGGAAGGAAAAGACTATTTGAAAACGTAACGAAAGGTTTTCCTCTCTCCGTTTTATTTAGTCTTACGCTCCCGAGCCTACCCCCTGCTCGAATCAGTCCACTTAAAGAGATATCTTCTTCCTATTACGGCCTCCCAAGTCGGCCTCCCCTGGAAGACACTTCATGACGCTCCGAAGCTCGCTTTGATCTCTTCTCCGACTCCCGATCCATTACGCTTGCTCACTTTATTTAAGCAAGCTAGATGTATCGACTGCGCATTTTCCCTCGCTCTTTCTCAAGTAGCTCGCTCACAATGCTGGCTTCCCAGGGGTCACAGTAATCAGATATCTCTTCGCGCTACCTGATTCTCACTCCCCCAACTACAGCATGTCTTCTCACTCCGTTCGTTAGATCAACCCCCTCCCCCCAATCTTGGGGGTTCAAGAAACAAGAAAAGAAATAAAAATAAAAGACAAGAGGAATAACTAGATCGGAAAAGAATGACTAAGAAGCCTTCGGTATATTTGGTCATTCATTTCCTTAATAAATACAATCCGATTGCGCCTGCAGCGTGCCCGGGCACTGTGGCATTCCGTGCGTTGCACTCCATGATTGCACTCCGTGGGGTCCCTTCTTCAGGGTCTCGCCTCACTCTTTTGAGTTCGTCTCATACATTATGATCGAGTGACACTTGTGTGTTCACTCTTGTCTTCGGGATTCGGTGTCATGTCACCCTTTTGGGTTCGACATTCCACCTGCTTCTGGCTCGAGCTCGCCTTCGGCTCCTCTCCCCAATTCAATTAAGGAACTGAACTTCCGTATTATTCCCTTACGGGATTCACAAGGGCATATCAGTAAAGCAAGTGAATAAAAACATAGATGACCAATGCTAATAGGCCATTGGTGTAGTTCATCCAAATTGTGAGCGGCTGCCGGATAACCAGAGCTGGCAGCATGCCGTGAAGGGACCGAGACTCAATCGGAAGATAAAGACCAAGACAATAAAGAGTCTAAAGAGAATGGGATAAGAAAACGATGTGTTGACTAGACCCGATTAGGGTTTGGTCTAGTGTTTAGCGAACATCTCCCATATCTTTTAAGATTCGGTATTGGTCTTCCGGGAAGATCAAGGTTAGCTGATTGGTGCCTATTCTGTGTGAGAAGAATCGCGCGCGTATATAGTAGTGGGGGTCGGATTCCCTAATAACTGGCATCGGCAGATGCTAGGAAAAGACCCCTTTGCATTTGTCTATCCGACAAATCAATCCATTCCTTTTCTATTTCTTGAATGAGGAGTTGGGTAAACCCAACCTTAATGTAATCTTTATCTAATAAATTATTAGAAGCCCATATAACTAGAAGACCTATGAAGTGTATGATTGTACATCAGGAAATAGCACAACTATTGACTTGATGAGTACTATGCATGAATAGGGAAACGGAATTCTGACTATACTAATCATTCCTAAATCGCATGTTTCACATGCTCGCTGTATGACCCCGCGAGGGGTCATATTGGAACGCTGATTGGACTATACCAATCAGCTCTTTTCTTTATCCGAATCCAGGGTCTGGAAACCCTGGATACATGAACCGAATCCAATGCATGAAGCTGCATCGGTTCTTCCTTTACCTAAACGGAAAGGTACTCCTTTCCTTATTCCTGTACTTCTTATTTAGAAGTACATAACTAATAAAGGGCGCCTTCGGCCTTACTTAAAAAAGGATTATACTTTTTAAAAGATAAGACACTATAGTTATGAGGGGAATGGTTTCCCCCCACGGTGCTCGGCCTATCGGCCTCTCCTCCCCCTTCCCAAAAAATAAAATGAACTAAATTTTTTTTCAAACTTAATTTGCACAAAGCAAGACAAATGAACTAAACTGTACATTGACGTCACCTTAACCATCAGCAGAGTCTACCAACAACTAATGTACATGCGGAAGGATATACCATCAGCAGATTCTACACGGCACTGGTAGCATTTGCATCTGTATTTCATACTGTACAAACAGCCGGTATTGCTGACTCTACTCAAAACTGGCAAAGATAGGAAAACAACAGGCAACCTATTGCATTGCCTGATCAGCTAGCTAGGAGAACAACATACAACCGAACAATTCCTTAAACCTACTCTTCTGTAATGCCGAGTTTCCTGCGCAAGGAGGTATAGTAATCCGCGGTCAAAAGGCGCTGCCATCTTTTGCTAACTGTCTGAAGAATGCAGATTTTCTTTGAAGAAAGCTTTAGCCGTATAAGACAGGCAATAGCAAGATCATCACGAAGGCCAGGCAAAAGTGGTACTTGAGCCACATGGATGTGTAGGATCATGTCAGTGCAACGCTGGCTGCAACCCAAGGTACATAAGAAGTTATAAAGCAAGGAAATTCAGAAATTTTGCAGCTGATGGATATTTTTTCTCTGAATCTGCGCGACGATAAATTTTACCCGTAGCTGCGCTCGTGGTTGAACCATGCAAAGAGCTTGAAGGAACCGTCCCCCAGGGTAACTCCAGCATCGGCGTCAAAGAAGCACGACCTGTGTTGTCAAGGCCATGCAAATGATCGAATGAACGCCTCAAAATCAAACCAGCAGACGATGATATATGGTGAGTACACCATACAATACCTGCAGTCTCCTAAATAATCTGTGGCCTTGAGTGCCACTCCTCCCTCCAGGTTAGCTAGTAAAGTGCAAAGTTCTTTCACTGCAGACTCCATCCTGTAAAATACAGCACTACACATTTCAGTAAATAAAGCATTTCACAACAAAGATACTTTGCACTTCTGCTGCAATTTTTTCGTACATAAACAAGGTACACGGAATTACCAAGTTTCAATAAACATGTCGATCCTTTCTTGAAAACACCAGTTCCAGCAGACATTTACAATATACCTTTCAGTAAGAAATGTACTTTGCAACAAAGTAACTAGCAGTTCTGCTGCATTGCACATCATTACCAGGGGTACACGATATTACCAAAATTTTCGATAAAAATGCCGGTCCTTTGTTGTAAACAGCAGTTCCAGGTGAACATTCATAGGTATGACGACCAAGAATATCACTAAACTGCCAACTGAGCATTAAACTTACCTGACAGAATTCTTGATCATCTCATAGTCGGCACACTTGTCAAGTTTAACAGTCATTTCTACACAAGACAGTTTTACACGAGGATCATGGTACCCCATCACATCAAACTTGCCAACTAAATCAGGAAAAATGGAACTGAGTGCCTGCAGTTTACCAAGTGTAACAATCAGGATGTCTGCTAAACAACTACATTAATAACACTAACACAATATTTTAAATGATAATAACACATAAATACTAGGTGGATTGTTACCGTGCAAATTCCTGTTGCACCAGAGAATAATCCGGTTATAATCACATGGCATTCTGTAATGCCAAATGTAGTGTGAAGGATCTGAAAACAATTCATAGTCATCAGCAACTATACAAACCAAACTGAGGTGAAGAGCGAGCAGCTAAATAGAGGATAAAATTATGTAACCTTCGCGAGCAAAACAATACAAATTGTAGCGCAATCAGCAATTGAAATGATGCCAATATCTGGTGTGTAGGTATTTTCATTGACACCATAAACAAATGTGGGGGCATCAATGCTCAAAGCACAGATGACAACCTTCTTGGCGCCACCCTAGTACACAAGACAGCAAACAGGCTCAGTAAAAAATGCATGATTCTTTAGTTCAAGATACATGCATGGAAATGTACATTAGTGAATTTCGTGCATATTAAACTGAGTAAGCACATGAGGTAGTGAAACAACCCCCACTATACTACTTTATGGGTTGGATCAAGCTGGGCAGCTAACTACACTAGTTAAATGCCCGTGCGTTGCTACGGTCTCTCAATTTTAATTTTTTTCTTTGAGTAATTAATCATGGTAATTTATTTCCAACACATAAATATCACGGTGACGTGGAGGATATGCGAGCGGCAACACAATCCATCCAAGCAAAAGCAGTTTGGATTGTTCAACAAGATTATCCAAAAGGAGTAAATTAAAATCTTCAAAGAATCTAGAAAAATAAAATATAGCAATAAAATTCATTGAAATCCCAATTTTAGTTTTCCATATAATTTTTATTATTCTCTTGGCTCTTTTAAGTACTTTTGGTAATTAAACGTGATAAATTTAATTTTTTGGTGGATTTCTTGTTCTTTTCCTGGTGATTTTCACTTGATCTAATATCCATGTTTTCTAAATAGATGTGTAGTGATGTGACATATGTATAACGCACAACCTTGGTCAAAAGTCAAAACTACTCAAGGGATAAAAAATACATGACAAAGAGAGCTAATCATCAAAGCCATTGGTCAATTCAAGCGTTGATGGGGAAAAATGAGCATGGGTAAATTTCTCATTTTGTGTGACTATCCCTTTTTTCCTTTCACTTTTTGTTAAATATGTAGTACTATGAGATAAGTAAAATTGAATGTTTTGAATGAAAATATAATAAAATAACTTAAAATAACACTGATAAAATTGAAATAAAGGCATATATCACTTATTTATATCACATGTTTGCAAATAACAATCGTCAACACGAACACGTGAGATGTCAGGTTTTTAACTGAACCAAACTAATTAGTTCTTGCATGGAAAATGGATATGCATCGTGACTTAAAAGGCCACAATTCATAGGACCCAACACCTCAGTTTCACCTCTTTTGTTGTTTCGCTGCCACTATGCTCCGTAACCACCTTGTGCTCAACGTGTCACTCGTGGCTACGCCTCAGTGTCTCCTCTGAAATCTTTTCAATCACCTTAGTCAAAGACTTAGCCCAAGACTCTAGATAGGTGGCAACAAGCATTACAGTTCGAACAACAGTAGTTGTAGCTTTCCACACATGCCACAAGAGTTGTGAAAAATATAGCATTTTTTCGAAGTATTTTCACAAGGTTCAAAAGCCCAAAGGAGGCCCTATTTTCCTCTACTTTATTTTTCTAAAAACAGATGAAATAAAGATACTTGTGCCGACTAAAACTTTTGTAATACCATTAACCGTTGTACAAGAATGTTAGACCAAGAGAAGCATATAATCGCATGCATTCGCACGACCTAGGAAATATATGTGTAAATCTTGCTAGTGTTACACGATTCAAAGTATTTCATCCCACTTCTACAAATAGTTTTTCTTTAAGCACACAACTCATAATCAACAGATGAAGTTTGAAAAATAATGTATGTACATCCGAAGAGGAATAAGTCAGACATCCAAGCTACATATAGAAGAATTGGTTCCAATTTCAATATTAAAGTCAAGACACGAAATGCCAGAAATTACAAAGAAGAGTGGGGCTGCACAATATTATAAAATAGTTCACCAATGATAAATTCCATATTATAAATATCTTCTTTGGGCTTGCCAACACCTGCGCATAGTAGAATGCCAATTAATGATCCTACTGGTACTTAAAGAAGACAATTAATAAGAAATATTAGCAATACCAACTTCTACCAGCAGTAGATAATGTACCTCATGTAACCCCACAACAAGGGGATGCCTAACAAGTTTCAGGACATCTCTATTTTGATCTTCATACAATTATCATGTAAGATTACACCCATCACCCTGAAAATGGTGCTCGCTTTATTAACTTATGTTGATGTACACCACAAAGGCCATACAACTTCGTCTACAAAGACAATACAAATAATATTATTCTTCCCACTCACAATCATAAACTTACGACCATTAAGAGATAATAGTAATTCTGAGATACATACGACCATCACAATCAAAAGGAGCTCCTCACCCTTATTTGAAATGCAGTGTCAAAGCTTTGAAGAAAATGCATGGATTTTGTCATTGCACCTTTATATCATGTATCACGAAGAGATCTTCGCATGTCCTGCAATGGAATTATGACGAACATTCCAACACGACTGAAAATAGCAAAGAGGAGTGGATCAAATAAATGGAGAGCGAAGGGCGCCACCTCACGGAAAATGGAAAAGGCTAGGCGGCGGTGTTTCCTTCGCCATGATTTACATCTTTTTGCACGCACGTGCAACGCATGCAATTTCACATTTAACATATTATGGACAAACCAATGAATTTTGCACATTACAAGATTACAAAATAAAATGAAATGGTTCATACAACACTTCATGAAGTAACAAGAGCAAGCATGAAGTAAGAGGATCCTGTTAAATGCACCAAGTTTTTGCTACTTATTTCATGTGCAAATCATTCACAACATGCAGAAAAATTCATTGCTCATAAGTAAACTTGATAGGCCGACAATTTGAATACAGATTGTAAGTTAGAACTTGATGAAAATTGAAAAAAAAATCTCATGTGCGTGTTTAGGTATACCTTCACTGCTGAATGGTTTCCATGTGTCAGTAATGCGAAAATAAATAGCTACAATATAATTGACTGGATTGAGAACCACTTCAGAATCCAACAATCTAAATATATCTTATCGCATGAGTGATTAATAAAATAAGCAGGCACAACTACTTGCTCAAACTTAGAAAAGGCCGCTCGAGAAAATATAGGACAAATATGTATTTAAAATTGCCTGTGTAGAACACAACATATCTATTTATTTCCAACAACGGTAGTAAGTGTTTAGCAAATATAGGTAATGTTTGCAGGCATTTACCTTCTATAGAAGAGTATCCCATTCTACACTCAACAACGACACTGACACACTCCATTTCATCCGATCTGCACATGACGATAATAATGAATTGCTTGCGATACATATATCTAAAATAAGCTAAAAGTAAAATACTGAACCTAGAAGGCATGTAATTCTGAAGACAAACTTAGGATAAACATATATATGCATAGGAAAATATCCCATTGAAATCTAGACAACCGTCAACCAAAAGGTAGAGAGAATGAATATGGATTACGTAGCAGATATTCCTATTTTTGTTGTGGTGCTCTATGGCCATGTTTATGATTATGTTCGAACTTCTAAAACATTTGAGAAATTATATAGTAAATCGATTCTACTATATATTAAGCTATAAAATATGTTAACATAATATGAAGGGTATTTACCCAGTACTTTCAATAAAAAATGTAAGAGAGTAAGGCTAGATAAAATATAAACAATCTGAATCTCACGTTAAAATAAAGGAGCATAAGATTTAGCTTACTTGTGAGAACCCTCCAATTGCAGCACCGGAAAAAAATACAAAATGCTAGATGGAACCCTTGGACCGAATCACTGAATGATAGAGTTATCATAAGTTATTGTCGCCTTCAGCCTGCTTAAATATGGTAAAATAAATATCTAGAAGATCCCATTAACCTCTGAAGTAACATGAGATGTTAGGAGGATTTCAAAATTAAAGCACATTATATGCATCTATATTATCCCGAACCTATATGAATTTTTTTATGAAGTTACCTCATCCTAGATGCTCAGGAGCATATGGACGCACAATTGCCGATCGTTCGAACTGGATGCTGCCATGTGCTGATCCTTATTTTCTCAAAGCCCAGTAACAAAATTTCTCTAAGAAAGAAGATACTTACATAATCCCAAGAATACCCTATTGGTAAAGAGTGATCCGCTGAAGCTGCTGCAAGTGAGAAGCCACGACCGATCTTGCCCTGTCTGATGCTTAGACATATGAAGCCACATAGACATGTAGGTAGTACTCTCAAATGCAAACTATTCTAAGAAAACCATTGGTAAAAGTGTGACAATGAAGATAATAATCTTACACCCTGAAACTGTATGGTGAGCAGCCATCCCACCCATGTTGCCCTGGACATCCCATCGGACCGCTAAAGCCACAATGACATATGGGTAGGGCTCTCAAATACAAATAATTCAATAGAAAATAAATTTACACCCAAAGTGCAACCAAACAACTGATCTAGTACTCGCAATTACTCCCTTCATCATAGCGGTAAGTGCATCCTTTGACAAGCCAAATACAAATACATCCATCTCAGCAACAATCTAAAAGAAATAAGATAAAAGTAACTTCAGGAATATTGTATATATAAACTACATGAAACATCAACATAGAAGAAGCTTATGCATTGTATGTGTACCTCAATTATAGAAATCATTTTCATACCTCAGGAATCAATTGTCTCTTTCCACTACGGTAATCCATTAGCAATAACATGTTCAGAGTTCAGGTCATATAGAAAACATACACATAGTTCAGTATACGATGCAGAAAATGGATAGGCGCGTTGCATGAAATAATTCAGACCTTATGGTGTCACACATACCTTGCCATTTAAAACATAATCAATAAGGCACCATACATTCAGACTATAACAAGTACCGCTTATCCTAGCAGGTCAAATTTTAAGATTTTCCTTTATGTTAGAGCCCTCGCTCACTTAATC
Source organism: Avena longiglumis (assembly GCA_030063025.1). Taxonomy (NCBI): domain Eukaryota; kingdom Viridiplantae; phylum Streptophyta; class Magnoliopsida; order Poales; family Poaceae; genus Avena; species Avena longiglumis. Next base: position 546,269,678 of record CP125973.1, on the reverse strand, counting down.
GGATAAAATTCAACCGGGAAGTGGAATGGTGATGAGGCTACCACTACATCAAAATCATCCATTTTGACCACCACAATACAGGTCCATCTGCATGTCCCATCTGCATCTATAGATAGAAAAAAGTACAAATTTAATCATCCAATTGACTACTCATTTCTTCTAAATTAATCAAGGTGCACCCGTGAAGGGCTTATCTCTTGCCGATTAACCTGTTAAAATTATCGCGCCAACAACTGTGAATAAAAATTCCAGCTTCACCTGATCGAGAATAATGGTCATCATTATATATCAAAGTGCAAATTACTTCTCTATTTTTCATAGTACCACAAAGTGCAAATTAACAGTACCACAAAGTGCAAATTACGTCTCTATTTTCACCCACAAGATAATATGAAAGTTAATGATATATAATGGTCGTCATTATATATCGACTCCAGCACGCTGCAAGATTAAGTCATCATTAAATCAACACTAATAGGGCTGATGTCTACCTATTGTAATTTACAAAGAGTAATCTGAAGAAATAATAACATTCTTAAGACTTCAGAAGTTTAGAGAGGATATTAATGGCTGAACGACGTTCCGAGGTAGAGTGTTGGCAACGAACATTTGGGACTGAGGGCTGAAGGAGGCAACGGACACCACACCCCTCTTCTCCATGTAGCATGTCAGAATCAGGCACCCGATTTCTGAAACAACAACGCCTAAAGATTGCACCTTTAAATCCACCAAAATTTCACACCCTAGATGATCGGGAGTAGTCCAAGAAAGCCCCATCCCTGATTTCAACTGCAATATCTCTAAGGCTGTAAAATAGGTTACAAAATCCATCCGTGGATGGATGGATCATATTAGTATAGCATCATGCAGCTAATAAATCCCCATGTATAAACTGACGAGGTGCTAAACAAAATGAATTGGATTTGATTTTCCATAGGGAGCAACAAAAAGATCCATGGAAACATGCATGGATGGATCTGGTTAAGAAAGTGCTAGACCACACATCTAACAATCCGTTAGACAAAGTTAGGTACTTACCAGAAAAGAAACCAATCACATGGCCCAGATGGATCTCCACTCCATGATCTGAACATCGACATGCACCGTCGCCGGGTACACCGGCCGCCAGGTATCTGCGCGCGAGCCGCTGCTGCAAGAGCAACCAGGACACGAATCCAGAGATATTGGCCAACATCAACCGCCCCGTGCTGGCATGCCCATGGACATCGTCGTCGCAGTGCCGCACACGGCCGCAGGTGGTATGGATCGGAAGTGGTGGTGGGTGAAAGATGTGCCAAGTAGAAGGGATACAGCCGGTCTTGGGTTAACTTGCACAAGTCCCATTGCGCTAGATCCTCTTCGGCCTGCTGGGAAAGGTCGTTGGCGGCGATCGATCTCAAACCATGTCGGGCTGGAGGCGCTCCGAAAGGATGAGGTCATCCGGCTTGAAGGTGCTCTAGATGCTAGTGGCGGCTAGGCGGGGCAGGTGAGGGAGACGGGAGGAGCGGCGACGAGACATGTGCTAGGTTTTCATGGGAGGAGATCTTTTGGACATGTTCATGGGGGGACGTTGCAGAATGATAGGTCGGGGCCATTGCTTATTTTATTGTTGGGCTATTCTAAACCGATTATTTCCACTTCTCGGTGGCAGTTAATAGTAATTAGCTAAGTCAAGCATTAGGACGATTTGCCGTGCCATTAAATGCAGATTGGACGGCTCAGATGCTTTCAATGTTTGATGTCAAAGTGTCAAAGTGGACATACCAACACCAACTTCCTTTTAATAGTAAAGATAAGTTTTGATTTAACAGAAAACAGTGGTATATACCTTCAAGTGAGCGCTGGCAGTACCCGTATCAGTGTATATTCCAGTGCTCTCCACAACGTAGTCCCCGCCAACCTTGTCCCATGGTATTTGCTCAGGCTCACTAAGATTAGAAATGACGTGTTAGGCTTACTACTTGAAATCATGACATGTAAATGTAACTGAACCGAGTGATCAATGGAGGTCCTTACACAATATGTAGAACTTTGATGTCAGGGAATAAACCAGGAGGCATGTCCTTGAGGGATATAGTCTGCAAATTTACCAATTGACGCACAATAGGTCTTTAACAGATAGAGTAACCAAGTTATGAATAAAAGTAATAATGATGGTTTACCATGTCAGCCGCGCTGACAAAAGGGTCGTTGACGGCAACGAGTTGCATTTGCTTATCCTTTCTATGCAAAATAAGCCTCGCCACAAGTCTTCCAATCCGCCCGAAACCATTGATCCCAACCCTTGGCATGGTTGCTTCACCAGGATGCGGTCCGAACTTAAGTCCCCCACGCTTTGATGTCTGCATAGGCACACAAATGAATTCAACAACAATAATAGTAGAAGAAGAGTAACGAGAAGAACAAGAAGAAATGAGACACCACCAGATAACTACCTTGACTTCGATGAACTGAGGTGTGGGGTCCGTGTTCCTCAAGTGCAACGTTTCCAGTTCACCCTTCGTGAGATTCTTTTCCAAGTACTCCAAACCCCTATGCTGCTCATCTAGACCAGTTTCCACTACGTGCTTGGTGATCTCGTCTAGAGCAGTTTCCACAGGTGCAACACCCTGGTTATCACGGTCCTGCTTCCTTGGTCCTGTTTCACTATCCTGGTACCTCGTCTTGGCGAACAGATCCCCCTTGGCATACACCGGGTCTGTGTTCACTGGTGTATACTTACCAGGGAGCTTTGCCTGCTGAAAGGCACCGCACGGCAGCTCAGGACCGACGGGAACACCGTGTCAGCTTGCTCCACGGCATAGGGGTACAGAGCATCACCAAATGCTGATACACAACAATTCCAGCAGAGTTAATAAACCGAGAGTCAGTTAACCGAAAGACCGAATGAACATAATGCATACAAGAATAAAAACACTAATTTTTCCTGACTAGTTAACAAGTCACAACATCCCCTGACCACTGCTATGATACACTAATCAAGAAACAAACAATGCAAGCTGGCATTCGTTAATTTATCCCTGATTTAAGAAGACGGGATGCCTATTCAAGGAACTAAGCTTATCTGTTTCCTCACTTGATTCAATGAGTCATTCCAAAAGAGACCAAGAACCAGAACCTAATAGTAGTATAATTAAGCACGCAATCGCTATCAAATTGGCCATTGACCTTCCCTGGTCAAGCTATCCTGCAGCTAACTAGCTAGTAATTGACCAGACAAAAAAAATGTAGAAAGTAACCTTGAGGCAAGAACTAAGTGCCTAGAATCCTGTTAATGGACCCAGTCCAATGCGCTGAGTTCATTCATCCAGTAGCTACTAGCTATTGAATCTTGACAAATCTGCCACGAACATCAGGCAAAATTCAACATAACAACCCTCTCTAACTTCTAACGGGATCGAGAACCCATTAACAAAGGAACTTGAGAATGATCCTCCAAGAAAAAAGACAGACACGAAGCAAGATTTCCTGAAGTCAGTCCAACAAATTTTTACAGTTAAACAGGCATGTATTAATTGTTCAAGAACCTAGCTAAGCTAGTCTGTTGACCAAACGGAGAAAAATGAACAGCATTGGTAAATTTGAGAAAGCGGAACTGACAGCAACCGTTGAGCACTCGATGGTTATTAGTCAGTAACGCAACCGTGGTTGTTAGGCAGTAAAGCAACCGTGAATCTTGACACTACACAAGGATGGATCCGGCAAGAAGCAGTCACGTGCGTGGGGGATCCGGAGAGGAAAGGGTACCTACCTGAGCCAGGCGGAATAAACGGGAGTAGGGCGGCGTTGGACGTGTCCGCAGAGGAGGATGCGAGGCCGGTTGCCGTCCCTGGCCCCGAGGACGTCGCCGTGGAGTCGAGCGCGCGCGAAGCCGTGGTCGCGGCGGCGGCGGAGGAGGAGGTGGTGGAGGCGGCGAACAGAGGCGCGCAGGTATCAGACTCGAGCGCTGCCGCGGTGGTGCCGGCGAGCGCGGGGGTGAGCGGGGTCACGGCGGAGGCGCCGACGGGGGTCTTGGACTCGGTGGTCTCCGGCGTGGAGACGGAGGCGTCGGGCGGGGCGACGGAGCCCATCGAGGAGGAGCCGGTGGTCTCCGGCGCGACGGAGCCCATGGCGGAGAGGTGGAGGGAGAAAGGAGGGAGGAGAGGAGGCTTCTGGAAGGAGAGACTCTGTTACGGTTGGTTACCGGGCAGTTGCGGGGGCGGGATGCGTTTGAGTTTCAGGTGGTGGTGGAAGAGGGACCTGGTCCACAAGTGGACCAACTTACATGATTGACACGTGGCAATTTAGATCTAGAAAACAGTTTCAAATCTTGTTTTTTTTTTGGACACGTATTTGTGAAATTGTCCACGCCCAGAACCGTGGACCAGGTCCCATAAAAATATTTTCCGTGGAAGAGGGGAAGAAAAGGAATCTCTCGCCTTTTGAACCCAGCGCAACCGTCGATGATGGGCGTCGACGTTGAATAGAGCAGGAAGCCTACTTGTTCTTTTTAATGCTCCTTCATTCTCCTTCTTTCTTTTTAATTTTGCGAAAAATCCTTCATTCTCCTTCGACTTGGAAATTGGAACAGGGCATCTTTTAGTAGCGGACCACCAAGAACTTGTAAAGCCTGGGTAGACTGCAAATTTAAAGGCATAAAATAAGATGCAAATTTTGTTCTAATTTGCATGAAAATAGGTGGTGCCGGTCGCCCAGAAGCTCGGGGCACTAGGTCCATCACTCACGTCATTCCTTCCACCATTTTTATGCCGGTAACATCTTTGCAACAAATTACGCTGTTATATTGTAAAAATAACCCGATTTCGCCGGAACATTGAAAATGCCTATACACAAAAATATCATGTGTATGCAACAAATCTCAACGAGTTGTTGAAAAGCATTGAAAAGTACATCGCAACAAATGCAACATGAGAAACAAACGCATGCAACATATGTACATGTCAAAATGGCTTTTGCAACATCAAAATCTCTGCCATAAAAAATGGAGACATCAATATCGCTGCCATGGGGGTGTGAGGGGCGAATATGGCTCTCCATGGCCATGTTGAATGTGGCAGGAAGGCTACGTGTGTGCTACTGACATTCTTCCGTGTTTCTTTTTTTTTATATAAAGAAGGTGAAAGCTTTGCATTTTATATTGGTATAGGGGGAGCAAATAGGGCCTCAACCCATCTGAAAGGAAAAGAAAGGACACGCCACGTTAACTGATAATTTCCGTAAGGAGTTTCGCACCCCCTCGGTCTTAAATTCTTTGCATGAGATATAATGGTTTGTTGTTGGGATTCTCGGTATTTCTCCTTCCAAATTTCTCAAGAGATGATATGATGGTAGTCATGTCCCTTTCTAGAGACGAGTTTTTTTTTTTTGAAAGGAGCATAGAAGATACCAATCTCTATCTCTACTATATAAAAAAGTCTAGAGGTGGTTTTCGTCTCCTCAAGTTTTCGTCCGTCGTTCCACCCCTTTTTTCCCGTCCTCCAAGGGAAGAGCAGTTCGTACCAAATTCGAGTTCATACAGAGTCCACCTCCGTTTGTCGTACCCTTTCTCAGGTCTGTTTGTGCCGAATTCGATTTCCTACCGATTTAATCCAGATTTCTTGCCCCGTAAATCATATCACATATATACTCCCTCTGCTCAGCACACGATTCCCACAAAAATCATAGAAAAATTGCCACCAAATTGATCGTGATGCCTCCGGATTTGGCCGAAGCTGCCGCGCCTCAAATCGAGCACCGCCGCCATCACTTGGGCCGCGTTTTTTTTTGGTGCGGTGGCTGATGATGGCGTCGGCGATGGCCTTGACGCCTCTTCTTTTGGCGAAGCCGCTGCGCTAAATTGAGCAGCGCCGCCGTCGTTTTGGCCGTCCTTTTTTTTTTGCGCGGTGGCTGATGACGATGCCGGCGATGCCCTTCACGCCTTTGCCGCGGAGGACCACGATCAGGGACTTGTGCTGCGCCTCGTACTTGGACGCGTCTGGGTTGTACAGTCGGCCGGCACATACCCTTTGCTCGGCGATGGAGTGGGACGTCTCCGAATTGAGGATGAGATGCATGAGGTTTCGAGAGAAACAACACGTACGCCGGTGCTAGCAGCCGCTCCGAATTGAGGATGAGATGCAGGAAGTTTCGAGAGAAACAACACGCCGGTGCTAGCTGCTTATGGCAAGTTGCGGATGTGTTACGGCGGTGGCGCTTCGTGGCGTAGACGGCTTGACACGTAAAGGCCGGGCAACAACGACCCGATCCGTTCGTCGATGTACATGCGCTGCCCGTCACAAGCAGGAACGGGGCTATCCCTGTGGAATCATTGTCTTTCCCAACCTGGTGATGGGTGGTCTGCTACTTTGTGTTGTTGTATATAAAGATCATCTGTTACAACAAGTATGTGCAGCTGGGTACAGATTCCGGCCTCAGGTGTTGGACATCTGTGACGCGCTCGAGGAGCATCGATACAGCGAGGCTGAGGCAGATGCGTGCTGTCATGGAGGAGGCCGAGCAATCCGCGGAAAAGAAGCAATATCGCTGCAATGAATCAAAATCAGTATGATGGCAGACCAAAATTCTATATATCGGGCTGCTCCTCGACCACCGTCGTCTCTACCCGCCCATGGTATGGTAACCACGTCTTTGTCAGCAGGGCGGCCTCCCGGTCTTTTTTCCATCTTACCCTTTCTCAGCAGGGCGGCCGCCCTGTACTGTCCGCGGCAGGGGGTGCTCCCGGCCGGCCACCTCCAATGCCGTGTGTGTGCGGCCAGCTCTGGGCGCAGCACGCCGGCCGGATTTGACGTCAAGGTTCTCTGTGGCGATTGATCTTTACTTTGTTCCGTCAACAACAATGTCGCATATGAGTAGTTCTAGGATTTTGAAATTAATGCATGCCACACTTGCTTGTCTCCGGGCCTGGTATTGCAAACATTGCACGTAGTATATAACATGTGGTTTTTATGAGATCATATATGCCATGTGTTCATTGTACAACTTTGTGAAGTAGTAAGACCAACGACTGGTAGCAATTTTGTATTTATTTATTAATAAAGCCAAGATCAGAGATAGATGATTCTTACATCTCTTCTCCTTCGTATCTAGACGCTCCTGTCTTCCCTTCCTTCCGTCCAGCAACCGCCCGTCTCTCTGCCTTGCTTTCCGTTCACCGTTCAAGGTACTCACCAAGCTGCCTACCTCCTCTCACGAGCTCTGCCAAAGGCCTTCTCCTAGGTTAGGAGCGGCGTTCCAGCCACCGAATGCTATATACTGCGTGGATTCGTTTCCGGAGCTCGAGGGGGAGCGAGGCTGCGCCGGCCATGGCTGGGAGCAGTCGAGGACAGCGCCGGAAAAATAGGGAATTGGCACTTAATTGAGCCAGGGAATGGGGAAGAATTAGGTGAGTTGTGGAGATGGTGAGAGGCTAGGGGAGAGTGAGTGAGCCGACTCTAATGTCCCACGTTCGTGTGTCTGGCTTCTTTATTTCTATTTTTATTTTTTATATATAGGGTAAAATGAAAGCATACATATTTTTTAGAAGATTTCGAGAATATAAAATCTGTTTCTAAAGCCAATTTTTGTTTTCAAACGAGCTAATACATCTAGCGAAGTGAAATTCCAGATAATAACATCCAGGCGTAACATGTGACTCCATAATTTTGTTACTTTTTTTCAACTTCATTATTCGGCTCAATAACAAAATTGTTTCTCACAATAATAGGTCTGACATTATGATGAACAAAAAATCTATGTTTTACACGAATGAAAGAAATTGCCACTCTTTGTTCTATCAACATTTTATACGAACGCATATAAATTGTTGCCCAATAAAGTTTTACTTTTACTTTTAGAGATGATGATTCATGAATGGAATAAAAAATTATTTCCAAAGTTCTGAAATAAAACACCAACATAAAACATATCGGGCTGTTGTTGGAAACTGACCGAAAACATAATGTGAAAAAAAAATCCATCATAGCAAGTGCACATGATTTGTCCCTCTCTCCTGCTAACGAGTGGTACCGAAGAAATCGCTGTAGCCATGATAGACATGGAGAAGGTTTGTTGGTTAAGGTACTTAATATGTTCGCGTAAGTGGCAAAGAAAACTCGATGGTTCGTAGCAACGCACGGGCATTCAACTAGTTAAACCCAGTATCTGCAACAACGCATTGCCCCAGCGGCCATAGGGATGCACACAGACAGAAAAAAATAATTACAAAAAAAATAAAAGTTCCGCTACAGTGATCCATTCATTAAAACAGCGGTACTATCATCACCAAGACAACATCAGAAGTACAGCTTCTCCAAAAGCGACGCCTCCAAGAAGGGAACAGTGCACAAATACCGTCGTCATCTGATCATAGAAAGTCCACGCTCTCCAAACAATACCTTTAACAAGGCCATTGCCAGACACAACCAATTAAGGCCAGACCCTTGGTTTTCACCCTGAAAGGTAGGACTGTGAGCCTCTCCTGTACAGTCGCCCACACTTGCATGCCACTGCTCTAAGTCACGACTCACCAAGCCAATTCCTCACACCACCCAGACTCGAACCACCATTGTCAGTCCTCAGATCTCGCTCTCCATGACATTCTGCGTCAGCACCATGTAATGAAAACATGTCCCATGATATTAACAACCAACAGAGCTTCGAAGCGCTCCTTCTGGATCCAAACGGTCAGAGTAAAACATGGGTACGCACGACCAAATACCTCCAATTCGGCAATCTTCTAGAGAGGAGGCGAGCGTCCAAGCAAGGGTGTGCCAATATTGGAGTACCATGGACGTCCAAATTCCATATTGAACAACAATTGTGGGCATGAAAGACAAGTGGATTTGGTGGTTTAAATCCTCATGGAGTATTGTCATTCGATAAGAATGTATTTCTCCATCTCAGGTACGCACTTGCAGGTGGGTTAATGAGGCCACCCTCGCTTTGCCACCAGATCAGAAGTCCCACGGCCGGTTCTATATAGCAAACCATGCGAATAAATGACATTTTTGTAGAGGTCCATGTCTTCCATACAATCTTCTCGAAGGATCAAGGTAATGCTACTTGTGGTTGTGGTACTGGGGTCTGTGCTCTTGATAAGCAATGTTTCCAATCTAGTTGTGTCAAATCATGTGTTGAGTCTAACTGGTAAAACAGAAGACTGAAAATCCTCTTTGGTTTAGCATGTTATGTAGGGTTCGCAGCATAGAAAACAAAAATTTTCCTACGATAGGAACTATGTACCAAGATCTATCTACTAGATACAAACAACGGGCGGATGTATATCCGTAGAGAACATACCCTTGAAGACCGACAAAGCTTAACGAGTTCAACTCGTGGTTGATGTAGACGATCTCTTGCCGATCTCAAGATCGAGAGGAAGTCCTAGCGCCGCAAAGCAGCAGCGCATCCGTGCTCGCACACACGTACAAGACACCGGGCAACCTCCGCCTCCTCGCTCCAGCGATGCAGCGGAAGCACAACCCTTTCTTGCCGAATAGCCACCGGGAACATGTATCTCGCTAGTCCGAGACCATGGGGGATAAATTCTAGAGGGGGAGAGAGATCCTTCACGAGGAGGTGTGAGAGGAAGTGAGAGGAGGGGCTCCTTTTATAGGAGGACGGGAGGCACCCAAGGGGGTGGCCGCCGGCCATGGGGGCTGCCCCCTCCCCTCCTTCATTCATGTGGGTGGACACTCCACTCACGAAATGTCCTTTAAATTCCCTCCACTCAAATTCCCATTAAATTTCCACCAAATTTAATACAAACTCTCATTAAATAAAACTCTTTTATTTTATTCAGAATTTTGTCAATTACTTTAATGACAAACATTCACAAATAACCCCTTGCTAGAATTTCATTTCACATGCATAACCACTTTATGCAATTTCACCCGAAAACCTGTTTCGGTATCTAGTGAAATAAATTCCTGCGCTTGTTTATTCTTTCGGCATGAAACATTTGCTCCAACTGGATGTCAGTGTCCCTTAAGTGTGTCACCCTACGGTTCGCGAATAATGCGGACATGATCGAGACCCTTCTCCGATCAATAATCAGTAGCGGGACCTGGAGATCCATACTGACTCCCACACATTCAACGATGACTTTTCCTATGATCGTCGGAACCTTTTACGCTTGTATCTTAATCCCTTTGTTTCACGATATATTACATGTCCGAGATTCGATCATCGGTATCTCCATACCTAGTTTGATCTCGTTACTGACATGCACTCTTTTCTCGTTCCCGTGATATAACATTCTAGTGATCAAATCACTTGCTTGCAAGCTAACCAATGTGATATCACCGAGAGGGCCCAGAGCATATCTATCCGTCATCGGGATGAACAAATTCCACTCTTGATCCATGATTCTCAACATAACACTTTAGTAGCTTTGAATCCATCTTTATAATCACCCAGTTACGGAGTGACGTTTGATGTCAACAAGAAACTCTTCCGGTGTTAGTGATTGGCATGATCTCATGGTCTAAGGATTAGGACTACTTCGTAGTTTGTTTATAGAAATATAAACTCAATGACTTTGATCGTAATGCTATACTACGGATAAATGTTCATCACACCATTACAGTAATGTTGTGATCTCGTTATTAACAACATCCAATGTCTATGATCAGGAAACCGTGATCATCTTGTTAATCAACGAACTAGTTTATGAGAGAGGCATAACTAGGAACTTTCTGTTTGTTTATTAAACACACATGTATTAACGTTTCCGTATTAATACAATTATAGCATGCAAAATAAACATCTATCATATACTTGGAATACATATAATAAACATTTTATTATTGCCTCTCAGGGCATATTCCCTTCAGTCTCCCACTTGCACTAGAGACAATAATCTAGTTACATTGTGATGTATCTAACACCCATGGAGTTCTGGTGTAGATCATGTTTTGTTGTAGGGAGAGTTTTAGTCAACGGATCTGCTACATTGAGATCCGTATGTACTTTACAAATCTTTATATCTCCATCCTTGACATGCTCGCGGATGGAGTGAAACCGGCGCTTAATATGCTTGGAATGCTTGTGAGACCTTGGCTCTTTGGCATTGGCAATGGCACCATTGTTTTCACAATAGATCACCATTGGGTCCAACGCGTTTGCAACCACACCTAGTTCGGATATGAACTCCTTCATCCAAATCGCTTCTGAGTCGCTCAAGCAAAGCAACATATTCGCCTCCGTTGTTGATCCCGCCACCACAGGTTGTTTGGAGCTCCTCCAACTAACGCTCCGCCATTCATGAGAAATACGTATCCGGATTGAGACTTAGAGTCATCCGGATCGGTGTCAAAGCTAGCCGACATAACACTTAGCGACGAGCTCTTCTTCACCTCAGATACAAGAAACATATCCTTAGTTCTTCGCAAGTACTTAAGGATATTCCTAACCGCTTTCCAAAGGTTCGAACTCGATCCGATTGGTACCTACTAGTCAAACTAATAGCATGTGCCACATCCGGTCTTGTACATAGCATGGCGTACATTATAGAGCCTATGGCTGAAGCATAGGGGACCTTGTCCATTATCTCTCTTTCTTCCGCCGAAGCCGGACTTTGAGTCTTACTCAATGTCGTGCCTTGTGTCATAGGTAAGAACCCCTTCTTACTATTTTCCATTTTAAACTTATTTAAAATCTTATCAAGGTATGTACTTTGCGATAGCCCTATTTGGCGCCTAGATCTATCTCTATAGATCTTTATGCCTAATACGTATGACGCTTCACCTAGGTCCTTCGTTGAAAATTTGCTGTTTAGATAACTTTTAACACTGTTTAAAAGATCTATATCATTTCCGATCAATAATATGTCATCCACATATAATATAAAAAATGCCACATTGCTCCCACTCACTTTCTTGTAAATACAAGCTTCTCCATAAGTTTGGACAAATCCAAACTCTTTGATCACCTCATCAAAGCGGAGATTCCAACTTCATGATGCTTGCTTCAATCCATAGATGGATCGCTGAAGCTTGCACACCTTGTTAGCATCCTTAGGATCGACAAAACCCTTTGGTTGTATCATATACAACTCTTCTTCAATATTACCATTGAGAAACGCGTTTGACATCCATCCGCCATATCTCATAATCGAAATATGCAGCAATTGCTAACATAATCCTAATCGACTTTAGCATCGCTACGGAGAGAATGTCTCATCGTAGTCAACTCCTTGAATTTGTGGAAACCCCTTTGCGACAAGTCGAGCTTTATAGACGGTTACATTACCATCAAAGACGCTTTTCTTTGAAAATCCATTTGTTCTCCACGGCCTTTCGGTCGTGAGGTAATCCACCAAGTTCCAACTTGATTTTCATACATGGATTCCATCACGGATTTCATGGCTTCTAACCATTTGTTGGAATCCGGGCTCATCATCGCTTCTTCATACGTCGCAGGGTCATCATTTTCATCAACCATGAAATTCATGACAGATTCCGTCACTCGGAGCTGCACGCGTCCTTCTTGACTGCGAGGTTCGGTAGTACTCTTCGGAGTTTCATGATCATTATCATTAGTTCCTCTTCAATGTGGATCCAACTCCGGAACAACTTCCGGCGCTGCGCTACTCGCCATACTTTGAAGAGAAGGTTCAATAACCTCTTTGAGTTCTACCTTCCGACTACTCACACCTTTCGCGAGAAACTCTTTCTCTAGAAAGGATCCATTCTTGGCAACAAAAACCTTGCCCTCAGATCTGTGATAGAAGGAATACCCAATAGTTTCCTTAGGGTATCCAATGAAGACGCGTTTTTCCGCTTTGGGTTCGAGTTTATCCGGTTGAAGTTTCTTCACATAAACATCGCATCCCCAAACTTTAATAAATGACAGCTTAGGTTTGTTTCCAAACCACAATTCATACGGTGTCTTTTCAACGGATTTAGATGGTGCCCGATTTAAAGTGAATGCAGCAGTTTCTAGTGCATAGCCCCAAAATGACAACGGTAAGTCCATCAGAGACATCATAGATCGAACCATATCTAATAAAGTATGATTATGACGTTCCGACACACCATTTCGCTGTGGTGTTCCGGCAGGTGTGAGTTGTGAAACAATTCCACACTCTTTCATGTGAGTGCTAAACTCGTAACTTAGATACTCACCTCCACGGTCGGACCGTAGAAATTTGATCTTTCTATTACGATGATTTTCCACTTCATTCTGAAATTCCTTGAACTTTTCAAAGGTTTCAGACTTGTGTTTCATCAAGTAGATATAACCGTATCTACTCAAATCATCCGTGAAAGTAACAAAATAACGATATCCACCTCGCGTCGACACACTCATTGGACCGCATACATCAGAATGTATGATTTCCAATAAATCTGTCGTCCGTTCCATTGAACCGGAAAACGGCGTTCTAGTCATCTTGCCCATAAGGCATGGCTCACATGTATCAAATGATTCATAATCAAGTGATTCCAAAAGTCCATCCGAATGGAGCTTCTTCATGCGTTTAACGCCAATATGACCTAGACGGTAGTGCCACATATATGCGAATATATCATCATTTAGTTTAATCCTTTTAGCATCAACATTACGAATATGTGTAACATTATTATCGAGATCGAAAAGAAATAAACCATTCATCATCGGTGCATGACCATAAAAGATTTTATTCATATAAATGGAACAACCATTGTTCTCGGATTTAAATGAATAACTACTTCGCATCAAACACGATCCAGATACAATGTTCATGCTTAGTGCAGGCACCAGATAACAATTATTCAAGTTTATAACTAATCCCGATGGCAAGTGGAGAGTCAGCGTTCCGACGACGATCACATCAACGCTTGATCCATTGCCGACACGCATCTTGACCTCACCCCTTGCTAGCGGTCGCTTGTTCCGTAGCCCCTGATTCGAGTTACAAATATCAAGAATCGAACCGTATCAAATACCGTGTGCTCTCATGAGCACTAGTCAAGTACACATCAATAACATGTATACCATATATACCTTTGTTTGCCTTGCCGCTTTCTTGTCCGCCAAATACTTGGGGCTTATGCCCAAAGGGCGGTCCCCTTACAATAGTAGCACTGGTATCGACTTAGGTCCAACTCGGGTTTCTTTTCGAGCACGGCAATAGGCTTGCCCCTTACTTCCTTCCGTTTTCCCTTCTTGTCTTTCTTGAAACCAGTGTTCCTATTGATCATCAACACTTGATGTTCCTTTTTTATCTCCACTTCTGCAGTTTTAAGCATTGACAGAAGCTCGGGGAGAGACTTCTTCATGCCTTGCATATTATAGTTCATCACGAAGCTCTTATAGCTAGGTGGCAGAGACTGCAGAACACGATGGATGCCTAAGTCAATGGGAATCGATATTCCCAAGGACACAAGCTTATCGGTGTAACACGACATCTTGAGTACATGCTCACTAACGGAGTTGTGCTCTTCCATCATGCAGCTAAAGAACTTTTCTGAAGCGTTGTAGCTCTCTACAGCAGCATGTGTGTCGAAAATCATTTTCAACTCACCCATTGTATCAAAAGCATTGCCATTTTCGAAACGCTTTCGAAGTTCCGTCTCTAGCCCATACAATATGCCGCAATGAACTAAGTTGTGGTCCTCCTGACGAGTCTGATAGACATTATTCTCCTCGTCAGGGGCATCATCTAAAGGTGGGGGGCCTAACGGCGCTTCTAGCACATATTGCTTTTGTGCAGCAGAGGAGAATCCTCAAATTCATGGCCCATTCGGTAAAGTTGCTACCGTTCGTTGCAAGTTTCTCTTTCTCCATGAACACATTGAAATTAAAAGCAGGTGGTGCCATCTACAACAGAATTTGTAAAGTTTAGACTAAGTGTATGATAGATTGAGTTCAACTAATCCATATTATTTAATGAACTCCCACTCAAAAACGACATCCCTCGTGCCTTTTTGGTGATTACATGAACCAAATCCACTACACCAAGTCCGATCATCACGTGAGTCGGTGTAGCTTTAAAGGCGAGCATCAAATGGGCATCATATCAACTATATGACTCATGCTTAACCTTTCGGTCCGTGTTCTGAGGCCATGTCTGTACATGCTAGGCTCGCCAAGTTAGAACCTTAGTATTCGCGTGTGTAACTGTTTTACACCCGAAATATGGTCGTGGATCCAAGAACACCCGATCATCACGTGATGTCTTGGAGCGACGAAAACGTAATCGGTGCATACTAAAGGAAGAACACATTCTTATCTTGATATTTAAATGAGGGATCATCTTATTATGCTAACAAAGCGCTAAACAAGCAATATAAGATGCTATCAAACATCACATGTTTATTAGTGAAATGATATGGTTACTATCATACCTATATGTGTAAGTCCAAGGTCTATGGAGATTACACGCTATGTGTGTTGTAAGAGTATCATCTCATACTTCTACTTACAACACTACCATATCATAACACTAGCCCAGCAACAATCTAAACTAGACGCCTCTAATTTATCCATTGTAAGTTTTACGTGGCTTAGGGCTTTCGGGATAGAACCGTTCTTACCTACGAACATGAACCGCAACGAGGATAACCAAATTGTTGACAACTCGTTTGCAAAATAGATATTGACTATAGTAGGAGAGACAGACACCCGCTAGCCACTTATGCAAACTAGTTGCATGTCAAGCGTGGAACAGGTCTCATGTGCGAGGACATGTAAAGTTTGTTCGGGCCGCTTCATCCCACTATGCCACCAATATCCAAAATTACAACAAAGGAGCAACAGCATGATCATCATCGCCCACATACTCATATGTGTACTACCCTGTAAAGCATCTACGCATAGAATCCGGCTCTGATACCACTGCAGGGTTCGCAGCATAGAAACCAAAAAAATTTCTACCACTTTAGGGTTCATACCTTTATTTTATTGAGGGTTTTAGCAATTGATACCCTTCCGCAAATAATTGAAATGCAAATGCACCCTGACAATGGCTTATTTGCTGTCCGCGGACCGACCCAAACAAATACATTTACTGTTTAAAATGGGTTGGCCCGCTGCCCTAATGGGTTAACCTAACCCCCAAAATGTGGTATAGTTTCATACAATTTAATCAAACCGATGCCATACCCTGCTAAGTGCTAACTACTCCCTCTCCGTTTAGAAATATAAGACGTCTTAGATTTGTGAATCGAATGTATCTAGACGTATTTTAGTGTGTAGTTTCATATAGATCCAGAATAAACCTATACACTAAAATACGTACAGATACATTCATTTAACAAAACTAAAATATATTATATTTCTGAACGAGTATGTGGCAAGAGATGCATGCTAGCTAGCATCAATTGTCGGGCCAAAAGCAACGGAAACAGAGCAGCTCGGGCTCACGTGGGGCACAGAAGGTAGTATTTCTTGAAACTATGCAGCGCACTTGCCATTAATGTGGCTGCTGCTTAAAGATGTAGGCGGACGTCCTTACAATAGGCCTCGATGTCTGTTCGCTAATTCCTTCTCCAGGCCGAGTTCGTCCACGTCCCCGTGGAGGCCGCCCAGCAGCTGAGCCTCGCTGACGAGGGCAGTGGCGAGGCGGCTCAAGAGCGAGTCGATGGTGCCAGCGTCCATCTTCTTAATTAATTTAATTTAATTTAATTTAATTTGTCCGACTCGCCTGATTGTCCTCAAATCTCAATCAAATATGACTTGCAGGCCCCGTCCGTTGGAAGGGGCCATGTACGGAGAACAACACTAGGAATGCTTGGCTTGGTCGGTTTCCTTTCCTTCCTCTCTTTCCAGGACCAAAGATCACTGTCAAAAACACGACAAGTATAACTAAGCCTACAACGTAGCACGCAAAGGATGGCCGCCGCCCGCTAGGTCCACACGCCAACAAGTTAAAGTGTGGTTTATTCCATAATTGCTTCGAACACAAACATATATCCCCTCTAGACTCTAGAATGTCAAGGATTCGTCTAGATTCACATGAGTTTATAAACTAAAATATGTCTAGATATTGACATCTTTTTCTGAACGAAGAGAGTAAGTGGTTCCCCAATTTATATCAAATTTCACAAGCTATTCGAAAATCAAGACAAAGAATGGTCTACCTCCACTCCTTTTGTTTTTCCCTACGAACATTTTATGAACAGCAAATTCGCCAATCCAACATGGTGCTAGCTAGCCCGCTGACATATTGGAATGTGCATCCAAATCTCAATATTTACAAGGAGCAAGTGTAATAAACATGTGCATGATTACTCCGCTATCATCTTTGAATCTTTGAACCTAATTGTCAAAGTGCGAACACGAATTGAACAAAAACGTAGTAAAAAGAACCATTAGCCCATAAGGCACATAAGTGGCTTTACCATCATCTACTAGATCTTTGCAACAGATTGCCTAGAATGGTACAGGGAGAACGAGTGGCACATAACTTGGTTGGTCAGTGAGGAAAAAAAAACTGCACAGCAAGGGACATCAGGTTCCTTGCTTTATTGCGGCCCATCCTAAGCGATCTTTTTGGGCTCTGAGGCCCTACACTGCTACGTGTTTTATCCTGAGCGAATAGAATACCCAGTGCCTTCCATCCCTAATCCAACATGAGCAAGAACGATGGCGCCGACAAGACGCGTCGCCGCCGCGGCAGCTCGCCGGCGTCGCCTGCCTCCCTGCTGGACGACGAGAACCTCCTATGGGAGGTCCTCCTCCGCCTCCCACCGCAGCCCTCCTCCCTGCCGCGCGCCTCCGCGGTCTGCAGGCGGTGGCGGCGCCTCGCCACAGACCCCAAGTTCATCGCCGGCTTCCGCTGCCACCACCGGAAGCCGCCCCTCCTCGGCGCCTTCCACTGCGGCAACGACGGCATCGTGTTCGTCCCCGTCCTCGACCCTCCCGACCGCATCCCTACTGAGCGCTTGGACATGCGACGCAACGGCAAGTATGGCATTCTCGGATGCCGCCACGGCCGCGTCCTCGCCATAAACTGGTCGCAGGGAGAGCTCATCGTGTGCGACCCTGTCACCGGCGAGCAGCACCGCGTGGCTATTCCAGATGAGTTCAGGGGGGTCTTAATCAACGGGGCGATTCTCTGCCCCGCCGCCGACGACCCCGGCCATGTGCACCACGGTGGCTGCCCCTTCAAGGTGGTCCTGATGACAATGTATGCAGACGATTATCGACCCGTCGCCTGCGTTTACTCCTCTGAAACTGGCACATGGGGCGACCTTGTCAAAACAGCCGATATATGTGATCTTGATGATGCCGGTTTCCCCGGGGCACTTGTTGGCAATACAATTTACTGGTTGGATGGTCGCGAGGGCAATGAAATACTTGTGTTTGATTTGGACGAGCAGAATAATCTAGCTGCGATCCAGGGGCCTCCCATTACAAATGATTTCCGTGGTTGCAGCCGTCGGATCATCCAAGCTGAGCATGGTGCTGTTGGCTTAGCAATATTGTCTTACCCTCGCTTCCAGATGTGGCAGAGAGATGTTAACTGTCATGGTGTTGCCACCTGGGTGCTATGGAAGACCATTGAAATGCATAACATTCCTGGGCTCCCTTTGGCTGGGAGAAGCACTATACTGGGATATTCTGAGGACACTGATGCATTTTTCATATTTGTGGAAGGCTATGTATACATGGTCCAACTTAAGTCTATGCAATCCAAGAGGCTTCATCAAACAGAGTATATCGATAAATACCATCCTTTCACAAGTTTCTATACACCAGGTGATTGCTGATCCTTAGAGTAACCTAATCCAGTTATGCTTTGTACATGTTTAATCAAACTGAATACCCAACATCACTTATGCTTCTAGTTTATTAGCCTGGGCATGTTTTCGTATTCTCTGTTTTTCTTAACACAAGTTCTTTGCGCGAGGGTGAGTTTACATGAGAAAAAGTTCAGTCATTATTCCATGTGAACGTCTTAATTATGAAATATCAAATGAGTAAAAATGTAAATTCAAATATGAAATGTGTAACTCAGTTGGCATATTTGGAACCTCAAACTCAGAGCTAATTATATATTTTTTTATGCAATACTTTTCCTTAATTCCATGAAACAACTAATTAGTTTTGGAATGTTTAATTGTCTCTTTGGCATGACGATTTATAAGTTTGGATAAGATATACTCTAGACCATGCCTTGTTTTCTTCTTTTGTGCTGAACTCTACATTATGGGTTTGCTAATCATACTGAATATTTTTTGAATTTTGCAACAATTGCAATTTTGTTTCTCTATTTCTAATACTCCCTCCGTCTAGAAATAACTGAATTGAGTTTGTTTAGATTCGTCGAATCTAAACAAACTCAATTCAGTTATTTGGACGGAGGGAGTATCAAACATGAGCTCTAAAACATGTATAAGTGGGTTATTTTTCTAAGTCATGTTTTTCGGGTCTGGAACTTATCTGTTTCCATCTACTCCCTCTGTTTAGAAATATAAGATGTTTTAGGTTTGTGAAGGAGATGTATCTAGACACCTTTTAGTGTATAGGTTTAAATGAATCTAGACACTAAAAGATGTCTAGATACATCTCATTCACAAACCTAAAACATCTTATATTTTCAAACAGAGGGAGTAGTATGAACATTCATTAATAGCCTGACTTCTTAGGCTTCTAGGCATAGCCGTTGCCGGTGGGCATGATGGAGTTGAATCACAAGATACATTGGATGGCTCTACAGTTTGATGTGCTTCTGTGCTGACATGGATTATTAGGTTAGAATACCATCCGGTTATACGAGAGTTTGTAGTGTATAATTTTCGACTATAGGGTGTAACATGTGTGAATAACACATACACCATTTTAAAATGATGGTTATGGTATAGGAGGCGGTGTTGGTTGGCACGAAAGATCTCCGACGCCTCGTCTCCATGCCCGTCGACAAGACATCACAATTAGGTTTCGCTAGCTGGTCTAGGTCTTGTGCAATTCAGTTTTTCCTTCTTCCTTTGTTCGTTCCAGTTTCTCTTTTTTTTTGGTTTCCCGGTGTACTCTTCTCATCATCTTTATGCTTTTTTCTTCTAATATTACAAAGGCACAAACTTTGTGTGTGTTAGATAGAAAGGAAAAGTGTCCTTAATTTTCAGATCATAAGTGATAGTCAGATGATGCAGATTGAATATGTGTGGATATTGAAATTACATGTGTCTACCTATCTGGCCATGCCTATAGTCCCTAATTTAGCTATCTCAGAATCAATAGGTTGAAAGCTTTACATTAATATGCAGAACTCTGCATGGCGAAAAACCTAAATCTCTTCGCCATGCGGACTCGCCTCTGCCTGCGTATTCTGCGGGAGGGGGGGAGCGAGGGGGAATCGATCGGGAGTGGTATACACAAACATCGTCATCGGTACATACGAGTACATGAATAATTAAGCAACTATTATTATACACATACATCGTCATCGGCACATACATCGTCATCGGCACATACATCGTCATCGTTCATTTTGGTGGATATCTAAAGAGTTCTCCGCCAGGCGTGACGACCTCATCAAGTATGAACCCCGCCAATTCCTCTTGAATGGCTCATATGCGTTCAAATGGTAGGAGTTGGTCCCGCATCCGTTCGATCTGAATATATATGAAGAATGGGCCGTCAATATATATATAAGAATAAAACTCAACACAATTGATGGTAATAAAATAATGTTGTGGACTTTGTTTACTTACTCTAAGTTGTTCTAGTGCGGCTTGGCCCGTCGCACATATCGTGTTGCGAATGAATTCGCAAACATAGTACCCACATAAGTTATTGCCGTGTCCCTGATGCGCGCACTTTACGAGAATAGAGAGTTCAATCAAAATAATAATCAATAAAGCATGATATAATGGAATTGAAAGCTAGCTAGTATTACTTACATTTTGGTCTACAAATGTTAGTTCTTCTGACCATTCACCCATGGCCCTGCCCGTGAACCTTTTCCAAACCCTGTCCGACAAAGAAAATGGATAAAGGAGTACTTAATTACTTATTGTCACGAAAGTTGCCGATCTAGTGCGATAATATGATTGAAATTAACTCTGGAGCATCTCTCTAAAGTTTGCCCATATCTCTTTTTATTTTCGTAACGAGTCCATGACAAGGACTTTTCCTGAGTCGGGTTGAATGACTAGCAGAATAAAGTGGAACCTACGCACGCATAACTCATCATCAGTTACACTTAACATCGAGTAAGCTGAAATAGAATGTGTACAAGAGAGAGGGTAACAGTACTCACGAGAAGTTGTAAGGCAATAGTATTTCCCTTTTGGTTTGTTGTCTCATTAAAGACGTTAGCAAGTAATCTTCTGTTTGCCCGGGTTTGGTTTCTACCACTTCTTCATGAACTCTATTTGGGTCAATGAACCCAATGTCAAAAGGGCCTCCTTTCCTGCATTCCATAACCTTTTTCCTGCATAATAGTATATACATATATGGTGAGCATATATATATACATGCAATTAATAAAGTGAATGAGATGAGATATAAATTATAGAAATAGTACTTACACACAATAAAGGCTGATGGCAGCTTTGTCGAGTTCCTTCTGATTGAATAGAAAATGCAAGTCTTGAATGTTGAAGTCGATCGCGTCATCTCCATGAAGAAAATATCATCTCTTATATGCGCCGTGATCCATTCTACCTTTCGTCTTGCAGAAATGAAGGTACCACTTGTGCAATTTTCGCATCTTTGTTGGTAGAGTCTTGAGCTCCTCTTTCTTGACTAGATTCTTCCCATACTTCCATGGCTGTATGGGGTTGACATCGCATTTGGGCAAGTTGTCTCCCATGAGGTTCAAGTATGCAATGTAAGTCATCCCCATCTCATTGGCCTTTCTTTGTAGCTCTGCCTCGTAATCATTTACGGAGGAGGCGTCCGTGTCGAACATTTGGAGCGGGCACATGATTGGTTTTCCTGCTCTCCGAGCATGGGAACTGTTTTCCGGGTGCCTCACGGTACTTTCAGTCTCCCTCGGCGCCTTGCATCCGCCTTCAAAATCTGGCTCGTAGTCCGGCACAAGTGGGGTTTCAGGTTTCAAAAGATTATTGTAAAACTTCTCCACCGGATCTATTTTCTCCTTTGGCTCGGCCCGTCTAGGTGCAAAGAATTTCTTGACCTGTTCTTCCGAGATCCTATTGGTCTCCTCGTCGCTGCGATTCCACGGTAAAACCGCAATGAATTGGCGGAAGGCTGCGGACGTAGTTTTTGAACTCTTTGGCGTCGGTTTCCTGATTTCTTTGTGGAAGTGCTCGATGCTCCTCGTGGTGCTCTTCCGCTTCTGTTGAGGAGATGGCTGAAGCAGGAGATGGCTGTGCCAGCAGAGATGGCTGACGGGCGGAGATGGCTGCCGCAGGAGATGTCTGCATGAGAGATAGCTGAGCGGCTCGAGGCCGACGCTGCGGAGGCGGGGTGCCAGTGACCTCAATTTAGAAGCACAATGTGTTCCTTCTTCCAAAGAATGGTTGTTTTCACCGCAAATTTGAGTTGAGTTTCCCTTCACCTGTAGCATGGTCAAGCTGCTTCCTCATATTCCTTCACAACCTCATCCACCCCGACAATAGCATAGCCATCTGAATCGGTCGGCGGTGGTAAGTTCCACCAGCTACGGGAGGTAAGGCATAGCCGACCACCTTAATGGATAAGCCCATTAATCTCACATGCAGCTCAGCGTGTTCGCTCTCCGTGATCTCATCCACGGGTATCGAGGACCCGTCATTTCAAGCGTGGGCTGCGTTCTCCGTGGAAGCCACCGCTTTTCAGAGATGCGGGCGCGGGCAGCTTCTAATGCAGGCTCTTCGTGCTGAGATGGGCCGGTAGCTTGATGGCTCATTGTGCATTCACTTGCGCTTGGCCGCAAGTGCATGTTCTATCTGTGTCATCCGCTCAGACGCTCTTTTTTTTTCTCGCGCCATCTGTAAGAGTCGCTCGACAGCAAACCCATCCTTCCATCATACCCCCGTTCCTCGTGCATGTCCAGGGTGTTCTTTTTTACCGATGGCGCGTGTGAGCTGGTCATTCTCTCTGTCGGGATGGAAGGTCCTGGCGGCTATTTCCTCGTATGCCGTGATGAGTTCAGTGACGGGTTTGGCAAGGAGGGTTGGGAAGATACACAATCCTGTTTCTGGGTCTAACCTTGCCCCGATTCTGTAGAACCAAGTCTTTGCACGTAGGTCCCACCCATCCGTCTGGGTGTGATCCCTCTCTCGCAGGCCTCTCAGCTTCCTCCCACTTAGGCCTCGAGATATGTAGCCACGACCCGTCCTCTGGTGATATTCCTTCTTGAGGCATTAAGTGTATTGGTTTCGACCTCTTTTTAGCTATAGCACTTTTTTATATGTCTCAAATTCGCCCAAATGAGGTCTTATCTTCGCATAATATCGTCTTGAAATTTGAGTCTCGCCTTTGACAAATTTGTTCAATTTTGTCTTCGATTCTGGAAAGCCTCAGCCATCTTCTTTAGAGTCCACTCTTTGACCTTTTCCTTTATAACGGGTTATTTTCATCCTCCTGGCGGAAGGATGAAATTTACCAACAACGAATTCCAAAGCGTTTCTTTGGATCTCATCGACAAAGGTACCGTCGCCGTTCTTTGGCTTATTCCAATTTTCAATTATGATTGGGATTTGGTCCCTAACAAGAACTCCACTGACGTACAAATTTGTCTGCCTTCTTGGGCTCCATCGGCCTGCCATCAACAGATCGCTTGATCGTGAACTTTGCACGATCTTTCAACCGGCAGCTCGCGTCTCGCTTGCTCTTTTTCGTAGAAGAAGATGGTTGCTGGCTGGTCGATCCAGAGGGCTAAAAGAACAAATAAGCGTTAATTAATACATGTAGAAGAAGATTGTTGGTGGAAGTCAGCAGAGGCTTAATCAATGCATATACCTCGCCGGACTTTGTAACCATTAAAATGCGTTCACCGGAGTCTTCATCTTCTCCATGACTAGTACTTGAGCTGTCGTCATCATGTCCCTCCAAGTTCAGATATTGTGAGGTGTCCTCATCAATAATGTTCTCCATTATTTCTTCTTCTTCAAGGTTTCTACTAAGTGGATCCATAGTTTCTAAAACAATAATATTATCTAGAGTAAGAGTGTAAACATTCAAGTGGACTTGGATTCATAGACAAATATACATATTATTCATACAAAAATACACAAATGAAATTAAAACCCTAAGGATGCTTGATCATTTTAAACAAGTTCAGGGTCCAAACCCTAATTCGGAGAAATCGGATGCATATGAGAGGGCTAGCTACAGATTGGCCGTGAGGTGGCGGCGTTGTAGAGCGACCTAGGGAGCGCGAGGTAGCGTGATGCGGCCTACCTAAAACGGGCGTTGTTCGAAAGAGGAGGCCGAGGCAAACATTATAGCAACGGAAAACAACTTGGCGTAATGATACAATGTGGAGGATGTCCCAAGATAGGCCCGCATCGGGGAGAAGCCACGACGCTCCCCAAAGAGCTGCCCGCGTAGTCCACCTTTTAAGGCCACCACCGACATCCGCGAACTCTAGCAATCCCCTCCACTTCCCTGTCATTGGCCCCAATCCGTGGACGCGCTCGCGTAGCCGCTCCTGCCCGCCACACCCGATGACGCGAGCTACCACGTCAAAGCTGTCTTCGTGTCCGATTTGATCCTAGCTACTACTAATAAGTACAATGGTTTGAAATCATACTTTCTACAAAGCTTGTTAGATTTCATCTTGGTACATCTGTTCGGAGGGGTTCGAGGGATCGGTCTTCGGATGGATTCCATGAGGGAGATCTTGATGTTCCGGGTTCTACGGTCGATGGGGAATCTTGGCATGGTTCAGTTCCTCGGTCCTCTTCCATGTTGTTATCATGAGCGAAGTTAGTCGATGTGGGCTCAGAAATCACCACACCAAAAACACAACATGCACAGTTAGCATCGAGAATCGATTGAGCGAACACGCCGCGAGAGCTCGCGTGGGGAGGCCGGCTCCGGCAAGGAACTGCTCGGGCGGCGACGGCAGGCAACGGCGACGGAGGACCCGGGTAGGCGGCGGCGGCGTATGAGGGCGCCCGGCGGCGAGTGCGATAAAAGGCGCCCGGCGACATCGCGATAAGGCTACGCACTGCAGAGGCGCCCGGCGGCAGCTGCGATAAGGCGGCGCGAAGGGAGAAGCAGAGGGCGACGGTAGCGCGTCCGCTAGCTCACCACGTCGGGGTTCTTGTAGGCGCCGTCGTCGGCGCCGATGGCGCATGCGGTGATCGTCGGATTCGGTGGCGCGTGGTGGCGGTGGCGGTCGTGGCTTGGTGGCGCAGCGCGGTGGCGATGGCGGCGCCTGCGATGGCGGCGGCGAGGGCTGGAGGGCTTCGATCGGTGGCGGTAGCGCGTGGCGGCGAGGATCGATCGCTCGGGGAAGAAAGGAAGGGATGGCATTTAATACCCCCTTTAACACGGTTGGTGGAACCGGTGTTAAAGAGGGGCGTTCAAGATGAGCATTAACCCCCTTTAACACGGTTCGGCCGAACCGGTGTTAAAGAGGTATGTGCGGAAAGCAATAAATCCCTTTAACACGGTTCTGTCTAGAACCGGTGTTAAAGAAACATTTCATGCATTAAAGGGGCATTTTAATTCAAAAAATATGATATGAATTTAGAAAATTCATATCTTTTTCATTTCAACTCAGAAAAATATGAATAATATATCATAATTTTCAGAAAAATAATATCTATCCATTCATGTAAATCATTTTATATTTACTTTACATAAAATTTTTCAAAATAATTAAAACACTTACATATAAATTTTGATTATTCAATTCAAACAAAAATAAATTGTTAAATCCTAAAACTTTGAACATAAGAAATATTAAGCATCTAAAAAATGATTTTTATTAGATCAAATCATATTTTAATGCCGCATCTTTTGGATTAACATTTTTTAATTGATTGGATATTTAAATGTCGCGTCTTTTGTATACACTTGAATCTCACCAAGCCTCGCTCAACTTGCATTGTAAGGTGGTCTAGTATTTTTGTAAAATGTGTTGGTGGTTTTTTGAATTAGCCATTTGGTGGTTGCTTCACAAAACCGTCCGTTTTTTATGCTCGAAAAATGGAAAATGCCTTTTTGGTGCGATAAAAAGGAAAACTTCCTCTTGCAACATTGTTTGCCATGCCATGATGCACATGTATGCACAATATGGCCATATTATCACAAACTATGCCTTGATTCTAGCCATAACATTGGTCATTTGACCCGAAAGCCAAGAAACCTCGAATGAGATAGGTCATTTTGAGATACATAAAAGAACTGAAAATTAAGATACATGGCCAGATTAAGTAACAATCGGCCGAACTGGAACTGAAAATTAAGATACATAAAAGAACTGAAAATTAAGATACATGGCCAGATTAAGTAACAATCGGCCGAACTTGTTTCGGAATGTTGGAGTGATTCACCATGCTCCGCCTACACCTAATACTCGCCATTGTAGTCGTCGTACTGCCGCCGTCATTGCTGCCGTCGTCGGGGTCGTAATTGAACCTCTGGGAGAATGCGTGGGCTGGACTTGAGGGTAGCGTGGGCTGGACTTGAGGTAGCGCAGGGGGTTAGAGTCGGCGGCGGTGTCATAGGCCATGATGCTCTGGAGTCCGAGTGCCACCATAGCCGACGGCCGGCCTCGTTGAAGTTAGGAGGAGGTGGGCCGTCCTCCTGCAGCGGCGCCCTCTCACGCAGATCCACGAAGAAGGCTTCCCAAGTAGGGAAATAGTCGGGATGCCATCTGGGATTCCTCCGCTGCTCCGGCGTGAGCTCGAAGTAGTAGCTATTTGTGATGGCCATCCGGCGCGCCACACCTAGAGGGACAGGAGGAACCGGCACGCCTCGGCCTTTCGACATCCGGTGACGGGACACGATGATCCGGCGGGGGGTAGTTCGAGGCGCAAAGCGCCTCCGCCTCCCTTGGGGTTAGTGCTACGGTGGAAGCCATGGGAAAGAGTGATGAGGTTGCAGATATGAGTCTAGAGATGTGCAATGACAATGGAGGCCAACCGTACATATATATATATAGTGAACTAGCGGGAAGAACTGGAGGGAAGAACTGGCGGGAAGAAAAATGGCGGGAAGAAAAATGCCGGGAAGAAGAACTGGCGGGAAGAAAAATGGCGGGAAGAAAAACGGGAAGAAAAATGGCGGGAAGAAAAATGGCGGGATGAACCTTTAGTCCTGGTTGGAGACACCAACCGGGACTAAAGATGAACCTTTAGTCCCGGTTGGAGACACCAACCGGGACAAAAAACACGAGTCAACACTAATAATAGGGGTGAGTGTCGACATTATGTCGTGCGGCGTGTACCTTGTCCCGGATGGTGTCACCAACCGGGACTAAAGATGAACCTTTAGTCCCGGTTGGAGACACCAACCGGGACTAAAGATGAGTGTCGACATTATTTCTTAAGTGTCGACACTATGTCGAGCTGCTTGTACTATAAATAGGCATCCTTGTGAGTCCAGTCCTCCAGCCAGTTTGAGGCTATGCCTTACCTCCTTTCGAGAGCAGGGACACCACTACAGCCGATTTCGGGAGATGCCGAAGCCGGTCCTCGGCATCTCCGAGAAATGTCATAGGCACTCCTAATATGTGAAATTAGTTAGCTCCAGTGTATTGATCTAGTTAGAGAAGTTACAAAGCTGCAAGATGGTTTTCGAGAGCAGGGACACCACTACGGCCAGTTCGGGGAGATGCCGGAGCCTAGTCCTCCGGCATCTCCGAGAAACTGGTCATAGAGGCACTCCCTAATATGTGACCGCGCGCGTTTGGAGATCAGATCTTAATGGTAAGTACGAATCGGGACAACTTCTTCTCATAGTCCCGGTCCATCCACAAAACATGACTAACACTCAAGACATGTCCTTCCTTATGATCGCTTCAGACGTAACCATGGAGCATCTTCTTTACTTAACGGAATGCTTGGGTCAGTTTTCACTGTGAAGGGCGGAATTTCATCAAACTTATTATAATCTTCTGACATGTCTGTCTTGTCCTCGATTCCCACGATGTTTCTTTTCCCTGAAAGAACTATGTGACGCTTTGGCTCATCATATGATGTATTCGTTTGCATATTTTTTCTTTTTTTGATGCGGAGGACATGTCCTTCACATAAAAACCTGAGCCACATCATTGGCTAGGATGAATGGTTCGTCTAAGTTCTTCATAAGATTGTTGAGATCCACGTTGTCATTCCATACTTCTTGTCTACCTCAACCCCTCCTCTGTTAGCTTGACCCATTTGCATCGAAACAAGGGGACCTTAAAATTAGGTCCATAGTCAAGTTCCCATATCTCCTCTATGAACCCATAATACGTGGTCTTTTGCCCATTGTCTTCTGCTGCATCGAAGCGGACACCACTGTTTTGTTTGGTGCTCTTTTTATCTTGGCCTATCGTGTAAAATGTATTCCCATTTATCTCGTCCCCTTGGAAAGTACATACGATCGAAGATGGTGTCACAGCCAACAAGTACTGATCCCTAACAGTGGTGTTATTCGTGAGAAGTCTTTGCAGACCGCCAAAACTCGCCATGTGTTCACTTATAATCCATTCATGAGACTGCCCCGGGTGTTTGAGGCGTATTAAATTCTTGTGTTCATTGATATACGGGGCAACCAAGATAGATCTTTGTAAAACCGTGTAGTGTGCTTGATTGAGAGAATGCCCGTCCCTACATATCATTGCTTTACATCCTAGGGTGCCTTTTCCGCAGTCTCCCTCACGTCGTGATTACGGAACACCAATCGCCTTAAGGTCATGAATAAAATCAACACGAACTCAATGACCTCCTCTGTTACATAGCCCTTGGAGATGCTTCCTTCGGCCTAACGGTTATGAACATATTTCTTTAAGACTCCATGTACCTCTCAAAGGGAACATATTGTGTAGAAATACAGACCGAGAATGGCAATCTCTTCTACTAGGTGAACCAGGAGATGCGTCATAATATTGAAGAAGGATGGTGGGAACACCAACTCAAAGTGACAAGACATTGGGCCACATCTTTGTAACCACAGTAGGCTTTACGGATCGATTACCTTGAGATATTGCATTGAGGAATGCACATAGCTTCACAATGGGTACTCGAACATTTTCAGAAGCTCCCTCAATGCAATCGGAAGCAATTGTGTCATAATCACGTGGCGATCATGAGACTTGAGGTTTTGGAATTTTTCTACGCCATATTTATTATTCCCTTTATATTCGAGAAGCGACGGGACCTTGATACTGCTCGGACATTCAAAAAGATTTCCTTCTGTTTTGGTAAGGCGTGGTGGCGGAGTTAAGTGGCATCGTTTACCCTTCTCGTTCTCGGGATGCATAGGCTCTTGAGGCCTTGACGCGTTCTGGTCTGTCGTGCTTCGGTGTATCTTTTGTCTTCCCATACACTCCTAGAAAGCCTAGCAGGTTCACGCAAACATTCTTAATCACGTGCATCACGTCGATTGAAGCGGACCTCTAAGACTTTCCAATAGGGTAGGTCCCAAAATATAGATTGCTTCTTCCACATGGGCGTGTCCACATCGTCATTGAACAGATACTGCCGGGACCTTTTCCAAAGATTACTTGTAGGTCCTTGACCATACCAAATACCTCCTCACGATGCGGAGGACAGGCTTCCTCCGGGAGTTACGCAGACGTTTGAAATGCTTGCCTTTCTGTCTTCTTGGATGCAGGTTCGGAAGAAATCGACGATACCCTAGGTACACAACCTTCTTACATTTATCCAAATATACACTTTCGTATCATCTAAACAGTGTGTGCATGCATTGTATCCTTTTTTGTACGTCACGAAATGTTACTAAGAGCGGGCCAATCATTCATGGTTCTGAAAGCAATGCTCGTAGGTCAAATGGCTCCCCTTTGTGCTCATCCCACACATCGTACACCTGGTTTGGCCCACATGTAAAAAGTTCTTCAACTAATGGCCTTAGGTACACATCAATGTCGTTGCGGGTTGCCTCGGGCCTTGGATGAGCACGGCATCATAATGAACTTCCTCTTCATACACAACCAAGGAGGAAGGTTATAGATACATAGGGTCACAGGCCAGGTCTTTGACTGCAGCTGCTCACCAAAAGGATTCATGCATGCTTAGACCAAACCTTAAGTTCCTTGCGTCACGTGCGAAGTCCGGGTACTCTCGCTCGACTTTTCTCCACTGTGACCCATCAGCGGGGTGTCTCAACATCGCGTCTTTCTTACGGTCTTCCATGTGCCATCGCAACAACTTGGCATGCTCTTTATTTTTGAAGAGACGTTTTAACCGTGGTATTATAGGAGCATACCACATAATCTTGGCGGGAACCTTCTTCCTAGGGGCCTCGCCCTCAACATCGCCAGGATCGTCTCGTCTGATCTTATACCACAGTGCAGTGCATACCGGGCATGCATCCAAATTCTCGTACTTCTCACCGCGGTAAAGGATCACGGTCATTAATGCGCATGTATCTTCTGCACGTCTAATCCTAGAGGGCAGACAACCTTCTTTGCTTGGTATGTCTTTGTCGGGCAACTCATTATTTCTTGGAAGAATATTCTTCATTTTACCAACAACTTTGAAAATCTTGCTGTCGGTCACACCATTCTCGCCTTCCATTGCAGCAAATCCAGTGTGGCACCTAGCTTTTTGTGGCCATCTTCGCAAGTTGGATACAACAATGTTTTGTGATCCTTTAACATCTGCTCCAGCTTCTCCTTCTCCTTTTCAGTTTCACATTCTTCCTTTGCATCAATAATGGCCCGACCAAGATCGTCATCAGGGCCCATCTGCTGTCTCTTGATCTTCATTATCTACCCCCTTTGCAGTATCATCATATTCAGGATACATATTATGATAGTTTTCATCATCCTCTTCTTCGTTGTCTTCCATCACAACCCCTTTTCTCCGTGCTTGGTCCAACAATTATAGCTGGGCATGAAACCGGATCAAAGCGGTGGGCGTGAATGGTTCGGTATTTGAGTAGTCTTTCTTGTTACGACGGTAAACACACGGACAGCACATAAAACCATTGTGACCACGGTTTGCATTAGCCACAACGATGAAATTTTGGAGGCCCGTAATGTACTCGGAAGTGCGGCGGTCACCGTACATCCATTGCCGATTCATCTGCATTAATATGTAGTATATATCAAAAAATAATAGGGAGATGACCATTTATATATATAGTACATCAATGCCACATGAAACTATAGTTGCCGACCTCGACCGAGACGGAAAGAGCAACAAGAAAGCTTATTTTGAGCTCTCGGGCATTTCACCGAACACCTCTAGTGCATATGAAAAAAACACAAACTAGCACTCTTCACACCCTCTTGCTAGGCTCCAAAATGTGAAAGAATGGAAGAGTGGGGTGTGTGTGGGCTGGGGTGGTGTCTTATATAGCCCCCCCTTTAACACCGGTTGCAGGGACCTTTAACACCGGTTCGTGCCACGAACCGGTGTTAAAGAACTCCTTTTGCCGCAGGTACGGCCCCCCTTTAACACCGGTTCTGCTTGGGGTGTGTGTGGGCTGGGGTGGTGTCTTATATAGCCCCCCCCCCCTTTAACACCGTTTCATGCCACGAACCGGTGTTAAAGTCTGTGAACCATTGTTGCAGGACCTTTAACACCGGTTCGTGCGAACCGGTGTTAAAGAAACTCCTTGGCAGGCCGCGCTGATGCGGCCCCTTTAATACCGGTTCGTAGAAGAACCGGTGTTAAAGCCCCTTTTCGGGATCAACAAAAGACCTCGTTTCCACTAGTGCGGGTTACTAATGGATCGACCATTTGTTTTTCTATGTGAATGAAAGGCTTCTGCAGTTCTCTAAATTTTTCATGTCGCATCAATGTGGTGGGCAGTGTTTATATGAGATAGCTGAAAAGACTTACTGAATGTGCCTTATAACTCTGTCAAAGTTGCCAGCGTGCCGCCTGGCCCGTCCTTCACGACACCATAGAATGCTACCATGTTTGGATGATGAAGCCTTGACAGAATCTCAGCTTCTCGCCAGAACTCTTGTGCCTAAAAAACAAAATATTCAGAGCATCGTTACAGGAAGCCAACCAAGATCTCCATTCTGCTGAAATTTGAGCCGTGGTATGTGAAAATGTTCAGTAATGCCCATGTTCAGAGCCTACTGTCATGCAGTATGCAGTAGCCAGATGCGGAAAGGAAACTAGCATATGCCTAACAGACACAAGTAGGACGAGGGTTCAGGAGCTTACTAATCTTTCTTGCTCAGAAGATCGGCCTGTGAAACAACGCTTCTTGATGCGCTTAATAGCTAGTACATCAGTTCCTCTACATTTTCCATGGTACACAGTTCCGAAAGTGCCAGAACCAAGTTCCCTAAGCTCGCCTAAGTTTGTAATCTCGAATCAGGCTTTCGCCCCGTTTTATAAATAAAGCAACATCCGTCCGGTCTGTCCACCACACAAGACGGCCACAGCCAAGGGAAAAAGAAAAAGGTATCACAACACCGCTGGGGCAACATCACATAAGCGCCCAAGAATAAAGACAAAAAAGGCCAGGTAGCAAGAGAGCGCGCTAATGACCACCAGGCGACACGTGCGACAGAGTAGGAGGGGGGCCGAGAAGGGGAGCGCCGCCGTCCTCAGGGCTCGCAGAGCGTCGTCGAAGTCGGACCGATCACGCTGGCGCACCAGGGGAGACCACTGCTGAAGGAAAGCAAGCAAAGCAAAAATACAGTCAGAAGCGCGAGCGGGATAGATCCTCTCAATCACCATCTTGTTTCCGGACATTCCAGAGAGTACAAGACATGGCCGCAAACACGAGCCAAAAGAGGCGGCGCACTTTACCGGCCCTATTGGCCTGGGACTGAAGAAACTTCCCAAGATCCTGAGCCTGCCAGGCCGGACCCAGAGCCTCCCGGACAAAGCTCCATAAGAACTGGGCCGCCGAACACGAAAAGATAATGTCGGCGCAAGTCTCCGAGTCCACATAGGGGACACCGGCCGGTGCCGGGCCATTACGCAACAGCCACGCGGAGCGCAACGGTTTGCGACAAGCGCCACGAATCACGAATACTAAGGGGGAGGGGGCTTTCCAGAGGGGGGACGTCCACCGCAGCTCCGGGCCATGGAAGAGGGCCCGGTAAGCCGAGCCCACCGAGAACTCTCCCGAGGGAAGGAGACGCCAAGAGACCGTGTCGGGGCCTCCCGAAAGAGAAACGGGGAGGGAAGCCATAAGCTGCAGGAACTCCGCTGTCTCACCCGTATTGAAGGTACGACGAAACACGAGGTTCCAGCGACCCTCGCTGAAGGCCTCGGCAGTGAGGGCCGACGGGGCAGCGGAGATAGCAGGGAACCGGACCCTCAACAGGATCTGAGATAACCACGGGTCCAGCCAGAAGCGGGTCCCCTGACCATTCCCGACGGCGAAGTCAATGCCTAACCCAATGAAATGCTTGATCTCCTAGATGGCTCGCCAGAATTGGGAGCCCTCCCGGCGATCGCAAGCCAAGAGCGGCCGGCCCCGAAGGTACTTGGCCTTAATGAGTTGCAGCCACAGACCCCCGTCATCCCTAAGGATACGCCAGACCCATTTCAGCATCAGGGCCACATTGAAGCAGCGAGAGTCAAGGATCCCAATGCCCCCAAGGGATTTGGGGGCGCACACATCAGCCCATTTCACCATATGGTACTTCTGGTGACCGTCCCTAGCTGCCCAAAAGAACCTAGGCAACTCCTTGGCAAAGTCGGCATGGGTTCCCTCGGGAATCAAGTACAGCCCTATCTGGTACATAGGTAAGCTCGAGAGACAGGAGTTGATTAGAACCGACTTGCTGCCGTTAGTCATGAGCCGCGCTCGCCAGGTTTCCGCTTTTGAGCGAACCCTCGTGACCAAGGGGGAAAGGTCCCTAATCAGCACTCGCGTCTCCCGAATGGGCATCCCCAGATAAGAGATGGGGAAATCGGCCAACCTGCAGTTGATATTGTCTGCAATTCGCTGACGCTCCTCATCCGAGTATCCCAGCACGACCACTTCACTCTTGTCAAAATTGATCTTTAACCCTGACATGTCTTCAAAGAAGAGGAGAAGGAATTTAAGGTTGATGATGTCAGATCTGATCCCTACACCATGATCATAGTGTCATCCGCATATTGGAGGTGGGAGACGCCCCCTCCAGGAATCAGATGCCCTACCACACCAGAGATGTGGCCAGAGATCTTGCCAGGGCATCAACTGCGGCGTTAAGCAAGAGTGGGGAGATCGGGTCCCCTTGTCTAACCCCGCAGGATGGGGAAAAAAGGGGCCAATCTTGCCGTTGATGTTGATCGTTGTCCTCCCGCTCATCACGAATTGCATGATCCAGCAGATCATGCGGTCATCAAAGCCCCTCCTCTCCAATACTAACCTCAAGAAAGCCCAATCCAAACGGTCATAGGCTTTCTGGAAGTCCAGCTTCAGGAATACCCCTTTCTGTCGACATGCCTTGACCTCATGAATGATCTCATGAAGTGAAAGTACGTCATCATGAATGAGGCGTCCCTTAAGGAAAGCGAACTGGAGGGGGTGCGTAAGCCTCTCCATGACCGGGGCAAGCCGGATGGCATAGACTTTCACAAAGAGCCGTTGGATGACATTTATGACCGTGATCGGGCGGAATTGGCGAATATCAGTAGCCCCCACGACCTTGGGAATCAGAGTTATAACACCAAAGTTCAACCGAGACATGACTAGCGTCCCGGTGAAGAACTCCTGGAACATCGGTAGGATAACCGACTGGAGCTGCTCCCAGAAGGTCTGGAAGAAGCTCACCGGCAGCCCATCAGGTCCAGGAGCCGAGCCAACCTTCATGGATTTTAGGGCCTCCGCCACCTCACCCGGGAGAAAGGGACGGGTGAGGTCCGCATTCTCCGCAAGGGTGACCAAGGCCCCTACCGACCAAAAGTCAGTAGCCAAGGAAAGTCCAGAGGAGGGTGACGACGAGAAGAGATCCTTGTAGAACGCATAAATATGAGAGGACAAAGCCTTGGGGGATTCCAATAGGGAATCCCCCTCCCAGAGGCAGGGGATCAAGCACTTACTCCTCCTGCCATTAGCGATGGCATGGAAGTAGGCAGTGTTCGACTCCCCCTGGACAGTCCAATTCTGGCGACTCCGTTGTCGCCAGAACGCCTCCTCTCCCTTGTAGATCTCCATAATGGAGGTCTCAAGGGAGTACCATGGGACCAGTCCTTGACCGAGAGGCCCAACAGATCGGCTTCCCGATCCAAGGCCTGAATCTCGCTCAAGATGGCGTCCTTTTGGGCCCTGAGCTCCGCCCCCACGTTGGCCCCCCAGCCCCTCATGAATTGGCGTGCCAGTCTAGCACAGTGGTGCCAGACATCCACCGCACAATAAACACGAGGGGGACAGCCGCCGCCGCAAGCCACTTGGCTCGAACTGTCTCCACGAATCCCTACTTCTGCAGCCAGATGGACTCAAAGTGAAAACGGTTGAGCCGTGGTGTGCGGCCCCCTCCGGAGGAGAGAAGGAGGGGCGTGCCTAAGTTTGTAATGCCATGAGATGCTTTTGGATGCGTAATCCTTGAAATATCATCTCTTCCCTAAGTACTATTTCAAGTCAGAACTTCGTTGTATCTTGTTACTTTTCACATCGTCGTGCTTGGCAGCTCCTCTCTCCAAGAGAGTATTCAAGTGCATTTCTAACTTTAGTACTCAGTCTACTTTGCCTCTGTTTCCTTTGTCTTCCAATCTCTTAATTTACTAGAAGCACACTTGGCTTAACTAGACACAAGATTTCCTCTATAATCATTTGATACAGCACTGTATCGTTTTGTTTTAAATAATCGAATCTGGACCAGTGAAAGATCGAAAGAGTACTTATTGTCTACTGTATAGTTTTCTTCAGAAGTTTTTCGTAACAGTTTTTACAACCCTTTTGTATAGCAATGGGAGACGAGTTATCTTAATGTTAGATGCATACATGAATATTCACACTCCATACACCTTAATGCTGGAATATCCGAGCACATCGGTTGTTGATGTTTAATGTGGTTGTTTGGCTGGTGGCATAAATGAGCTAGGAGGAGGAGGAGGAGGAGGAGGTTGAGAGGCCAAGATGTCCTTACGGCCGGTGCCATTTTTGCTGTAATTTGGTTGCATCCGTTAATGTGAATCAGATTTCGACTTGTAGTTCGTCTCTTTTTACAGTGGACTTTGCAGGACGCTGATGGTTCTGCAAAATACGACGAGTAGATACTTCTTCCTTAGAGCATCTCCACTCGTTGGCCGAACCCAGACCGAAATCCGGACTTTTTCCGGCTGGACGGCGCAAGTTTTCGGTCTGGGTACGCCCAGTTTTCCACTCGGCTACCCAGGCCGAGTACTCAGGCGGACAACAAACGGCTATATATTTGAATCTGCATAGTTTCCGCCGGAGAGTGCTCGGCCATAAGGTATTCGACAGATGCGCCTACATGTTCGGCGACATATTTTTATTATATAACAGGGGAAGCAACGATCAGTCAGCGATGGGGATGGCCTCCTGAGGCGTGGCCGACGCGGCGTTGTCGTCCGTCTCGCCGGCGAAGGCCCCCGGGTTGGAAGAAGTCGAGGCAGAGCTCGGCGTGGGAGCGTTCGGCGCTGGTTCGTTCGGCGCAGAGCTCGGCGTGGAGGCAGGGGAAGCCGTGGTCATGCCCTCCAGGATGGCCTGCCGTTGCGCCATGTACCAGGCCTTGACCGGCGAGCTCATCTTCGACGTGTCCTCGCCGCCCATGAGGAACTTGAGGTCCGTGTGGCGCTTCTTGGCGGCGTAGTTGGCCCTTCTCGGCGAGGCTGGCTTTCTTCCCGGCGAGGCTGGCCTTGATGAGGTCTTCCTTCGCTGGCAGCAGCAGCCGGAGCCAGAGTGGTGGGTACGGCGCGGCCATCAACGCCGAACGTGTCGCCGCCGCCTGCTTCGCCTTTGCCATCGCCTGTTCTTCCGCCGCCGCCTTCACCATCGCCTTCTCCTCCTTCGCTTGCTGCTGCTGGAGCTTCGCCCTCTCCTTCCTGTCCTTCCGCTCGGCCAACGAGATCTGCCTGATCTGCTCCCTCTTCTCCCACTCCGCCGAGGACATGCCCTCCGGCTTGGTCGGCGGCGCTCTCGGCTTCCTCGCCTTCTTCTCCGCCGGACCCTCGCCGAGGATCGATCTGGGTTGGACGAAACTCTTGGGCGGCATGGCGGGCGCCGTGATCGGTGGAGCTTCAGCGTGGGGGAATGGGGGGAGAAAGGCGGGAGGAGGAAGAAAAGGGCGGGGAGCTCGGCGAATTGGCGGGAGTGGTGCCTTCACTCGCCGACAGAGCTGGCCCACGCCTGTTTTTGCTGAGTCCGGCGTTCCCAGGGCATACCCGGGATCCTGGGTAGGCCGGACCAAAACATGCCGAAATCCGGACGAAAATAGGTCCTTGGGTACGCGACTGGGCGATTTTCGGCGTCCGGATCGGCCTCCTGGGTAGGCGAGTGGAGATGCTCTTATATTTGAAGGGGTTTCGTAGCATAGTAAATCAAAAATTTCTACGGATGCGAACGGGGAAGCCAAGATCTAATCTAAGAGATGCAAACAACGGGGGGGGGGGGGGGGGGGAGATCTTCATACCCTTGAAGAAATCGCACAGCGGAACGTTGAACGGAACGTGGTTGATGTAGTCGTACTAGCCTTCTCCTTCTCGCGATCCGATCCGATCCAACGCCGCAAGTGGCGACGCCTCTGAGAGATGCACACGTACGGCACCTCGACGTCTCATCCTTCCTCGGTCCAGCAAGTGGGGTGGAGAGATAGATTGGATCTACAACACGACGGCGTGGTGCAAAGGTGGAGAGTTTACGTGGCGGGGCCGCTTGCCTTGGTCGGAGAGAGAGAGAGAGAGAGAGGAGGGCAGCAACTAGGCGGCTAGGGTTTGAGGAGGTGTGTGGGGAGGGTGCGCCCCTGCCCTCTTTATATAGAGGGTTGGCCGGCTGCCCTTGCCCCTCCTCCAATCCCTAGGGCCGGCGGCCACATGGGGTGGAGTGGGGGGCAAGTTCCCCCCCTTCTAGAAGCTCTCCCTAGGGTTTCCCCTAGGGCTTGGCCGGCTGGGCCTATGGGGCCTTGTGCCCCTAGACAAATGTGGCCAGGGCACTCCCTTGTAGGCCCACGCCCCTCCCTACAAGTGGGGCCACGTTGGTCCCACTCCGGAAGCTTCTAGAACCTTCCGGTACAATACCGAACATTCCGAAATCCAAAAACTGCTTCCCCTTATATGAATCTTATTCTCCGGACCATTCCGGAACCTCTCGTGATGTCCTGGATCTCATCCAAGACTCCGAATAAAAACTCATAAACCAATTATCCATTCTATCCTAGCGTCGAGACACGTTAAGTGTGTGACCCTACGGGTTCGAGAATATGTAGACATGATCTTCTATAAATAATCAACAGCGGGATCTGCAAACCCATATTGACTCCCACATATTCATCGATGATCATATCGGATGAACCACGATGCCAGGATTCAATTAATCCCATTTATATATATATATATTCCCTTCGTCACGCGATATTTTACTTGCCCAAGATTCGATCGTTGGCATCGGCATACCTAGTTCAATCTCGTTCACAGCAAGTACTTTACTTGTTCCGTAATCCGATATCACTTTATGATTAACTCCTTAACCACTTTCTTGCAAGCGGTGTTGATATCGCTTACCGAGTGGGCCCGAAGTATATCTCTCTGACTTGGGAGGGACAAATTCCATCTCGATACATACAACCTAACAAGTACTTTCTGATCACCTGAGAGACACCTTTATGATCACCCTCTCATAGGATGACGTTTGATGACCTCAAAGCTTTCTTCCGATACCAGGGAGTTGCATTATCTCATGGTCTAAGGAATACAATATTTGATATAAGAAAAAGCTTCGCAAAGATGAACACGATGACACGATCTAATTGGTCTGCTTGATTTGGGTTTGTCCATCATATCATTCTCCCAATGACATGATCTCATTATTAATTGACAACTCATATCTATGGTTAGGAAACCTTAACCATCATTAATCAATGAGCTAGTCCATAGAGGCGTACTAGGGACACGGTGTTGTTCATAAACCACACAAGTATCAAAGTTTCCGCTTAATACAATTCTAGCATGGAATATAAACTTTATCGTGAACTAGAATTATAATAATA
This sequence comes from Avena longiglumis, assembly GCA_030063025.1. Taxonomy (NCBI): domain Eukaryota; kingdom Viridiplantae; phylum Streptophyta; class Magnoliopsida; order Poales; family Poaceae; genus Avena; species Avena longiglumis. Next base: position 546,230,569 of record CP125973.1, on the reverse strand, counting down.
ACATCTTTATTATTGCCTCTAGGACATAATTCCAACAATATTAGTTTTCCCAAACGTTAAATGGTCTCATGTTAGTGGCGGAGGGACTATGCCCGGATCAGTATAACTAACCTGACATATCGTATATCAAAAGGGAAATGATATGCCTCCCCCGGGGGATAGCATCCCTGTAACACCCTCAGAATCGGCCCTATGCAAGTTTCAGCGCTTCCCGCCAAAACCCGCATAGAAACGATTCAAAGGTGCCCACCAGGCACTTGCGTGCGGGTGGAGAACGAAGTAATACCATTACACAATAGTCCTCGATGGAACCCACAAAACATATATATACAACAGCGACTCAAAGAGTCAAGAATACAAATATGCAGTACAAAGATCCAAATCACCTTTAAAACGATACAGCGTCCGAGTACGGACAAGATGCAAATTGAGCTAAGAGCCCTGAAGAATAACCAATGGCGTCCATAACCCTGCCCAGGCCAAGCCGGAAGGGTAACCCTGCTAACGACGTCGATCTCAAAACCTGCTTAAACAAAAGGGTCGACAAAGGGCAAAGGAAAAAGAAGGCGGTCGTCTTGAGGCCGATACAGCGAGGCTAGAATTGGCGGTCCTCGCCTACATAGGTATGGTGGTGGGCGCGGTATGCATGCACTAAACAACCTATAGAGACTCGAGACAACTGTCGGCTATCAGAGAGGGATAATAAAGACCTATTCGGAACCATCCTGATACTACCACCAAACATACCCATCCTGGTATTTCCCCCTCGAGACCAAACGAGGAAGTCAACCGAGGAACTCACACAGTTGGCAGTTTTATTCATTCCGTTATAGTGGCGGCAATTACTAGTCAAATATAGATAATCATCCTGATATAATAAGCAGTGGGCAATTTTAGTTAACCATTCCGTTGTAGTTGCAACACTTACTAGTCAGATACAATTAACATGAGATATCCCAAACCCAGCAGTTGTTGGTACTTTTATTTGGCCATTCCGTTATAGTGAAGCTGATTTCTAGTCATATCGGATACAAGTCAAATTATAACAGTAAACTTTAGTTATAGTTGTCTATGATCGAGAACTGTGCTCCAAGTCGTCCATAACCGCGGACACGGCTTCTCGAAAAGATTTAACCCTGCAGGGGTGCACCAAAGTTCCACGCACCTACACCCTTGTTGTCGGATCGGTAGGTACAAGATCACAAAACATACACCCAACGGTATGTCGACGGGGTTTGGACAGCGTTTCCCAGACCCAAAAGCAAGCACGGGGCCACCCACTAAGCTACCCATAGCGAAGTCGTCGGTCTCGAGACGGACTCGGGGTTTTCGTCAATGGTCAGAACGATTGGGAACCCGAAAGTGTGACTGGGCTTGTCGATACCGCGAAAACACTCCGCTTACCTAAACAATATAGATGCTCCTCGCACAATCTTAAATAAAGCAGTAAAGCATGGCATAAGTACAGAATAGTAATAAAGCCCCAAACTACTTGTGGCCCCCAGTACAGTACTTTGAAATCAGGTACTAATCGATGGGGGTGCCCATACACCCCACCTGTGGTTAGCGCGCTCGATCTCGAAATAGGTGTCAAGAACTCGGGGTCCTACGGGACACAAGTGGACGGTTAACAACCAAATAACATCTATTGCCCACCTGTGCCTCTGCATTTACCTACTTCAATTTTAGTTATTAAACAATAATTAAAGCCATGATCATCTCCAACATTAAACATGCGGCAATACTCCAACAACTATGGTACTTGACGACACGCAACAGCACTTGAGCAAGCGACTACGACGCGCAAGTCCAACTATCTACCAATCAACAGGTAATAGGGTGTGCCCAAGGCAATATAAGGCTGCAAGGGATATCACGGGTACGAAAACTAGAGCAACGCAACACAGATAACAATAGATCAACAGGAGGGAATAAATACTATAAAAGTAAGATAGGTAGAAAGGGGGAGATGCTCGCCTGGAAAATATTGCCGAAGTTTCATAACCGAAGAACTTGTCGAAGCTCACAACATCTCATCGTCCTATCCGGAAAGAAGCAAACACTAAAAGGCACAAGCGATGCAGCAATTACAACTAATGCGGAAGAATCAACATGATCATTATATGATGCATGGCATAGCAATTTGATTATGCAAACTGTGTTGAAAAATATGGCATGATCATGGCATATTGATGATATGATATTAGTAAGGCATTCTCAACAAGAAATGATTATTTTCTCATTTTATTTAACATGTTTCCCTTGCATAAACAATTCTGATTTTAAAACTGCTCTTAATGCATGATGCAAATGATAACATGGATATCATGGTTGGAGAGGTCTCGTCGCACCGATCGATTTGGACATATTATTTACCAAATTCGGATATACAGATTTAAAGTTATGAATTTATTAAGAAATACCATTTATTAACAATTAAATTATTTCGAAATTTCAAATTGTTCAAATTATATTATAGATAGCATAAATAGATTCCTCACATTTTTATGATTCAAAAACATATATTATTTGTATTATTTGAAATTATATATTCTAACCAATATTACAGTCAAAGTTAGTCAAATGGAGTCAAAGTCAAAGGTTTGACTAGATAGAGTTAACTCAGAAAATATTTGAAATAAGATTTGAATTAACATTCAAAATTGATTAACATTTTGTATGGAGAGTTTCTGCAAGTTCAAATTCATTTGAAAGTTACGAACTAAATTAGGTATATTCAATTTCTTGAATTTTATTAAGTTAGAAAATATCCTAAGACTTTTCTTACTCAGAGGCAACCTACACCCAGAAGAGGACAGGTGGGGTCAGGAGATGGACGGGGTCCCACGCGCAGGGGATAGCTGGGCGGTGACACGTGTGCAGGCCAGGGTGTGCGGGTTGAGGTCCAGAAAACTGTGGGGATCTTTTTGCAAAAAGGATAAGAGACACATAGATTGATCTCTGACAAAACTGTATCGCTCGTGCAAAAATAGTCAGCTGAAGACAACTACGGGCGACGATGGCGAGAAAACGGATGCATATTTCGTGACTCCATAAAAAGGAAAGGTTTAGAGGGTAGTGCGGGCTTCAACTTTTGTTAAGGAACAATCGCCGGAAAAGGGGTGTGCCGCCGGTTAGAAGTCGATGAACAGGGACAGATCCACTGACTGCAGACTGACGAAGACGTTCAAAAAAAAACAACGAGTTTGTGCAGACTTGCGGGGATGATTCCGGTAGATCTAGAGGTCCAAATTAAGCGGTTCATTTGGGAACGGAACGAGGGGAATGCCCTCCCTACGTAGGTGCCTGGATTGGTGGTGGGCACGGACGGGGAACGCTGGAAAACGTTGCGGAATAGGACGGTGACGAGCTGTTTCTGTTGTGGTTGTGCGAGACAACAAGTGCGAGCGGCAGATGCTGGCGAGCGGCGCGTCGTGTGCCAGCGGAACGGCGGCGAGGGGATGCATGGAGTATCGGGAAGAGGTGGTGCTCACCGAGAGGCGGAACATGGAGGTGAGGTCGGAGGAGCTCGAGGCGGCGAGAGGAAGAAGCCACGGCGGCGGCGGCAGGGCACCACGCATGGGCCTTCTCCTCCTCTTCCGCAGCAGCTCCCCTCGATGATGGCGGCAAGGCGCCGATCCCCACCTTCGGCATCCCGCGAGGTGCCTGACGAAGAACAGCGACATGAGCTTCTCATGGTGGAAGGTGGAAGAAGATGGAGGAAGGAGAGAGACTGGCGGCGGAAGGAGGGGAGGAAGGCTAGGGTTCCACAAAGGCAGTCTCGGCGGGTAATAAGGAGGGGGAGTGGTTGGCTTGGTGGCGCGATGACGTCCACAGATCCATGGAGAGAACCGCCTCTCTCTCTCTTCTCTCTCGGAGGAAGGAGACAAGCAGGGCTCCCCATCGATCGTAGATGGGCCATGTTACAACCGAGCTCTCTTGGGCCAAGGAAAGAAGGTGGGCTAAGCAGAGTCGTCCTCTCCCTCTCATTTTTTTTGATATCCTGATTTGATTTCTCTTATTTATTTGTTTGTTTCAAATTCAAGAAGGTTTATTAACTCGAACCTTTTGAAACTTTTGTAGGAATTTGAACAGATATTGGAGGCCAATAAAAGAGCAAAGAGGGAAATAGAGAGTGGAAGAGAAGTATGCCCCCGTGTAATTTCAATTTGGGCATTTCTACTAGAGGTAGGGTTTAGGGTTTAAGAAAATAGAAGAAAAGCATTTGTCAAATATTGGCTCCACATCAAGAAGGACCCTATGTGTAGAAAACAAAATAGAGAGGTAAAATATAGGGGAGGATAGGGCCAAGCAAGATCAAATACAAAGGCCACAACATAATTACAATGCACAAAGATGATCCATGCAATGTGGCATGATGACCAAGATAATGATGTCATGATGATGCAGAAAGTAAAACAACAAACAATATCCTAGTTGTGGTTTTACTCGGGGTGCTACAATTCCCCCGGATAACTGCCCGCAGCACGCCCCCGCGGCCGCATCTCAGGCCAACGAATTAGCTTCCCTCGTCATGGCGCCCCTCGCGCGTCCCACCCACCATCCCCAACTCCGTCCTGCATCTTGACCCCCACCACCTCCTGGGCGCTCTCCTCCTACTCGAGCAACTCGACCTTGACTTCTCCCCCGCCGCTCCTCCATCCGGCGCGATCTCCGAGGCGGAAGCGGGCGACCGAGACCACCTCCGCCGCCGCTTCAGCGCAGCGTCTGTCATTCTGGTCCGCTCCTCAAGTCCTTCGGGGTTTGACCATGTCAGTCTTTTCTAAGAACGTTTTGCTACCTTAGCACATGTTTTTTTGCTATGTATTCATATTATTTTTGCTACTTTCGTGTAATTTTTTTCTACAATTAATTTCTACGGTTTTGCTACGAGGTCTCCGGCGAGAGTCTCTAGTGATGTCTCCGGCGATGTGCGTTTTGCTACACCCATTTTATGGTTTTGTTACAATAACGTAAAATTTTTGCTACGAGGACTCCGGCGAGGTCTACCGGCGAAAGTCTCCGGCGAGGTCGGGTTTGCTACATTAGTATAACCTTTTTGGTACACGGTCGCCCGCGAGGTCTCCTGCAAAATCTCCGGCGAGGCTCAGTCTGTTTTTCTATTTTTTGGGTTGAACCCTTTTTTTGCTACGTGTAGCAAAAGCGGGACTAGTTGTAGCAAACACGGGACTTTCTGTAGCAAAAACAGGATTTTGATCCAAAAAGAGAACAGTGGTTGGCTGGGAACCCGGAGGATAAAATGCACAGATCCCCGAAGAACGCGTAGAGCTGCCCATATCAAAAACTGTCTAGGAGCAAAAGACACAAACCCACTCTGTAACACTAGCTAGCAAATCACGCTGAGGCCTGAGGATGAAGACTGGCAGGATGTCTGATCGACATGCTGTGTCATGGATACATGACGTTAGGACGTACGTGGTCATTTTTTCCCAAATGAGTAGGGCAAAAGTTTTGAGTTGGCTGCCATTATATACAAGAAAGAAAAGGGATCCCAACCTTTTAACCTAGTACTCCTACTACTACTCGTTCTCGGGAAAAAAAAATGAAGTTCTGTTGGCAAAGGGATTCCCAAAGTTTTCAGTTGGCTCGGCTGCGATTGGCACGGTTGACAGCGGCGGTACTGGGAAGAAAGAAAAGGATCCCATCCCAAACCTTTTGCCCTACTCGTTCGCTTTGCATCCGCAGCCCCAACCGCCTTCCGCCGCCATGGCGATCTTCCTCCCGCTGAGGACACCGCTTGAAGATGACGATCTCCTCGAGGAGATCTTCCTCCGCCTCCGCTGCAGCACTCCGCCCTCCCGCGCGCCTCAGCAGTCTGCAAGCGCTGATCACCGACCGCAAGTTCACCGCCCGCTTCCGGGCCCACCACCGGAAGCCGCCCCTTCTCGGGGTCTTCCGTCGAAACAGCCAGGGGCTCACCTTCACCCCCGTCATCGACCCTTCCGACCGCATCCCCACCCTGCAATTCGATCTGCAACGCTACACCGATTACCAGGTCCTCGATTGCCGCCACGGCCGCGTCCTCGTCCTGCACCCGAGCCGGACAGAGCTCACGGTCTGCGACCCGATCACCGGCGAGCAGCACCTCGTGGCCGTTCCACAGCCGTTCCCTCAGTTGGATGGCCACCTCTACATGTCGGTGCTCTGCGCCGACCGCGCCAGGGGCACCTGCACGGCGACTGCCACTCCAGCCCTTTCAAAGTGGTCTTGATGACCACCAGCGCGGTCTACGAACCAGTAGATGAATTTCGGCCCATGGTCATTGTTTACTCTTCGGAAACTAGAACATGGGGCAATACCATCTTGACACCAGCTCCATATGATATGAGTTCAACGATTATGGTTTTCCGGGGACACTTGTTGGTAACAAGCTTTACTGGTCGCAGCTTGGTTGCGCGGACATGAACATACTTGTGCTTGATTTGGATGAGAAGAGTCTAGCTCTGATCCCAGGACCACCCAGTAGTTCAGACAAATACTGTGAGTAGTACAGTAGTATTATCCAGGCTGATCGAGGATGGCGCTGCTGGGTCAGCCGTATTGTCTTGCCATCACTTTCGGATGTGGCAGAGGAATATTGATGGTCAAGGTGTTGCCACGTGGGTGCCATGGAAGGTTTTCTTTCTTGGGAACATCCCGCAGACCACCGTGACAAGAGGCTGTGATTACTCTATACTTGGATATTGCGAGGATACCGATGCAATTTTTATGTCTCTCAAAGGCCATGTATACATGCTTCAACTTAAATCCATGAAATACAAGAGACTTCACAACCAAGATAGTCACGAATTCTACCATCCTTTGACAAGTTTCTACAAACAAAGTGATTGCCCGGGAAAAATCAATAAAAAGGTTATTGCTCTCTTGCTCATCCCTGTCTTTACATTGTAGGAGCTAGCACTTCTGTTTCTAGTTTATTTGGCATTCGGCATGTTTTCGTTTTGCTTGCTTACATCAGTTCATAATGTGCTGACATGCAAAAAAAGTCTAGACATTAATTATCCAGTAGGTTATGATTTTGTTTTTCTATTGCTAGTATCGAATGTGGGTTCTACTACGACCTCTATAATTAGGAAGTATGTTATTATTCAAATTCATATATTTATCGGTTCATCTATGTTACTGACCCACTTCCGCCTTATCTTATTCTCATTAATTTCATGATTATTCTCTACCAATCTGGCTATGCCTATAGTCCTTGATGATTTAGCTATTTCAGAATATATAAACATCATCTATTGAGCCGTATTGTCTTCTCCATTTTTCTTGTTAATAATAAACATCATCCATAGACCCCACCCCAACAAACTACGGTTGGCAAATGATTTTATTTGCTACATAGTTCTCATTGTTATTCCTAACCAAAAAAGCGATCCGTTACAGAGCTCTTCTTTAACTTGTTAAGCTGATCTTGATTTTGTGAACAGATCTTGTTCATAGACTATCGTATAGGTGCTACTATTAGGTTCAGATTATGTTTGTACTATCAGGTTACTAACGGATTTTGACGATGTGCTTTCCCCAGGTGGATTAAAGGCTTCTTCGGTTCTCTCTAAATCTTTCACGTCATAGGAAAAATATCAATAAAAAGGTGATTGATCTTGCTCATCCTAGTATTTACGTTGTAGGATTAACCTAATACGACTATGTTTCATACCTGTTTGTTCAAGATGAATACCCTAGATCAGTTTTATTTCTAGTTTATTGGCTTGGGCATGGTTTCGTTTTGTGTGCTTATATCAGTTCATAGCAAAGGATGAGCTGACATGAGAAAAAGTCTAGACATTATTCAGTAGGTATATTCCTTGCATTTTGCATCGGTAGGTGTGTTATTTTATCGGTTTATCTATGTAACTGATCTACTGCCGCCTTCTGTGTTTTCCTCGGTGCATTAATTAATTTTCTGATTATGCGTCTACCAATCTAGCTATGCCTATAGTCCATGGTTTAGCTAATTTAGAATATATATAAGTTCAAAGCTCTGTATCACTATTCCATTTTCTTGCTATAAGCATCAGCCATATATAACCCCGCCTCAACAAACTAGCGGTTGGCAGCAAACGGCTTCAAATAGTATCTTATTTGCTACTTTATGTTTCATACCTGTTTGCTCAAACTGAATACTCTAGATCAGTTCTGTTTCTAGCTTATTGGCATGGGCATGGTTTCGTGGTGTGTGCTTATATCAGTTCATAGTGAAAGATGAGCTGACATGAGAAAAAGTCTAGACATTTTTCAATGTGGTATATTCCTTGCATTTTTTTTGGAGCAACCGGGCAGGAGCTCTGCTTTTTCATAAAGTAGAAACAGAGTTGACCAGTTTGTAAGGAAAAGGCTGAAACCCGATACAAAAGGATATGTTAAGGGACATATCCAAACCCACGGCCAATTATAAAGGAAAGCGGTGAAAACCAAAACTACCACACGGCCCGGATCGCGCACCACGAGCCGATGACCCTTCCGCCCAAGCAAGAAGGACACCACTCGGGAAGATCGAGCCGCCGCTCCGTCCACACGGTCCGAGATCGCGCACACTATCTAGAACCGAAACAACCCAAACACAACACACGCCCGGGGAGCGTCACTCAGTCGACACCTTCCACCCTAACGGCAGAGCCAACACTCGGGCCGCTCCAAACTCCACGCCACCCAGGTCACACACACTCCTAGGCGGCGAAAATGCAGGGCTTGACAAGCCAAAGGCAAGAGCGAGTCCGGGCTTCAAAGCGACACTCCCAAGGGAGAAAAGGCGATGGTGCCACCGTCGCGGTTTCGACCAAGGCGAAACTTGGGCTTTCACCGTGAGCCGAGACATGAGCGATGAGGGAGGTGAAGGGCTCCTCAGCGATGCCTCCATGGAGTGGAGTTGCATCCAAAGCGCGCCTCATCGCCGACATCGACCAAAAGCGGTGCAAAGCTTTCACTCGAGCTCACGAACCGTAGTCGTTAGCCTGTCCGCCATATTTGCCGAAGTCAAGGAAGCTCTGCAAACCGCTGCCCCCCAGCACCCAACATCTTCCCGGAGCCGCCGCTCCGACATCCTCGCGTGCAACACAGCTCCGCAGAGCACCTCGCTGGCCGGAGAACCGCCCTGATCCATAAGGGCAGCGAGCAGCGACAAACCTCCAAGCACGGCCGCCACACCGCACCGCCACACCTTAGTGCCGCCCGGCATCCCCCTCAGCCGAGGCAGAGCCTCCACGCGGCCTGCCAAGCCCATCTAGGCCCCGGACAGGCCCGTCCGTGCCATCCCTGACGTCGCCTCCTCCCGCCGAGCCCCCTCGATGCTACTCCTATAGCAGTCCTCCTCCCGCCTCCAGCCGCTGTAGCCTCGCCGAGACGCAGCCCGCCAAGCCCATATGGGTGTCTTGGAACCGTGCCCTATGAGCCGATCTAGGCGCAACTGCGCAGGAGCAAGGAAGCGTCGCCGCGACGCGCCAACCCCGCCACTAACCACCACCCTCCCGAGCTTCCAGCAGCAGCGCAAACCCGCGGGACGCAGCCCGCCTCCAGACCCCAGCAGGAAGGTTCCCCTCCAGAACATCACGCCGCGAGCCGAGAGGACTAAATCCACGCCGCCCCCTTCACCGGCGACGCCCAGCTTCGCCGGGCGGCTTCCTCCGGGGGACGACGAGGGGAGGGAGCGAGGCGGCGGTGGATATGGGGTATCGCCCCCCGTCGTCCGGAGGAGGTGACAGGAGGAGCGCGCCGTGGAACACTCTTCCTATTCCTTGCGTTTTGCATCAGTAGGTGTGTCATTTATCAGTTCATCTATGTAACTGACCCACCGCCGCCGTCTCTTATTCTTTCTTTTCCTCGGTACATTAATTAATTTCCTAATTATGTGTCTTCCAATCTAGCTATGCCTATAGTCCATGGTTAGCTATTTTAGAATATGTAAGTTGAAAGCTTTGTATCAGTATTCCATTTTCTTGCTATAAGCATCTCAGTCATAACCCCACCCCAACAAACTACGATTGGCTAACGGCTTGAAGTATCTTATTTGCTACTTTGTTCTCATTGTTATTCTTAGGAGATATAACCAAGAATGTGATCCGTTAAAGAGCCCTTTTTTAAGTTGTTTTAAGCAGATGTTGAGTTTGTGCACACATCTTGTTCATAGACTATTGTATAGGTGATACTATTAGGTTCAGATTATATCTGTATCAGATCACTAACGGATTGACAATTTGTTTTCCCCAGGTGGATTAAAGGCTTCTTCGGTTCTCTCTAAATTTTTCATGTCGCATCAAATGTGGCAGGCAGATGTTACCTGAATGAACTCACTGAATGTATGCCTTAGCCTGCATAATAAGTTTGTAATGCGACGACAAGATGCTTTTTGGATAAGGAATTTCAACTTCGCAAAGTAATATTTGAAGTCAGATTAGTCGTATGTTATTACTCTTTACGGGGTTGTGCTTGCTTTTAAGCCAGGAGAGTATTCGAGTGCATTTGTAACTTCAGTAGCCATGCTTGGCTTAACTTGACACAAGATTTCTTTGCAATCATTTTGCTCAGCGATGTATCACTGTGTTTTGACTAATCAAATTTTGCTCAAGTTGTTAAAAAAATCTATTGTGCGCGTGAAGAAAAGTGTGCATACTGTCTTACTGTACCATTTTCTCCAGAAGTTTTTTCACACCCTTTTCTATAGCAATGTGGGATCAGGTATCCTAATGTTGGGTGCACATCGGTTGATGAATTTTTATTCTGGATGCCTCACTAGTGGCACCAATGAGAAACTCTATGGAGTACTGAATTTGGGATTCTCAACTGGGGCCATGTGTACCCAAACGTGCCACCCATGGCTGGCTGACACGGACTCTGGCTCGCCGGACTTAACAAGCATCCTGGCGAGCCTGAAGTCGGCGATCTTGACATGGAACTCCAGGTCAAGCAAGATGCTAGTACTAGACTTGACATCCCGGTGCGGCAGAGTCCCTTGAGAAGCATGATGTTAACCTGTCTATGTACACATCCGAGCGAGCTCAAGCCGACCTTTGTGGTCTATAATCAAATCATTTCTTTGCTCTTGCAGTTGCAGTTGCAGTTGGCAGCATGCACACAGGAGCCTGCAGATTGAGCAAACAAGTGCCTCGATCTAGATGATCAAGAAACTTTGGTGTTTGTGTGTTTGGATTGTTTCACAAAAAAAAAACTTTGGTGTTTGGATGCCTCGCCATTCAGAAACAAGTGTCGCTCTGCTCTGCTCTGCTGCAAGCAGCAGCTGCAGGACGCAGAAAGCTAAGCACCACAGGAGCATGCAAGATTCCAAATTTTCTTTCCGAGTATATAAACTCGTAACGTGTTAAAAGAAAGATAGCAGTGTCATGCCTGCTTGATGCATCTTCCTTTTTTTTTCTTTTGCTAAATGCTTCTTCAGTTGGGCTGCGTTTGCAAGATAAGTAGGATGGGATATTTAGTTTGGCACGATTCACAGTGGTACGAGAACGAAATTTGGGATCATCGCATCTAGGAAAAATAAAATCTATGGGGCATAAAAAATATACACGATGATGTTGCACAAAAGATATTGGTTTTACATTAGAAGCGAGTGGGGCTCCGCTCTATACAAAGTAGCTGTTGCAGGACACTGAAGATCACTTAGTAGCTTGCAGATTGCAGGCTTCTGAAGCTGGGCATCAAATTCAAACGGCCCTAGACCCCTAGTAAAAGAAAAAAAAACTGCAGATGCGTTAGGCACAAGATTTCCTTTGTAATCAATTGATGCAGTGCTATATCGATGTGATTTGAATATTCAAATCTGGCTTACGCTATCTGAAAAAAACTGTAGTACCCATGAAAGAAAGAAAGAGTAGTTAATGTCTACTGTACAATTTCGTAGAGAAGTTTTTCGTAACAGTTCATACTTCATACCCTTTTCATAGCAATGGGAGATCAGGCGTCCTAATGTTGGATGCACACATGGAATTTCTCAATCCATATATACACCTTAAGGTTGGAATATCATAGAAAATTGGTTGGTGATGTTTATTTGCTTACACATGTTAGCTTGGATCTGAGTTCGAGTTGTATTACAACTCTTCTAACAGAGGTCGGAGCAGAAGACTGATGGTGCTGGAAAGATACTAGTAGTAGATAGGAACGAGCCGGGCGACTGGAACTTCCTAAGATATTTACAAGTTTTGCATGTTTTCTCAACAGCGAACAATCGATAACCTAACATATTTAATGTAGCAAAAAAATATCTGAAGGAGGTGAACTTGCTTGTGGAACCTGTTTAGTTCTTCCTTTGGAGTCTACATGCACGTCCTTATACTCCCTCCGTTTCAAATTACTCTGCGCGCACTCTTATCTAGGTGGGCTAGTACTCCCTCATTTTTTATCCAAAAAAATCCTAGAATTTTTGAACTAGATAGTATGAAATGTGTACTAGCTATTTCAAAAATCTCAGGAATTTTTTGAAAATAAGAGAATACTAGCCCACCTAGATAAGCGTGCGTGCGGAGTAATTTGAAACAGAGGGAGTATATTATACCCGTTGATTGATGATGTTTTTCGTCATATCACTGGTGGAGAACGGGACACTAGTCCAGGTCCTAGAGGTCCTCTAGTCCTGGATGGCCAACCGGGACTACGAAAACGGGACTAGAGGTTCCAGTCTCTAGTCCCGGTCCAGTTTTGGCGAGATTAAAGGATGTGCGTGGTAGCGTAGCGATGCGGTCTTTAGTCGGTCCGTGTACGGGCGGGACTAGTTCTTCTGCCAGCGGAAGCATTTTACCAATTCGCTGCGGCGAAGTTTTGGGCCGTTTTACGCGCGGCGATGCGAGTTTTGCGTGGCAGAATTTTGGGCCGATTTCTACTGTGGTAGCCGAATGCGGGGTTCTGCCGCGACAGGAGGATAGATAGAGGAGGGTTGCGTTTGGCGTAAAGTGACATGCAACGAAGAAATCCATTACACACAACATCGTCATAATTATATAGATATAATTCTACATTACATATAATTCTACATTACATAAATATATACATAAATGGAGATCACAACCCGTCTATTCGGTTACAAGTTCATTAAATCACGGGTAGCCCGAGGTATGGTATTTTCCTTCTGCGTTTATGACATGGTCAACAAGAAAAATCGCGCCAATTTCTCTTAAATTGCTACGGGCCTTCCTTGGATCGAGATTCTCCCGCAATCTTTCCAACTATCCATAAAAGAAGGAGGTCAATATGAATATCAATAGTCATAACAAATATTATGAATGACACTCAACAAAAATTGTGAATATATTGTTCACGTACTTCTAACAATGCCCCTCCGTCCGCTCACCGACCTCGGGCGAATGAATGTACTTTACGAAGTATCCATATAGATTAGTACCTGGTGTCTGCCTCTCGCACTTTACGACAAAAGGTTTCAATCAAATACTAATCAAGCATGACATAATGATATTGAAACTAGAATTGAAGAGATGCGCCAATCTAGCTCGTACTACTTACATCGATCCGATGAAAACTAAGCTCGTCTTTAAATTCACCAACCGTAGCATTGGTGAAAGCTTTCCAAACCCTGCCCGGCCAAAAAAAGAATAAATGAGTTCTTAGTTACTTGATATCTCAGGATATATATATATGAAAGAAAGAGACCGATATAGTGCGATAATGACTGAAATTACCTCTGGAGCACATCTTTAATGAATACGTACTCTGATTCGTCTCTTATTAGCGAGTCCTTGATTTCAACTCTTCCAGCGTCAACTTCAACGGTTAGCAGAATCCAGTGATAGCTGTGCACGTTTATATACGTCAGTAACTCATTAATTATACTTAGCAGAATTAAGTGATCTGTACAAGGCAGTAACACTCTTACCTGTAGTTGTAGGGAAACAATATTATTCGTTTGTAATGTTGCCTCAATAAGAACCTTAGCAAGTTACGCTCCGTGTCCTTGGGGTATTCCTTTAGCAATCTTTGATTAAACCCGTGTGGGTCGATGAACCCAGTGTCAAAGATTTTCTTCCGGTCATATTCATCGCTCTTCATTCTGCATAATAGCATATATTAAAGATAATTACATACAATAAAAGAGCTGGGTTAGAGACTTTATCATAAAAATAAATGAACCACTTACAGGAAATAGGTAGCGAGGAGACTCAAGTCAAGGGCATCTTGTTTGAATAACATATAGAATTCCTCAAAATAAATTTGCAACTGGTCTTTATCATTAAAATGCTCACTTGTAATTCTCACAAGCAGCGCTGACAATCGATCTTCTTCATTGCATGTAAAGACTTTCTCGTACCACTCATGCAGTCTTCGCATTTGAGTTGGTAGAAATTTGACCTCATCAGGTCTGACCAGAGTCCTCCCGTATTCATATCTCCATGCAAATTCCTCTTGTATGGGGATATGCCCATATGCTTGATCAACTGTAATACTAGCACCTTTGGCAAATTCCATTGCTATAATATTCTGATGATCAGTATTGGATAACACCTTGAGCGGGGCGATCGATTTGTTTGCCTGCATTCCGAGGTGCGCAACATCTCTTTTTCCGCTGCTTGCAGTAGTATTTCCTGGAATATTACCGCTGCTTGAAGTAGTATTTCCTGGATTCTTCCTACCAATTCTCAGCAGACAGCGTTTGTACTCGTCAGCCTTATTTATCTCATATTGCGATGGTTGCTCAAGAAACCCCTTAGCCCACTTTTTGGCTTTCGGATCAAATATTTGTTTTGGCTCGGGAGCTTTGGGTGCAAAGAAGGCTTTAACTTGGGCATCACTGATCGCTTTGGTTTCCTCATCAGTCATCTCTTAAGGTAACTTGGGAGGAGGCTGCGGGATTTTCTTCACCTTTTTACCTTTGGCTTTCTTCTGACTAGTATTTATACTAGTTGATTGAGAGACCGCCTTCTTCGTCTGACACGGCGGCGGCATAGTGGGATAACGTGGCGGGGGAGTGGGCTGATGCGGCGGTGGACTCGTGCTATGGTGGTCGTCCCACTCCTCATGTGGACTTGCTGGAGGCGGCAGACTCGGCTGGCGCGGAGGAGACGGTGGTGGCTTGGATGCAGAGCCTGGAAACACGATGTATTTCTTGCGTCACAGAATGATAGAGCCCTTGACTTCTCCTAGCGTGCTCTCATCTTCAGGTCCAGGGATGTCAAGTTGTAGTGATTCATATTGAGGTAGAATCTCATCCACCCCGACACGAGCATAGCCATCTGGAATCTCTTTGTAGTGCCAGCGTGCTTCGGGTTCACAAGGTAAAGCATAGCCGAGAGCCGCCTTGAAGGATAAGTTCATCACTCCCACATGCAGCTCGCAGCTTGTCTTCTCAGTGATATTGTCCACGGGATAGCGATCTATCAGATCGGCCGCCGTGGAAGAGACACTACTTCTCCGCTGAGATGGGACACCGACACTTTCTTCTAGCCGCTGATGAGTTGGACCTTGCTGGCGCATTTCGTCCAGCTGCTTCTGTTGCTCCTTTATCATGGCATATATCTCCTCGATCTTTCTTTCCACGCTACGCAACTGGTCTTCCTCCGCTATCTCCTTCCGCTTCTTTGCCCTCACTCGGCTTCTATAGGATTCAGTGTCCTCAGGAAACCCAGTCTTCCACGGATAGAAGGTCCAAAGCCTCGTGTTCGTCCTGGTTTTTTAGGATTCCCGAGGACCTTTGTCAGCTCGTTGTTCTCTCTGTCGGATTTGAAGTCACCCTTTTTAACCTCCTCAATTGTTTTAACAATTTCTCCATGGGATGTAGCAACATTGGACTTTGTATCGAATATTAACTCCCGTGTTTCCATGTCATACTTTGCCCCATGGGCAAGTGACCAATTCCTTACTCTGATGGGCCAGTCCTCTGTAGCTGGAGTGAGCCCTTGGGAACGCAAGGCTTTCTCGGCTTCCTCCCACTTAGGAACGGAAGTCCTGTAGCCACCTGTCCCTATTGTATGGTGATATTTATTTTTTGCAGCATTTTCTTTATTCTTTGCGGACCTTTTTTTTGCTATTGTTGATTTCTTGTAGTCTAGAAATCTTTCCCAGTGAGGCCACTGCTTCTCTAGTGAGTCCTCGAATGCTGGAACTTTTCCTTCCTCGAGATATTCATTGTACAATATTTTCTTATAGTTATTGAACTGTTGGGCCATCTTTTTAAGAGCGAAACACTTAACTTTGGACCTCATATCATCTGTGGCCTCCTTAGTCTCTAAGACCGGTAGGGTGAAATGGCGAATGAGCTTATCCCATAGTATGTCTTTGTATCTGTCCTTGACATAACTCATAGAATATTCATCGGCCTTTGCTGGCTTATTCCAATTGATAATGCTGATCAGGACGTTGTCCCTAACAACAAATCCACATTGATGAATAAATGTGTTTGCGTTCTTTATGGGAAGCAACGAGACGCCCACTGGAGAGACCTCAACAATTGTGAGATGCGCATCATCGGGCATCCCTTTTGCCATTCCTCGTTTACTATTTTCAACTGGCGCGGTCAATGTGGATGTCTATAATAAGAAACAAAATTCGTTAATATATATACACACATACAAATCAATTAATGCATATATCTACTAGTGATCAAGAGGCTTAATAATATACCTCGCCAGACTTTGTCAAGGCCGGTCCATCATTTTCCAAGCCATAATCGAAATTAAAACTAGTATGCGCTTCGACTTGAGGTTCTATCTCTATTCCCTCACCGGACTCATTTAAAAACTGTGAGCCATCTTCTGCTCCACAGTCTTCTTCCCCACCCTGATCGACGAGCGCTCCATCCTGATAGGGGAGCGGTCCTCCACCACCCAGTATCATATCGAATAAAGGCTCTTCACCTTCTCTACTGTTGAAGTGATCCATAGAATAACTGCTATGACATAATGTTCATATATGAGTAATAAAATTATATAACATCTCGAATGACAACAAAAGTATTAATATCATATAACATCTCGAATAACATCTCATAAAACAACAAAGAAGTCATAATACATCTCGAATAATGACAAAGTAGTAATATTATATAAAAAAACAACATCTTGTCTGATAACATCGCTCAAACTCAACATTGACTACCGGCTCCTGAGCCGCGGGATGTGACCAACCAAATAGTCGGAACCATCACCGGACTATAACTAGGGTGAGATCCCTAAATAACCTGCCAGGTATGGGGGCCATCCTAGCGTCCAACATCACCATATAGCGACGGACGTGCTCGTCCTCCTCCCTGACGCGACGTCGTACCACCTCCTTGGGGGCGGCTCCCTCTGCACTCTGTCTGGGCCACGCGACCTCCACCAAAGAAGATCCGGGTCGACGACGACACCCGGATTCCTCACCAAGCTACGCGTCCCTGACGGTAGCACCTTCCAGTGCCAGCCTGGCGGAGCCTAGTCTCGTACAAAACCGCTAGAGCGTAGTACTCCCTCGCTCTGGCCGAGTTGGCTATGAGGATGCCCGGGCATATCCTAAAGTAGGTATGGATTTGACCAAAAAATACACTCTTTAGGAAAAAATATAATATATATAGTAAATACTAACTAATATCCTAAATACTAAACAATATACACATACTTAGGAAAAAATACACTATTTAGGACAAAATATACTATATATACACTATATACTAACTAATATCCTAATTAAATACTAAACAATATACACTACTTAGGAAAAATACACTATTTAGGAAAAAATAATCTATGTATACACTAAATACAAACTAATATCCTAAATACTAAACAATATACACTATATATTGAAAAAATACACTATTTAGGAAAAAAATACACTATACACTAAATACTACCTAATATCCTAAATACTAACTAATATACACTATATATTAAAAAAATACACTAAATACTAATTAAATACTAACCAATATATCCTAAATACTAACTAATATATCCTAAATAATAAATACTAACTAAATACTAACTAATATATCCTAATTAAATACTAATACACACTATGAAAAAAGAGAAGAAAAAAACTTACCGGCGGCGTGGGGATGGGCCGGTGAGGGCGGAGGGAGGGCGCCAAGCAACGTCGAACCTGGCGACGATCCGTGACTGGCGTGCAGGTGGGACCTTGACAGGCAGACAGCGTGGCGGGCAAGCGCGGGAGCAACTTCTGGCGGCGGTGGCTGAAGCGGCAGCGGCGAGGCGGGCTGTCGACATCGATGAAAGCAGGCGTCTGGGCGGTTGCTCGGGCCGAGAGGAGGGCGATGGGTATTTACCACCACCTCTAGTCCCGGCTCCAGCCTCCAACCGGGACTAGAGGGGGGCCTCTAGTCCCGGCCCCAGCCTCCAACCGGGACTAGAGGTCTTTTCACGACGCCGTTTCGTTCTCGCACGCAAAAACCTCTAGTCCCGGTTGAAGGCCAGGTCCAGGACTAGAGGTTAATTTTTTAAATTTATTATTTCTATATCTTTTATTGTGTTATGATGAAAAATATGTATTATATATCAAATTTTGCAGAAAAAATATCTATAATGTAAATCTATTAGCATATTCTGTTTTAAAACTAATATTTTGTTGAATTAAAAAATATCTTTTGTATACTAGAGTTTGAATTTATTAATATTATTATTTATATATCTTTTGTTGTGTTATGATGAAAAATATGTATTATATATCAAATTTTACAGAAAAAAAGATCTATAATGTAAATCTATTAGCATATTCTGTTATAAAATTAATATTTTGTTGAATTAAAAAATATCTTTTGTATACTAGAGTTTGAATTTATTAATATTATTATTTTTATATCTTTTGTTGTGTTATGATTAAAAATATGTATTATATATCAAATTTTGCAGAAAAAAAGATCTATAATGTAAATCTATTAGCATACTAAATATGGACCGGGACTAAAGCTTGCGGCAGGCTAGGGAAGGCAGGACTAGGGCAGGTAGGCTAGGGAAGGCAACACTAATGGTATGGGTGAGTGTCGACATTATGTCGTGCAGATTTTACCTTGTCCCGGATGGTGTCGCCAACCGGGACTAAAGCTGAACCTTTAGTTTCAGTTGGAGACACCAACCGGGACAAAACATGAGTGAGCACTAATAATAGAGGTGAGTGTCGATATTATGCCATGAGTGTCGACACTATGCCGAGCTGCTTGTACTATAAATAGGCCAATCATCCATCCAGTTCGAGTCATCTCCAAGATCGATGGTTTGCGAAAGCAGAGACACCACTACGGCCAGTTTTAGGGAGATACCGCCGGAACCCATTCCTCCGGCATCACCAAGAAACTGGTCATAGAGGCACTCCCTAATATGTGAAATTAGGTTAGCTCCCACGCATATTTATCTAGTTAGAAAAGTTACAAGCTGCAAGATGGTCTTCGAGAGCAGGGACACCACTACGGCCAGTTTCAGGGAGGTGCCGCCGGAGCCCAGTCCTCCGGCATCTCTAAGAAACTGGTCATAGAGGCACTCTCTAATGTGTGACCACACGTGTTTGGAGATCAGATCTTCATGGTAAGTACGAATCGGGACAATATCTTCATAGTTTGGAAAAGTCGGTATTTAATCGGAACTAAAGTCTCCCTTTAGTCCCGGTCCAACGATAAAACGGGACTAATACACTCAAGACATTTAGTAATATTTAAAAACTGAGACCACGGAATCGGGACTAAACGTTTCAACCGTGGTATTATAGGAGCATACCACATAACCTTTGCAGGAACCCTCTTCATGGGGCGCTGCTCGCCCTCAACATCACCAGGGTCATCTCGTCTGATCTTATAACGCAATACGCCGCATACCGGGCATGCATCCAAATTCTCGTACTCCTCACCGCGATATAATATGCAGTCATTAATGCATGCATGTATCTTATGCACCTCTAGTCCTAGAGGGCAGACGACCTTCTTTGCCTCGTATGTACTGACAGGCAATTTATTATCCTTTGGAAGCTTCTTCTTACAAAAATTTTCAGTAGCTTCTTAAATCCCTTGTCAGATAAACCATTCTCTGCTTTCCATTGCAGTAATTCCAGTGTGGTATCAAGCTTTGTGTTGCCATCTTCGCAATTTGGGTATAACAATTTTTTGTGATCCTCTAACATGCGCTCCAACTTCTTCTTATCGTTTTCATTTTCGCATTCGCTCCGTGCATCAAGAATGGCCTGACGAAGATCATTAGCGGTCTCATCTAATGCCCGTTCTTCACCTTCTTTTTGTTCATTGTCTTCTAGTGCAGTGCCACCGTATTCAGGAAACATTGGATAATTATCATCGTTCCCTTCTTCTTCTTCGTTGTCTTCCATCATAACCCCTCTTTCTCCATGCTTTGTCCAACAAATATAGCCAGACATGAAACTTGATTGAATCAGGTGGATGTGAATGGTTTTGGATGAAGAGTAATCCTTCTCATTCCGACAGACACGGCACGGAGAACACATAAAACCATTCCGCTTGTTTGCCTCAGCCAACTCGAGGAAAGAATGCACACCTTTAATGAATGCGTCAGACATTCGGGGAGCGTCATACATCCATTCTCGGTTTATCTGCAATATAATTAAAATTTTATATCATATAAAAAGTTTGGATCATTTTTACTACAAGTACTTTTACATGCACTAATTTTTGAATTAAGATTTTCTATCATATTAAAATTTTACATGCACTAATTTTTGAATTGGACAAAACTGTTAACATAAAAATGTTGAGTATTTAATTATTGCTCTAGCAGTGAAAACCTTATTCAATTCTGAGATCCGAAACTCTTCAAATGCACATCTCAACTTTCGGTAGCTTTTGTATAATCAAACTATGCTTAAAACTACACATCTAAAATTCCCTCTACACTTCTAAGCATGAAATTCCTCATTCTAGTTCTAGAGCATTGAGCTAAACTATAAGAATAAGAGGTGAATGATTGAAGTTGCTAACCATTTTAGAAGCTTCGATTGATAGATGTTGCCACCAAATCTTGGATTGAAAGTTGCCACCAAATCTTGGATTGAAAGTTGCCACCAAATTGGACAAAAAATGAGGATGAGCTTGAGCTGTTACTTGGAGGAAATGGCCACGCTTTTGGGCTGGGTCGAACAAGCATATATAGTGGTAATAAGTTGTTCTGGCTTGTAAAATGAACCCGGACTAGAGGTTTACCTCTAGTACCGGCTTGTAACAAGAACCCAGACTAAATATAGCCATGGGTCCCATAAGAGCTCTAGTCCCGGCCTGTGTTACCAGCCGGGACTAGAGGTTTCCCATGGACCGGGACTAGTGATATGGGGCCATGTAGCCGTTGCAGAATTCACAGACCAGGACTAGTGCTAACACTAGTCCCGGTTTCAGAGAAGGCCGGCACTAGAGGCTGGAGCTACAAAAAACGAAAGGTCGTTTTTGTACTAGTGTATAACTTGTGGCTAGATTGCATAGTTTTGGTCTTTTCTGACACTCTTTGTTTCAATAGTTACATCTGTAGTCTGGAATCACAATGTAGAGGTCATTGTCACTTTGGAACAAGAGCTTGGACCGGCAAGCTAGTCATCAGCTGCACGGATACCGACAGCTCGAGGCTAGATAATTGTAGTCATCATCTGCTCAAAGCATGTCATCGCGCCAAAACAACTGTTGTCTATGCATCATTTTGTTGTTGTTGTCGTTGGTGGTGGTGGTGTATGCTTCTGAATAATCTGAAGCTCAAACCAATGTAAAGAAAAAAGTGAGATCCAAAAGCCTTTCTTACTACCTCGATCATCGGGAAAGAAATGGATATGTAAAGTGTCTCATTTGAAATCTGATCGTTATCAGGTTTCTGGGCTATCTGAGATCATGAACAAAATATAGAGCTTCCTATAACTCCAGACATCACTTTGGATCCTGTGATTTTTTCTCCCGTGAAACCAGACCAACCGTCCAAACCTCCTCGCCAACTTTGTCTTTTTTACTCACCTCTCTATGGGATAGGAGTATTTGAGATGATGATTATCTAGTGAGCTATGGCCCATGTCAAGTCCATGTCCTGCTATCTTGTTGCACTCGTTCGTCGATGAACAAATCTTGCATTTGATTTTTGGCAACCTCATGAGATGAGCTCTTGGATAGAGGAATTGGCATGGAAGTACACAATCGTTTTTGTCATCACGAGGAGACAATTAAATCATTTATTCTTCCATTGCAAATTTTCTCATTCTATATGGTCATTCATCCAAATAACTTCGGTTCATCTTCTCCAAGTTCGATAACCAATGTTTTTGGTATTTGGCTGCATGGAATTATTGATAAGTACAGAACTTTGTTTAGGGTGGGGCGCTTGCCATTTTATGGTCGCTATGGATTTATAGAAATAACAAGATTTTTAATAACATTGTGTCTTCTCCTCTGCGGTTAGTTATCGAGCTACGGCTATCCTCCGATCATGGACTATTCTTCAACGCATGGAATTACGCGATTATTTTTGATGGGATGTACGCGATTATTTGTAATGGGATGTACGCGATTGGAGGACACGGCGAGGGATATTTTCTCCCGACATGGATGGCCACGTGATTTGAGAATTGATCTACTTTAGATTGAAGACAATCTTTTTGATAGTGCATTTTTGTAATACTTGTCTTCCTTTTATTTCCTTGTTTTATCGTTCGTGTGGCTATGTGCATCTTAGTTATGCAGAGGCCGGGTGTAAACATTAAACATTTTATATTAATACAAGCGTCCATTTCAAAAAAAAAAGAGATGGAGGCTGAATTCTAAGTCCTCACAACGGCAAGGTACCGTAGAAGTAGGCAAAGGGACAGGACAGTGTGGGAACTCAGACTCATAGCTCACTTGGGGGATTTGTGCCAACTAATTGGATCGGCGCATTACGTTTTATGGGATTTTATTTTTAAAATAATAAATCAATAAAATAAAATATGTTATATAACTGTGCTTATCGATCCTATAATTGAGCTTATATAATATTTTTTCTGATATATGTTTTGTCTTTAACATAACATCACTAGTGGAAACAAGGTCTTTTGTTGATCCCGAAAAAGGGCTTTAACACCGGTTCTTCTACGAACCGGTGTTAAAGAACGTACCGCGTGGCCCCTGACAAAAGGAGCCCCCTTTAATACCGGTTCGTGCCACGAACGGTGTTAAATCCTACAGCGATGGCCCAGCCCCTTTAATATGTTTTTGGTTCATGCCACGAACCGGTGTTAAAGGAGGGGCTATAAGACACCACCACCCACACACACCCCACTCTTCCATTCTTTCACATTTTGGAGCCTAGCAAGAGGGTGTGAAGAGTGCTAGTTTGTGTTTTTCATATGCACTAGAGGTGTTGGTGAAATGCCCGAGAGCTCAAAATAAGCTTTCTTGTTGATCTTTCCGTCTCGGTCGAGGTCGGTAACTATAGTTTCATGTGTCATTGATGTACTATATATATAAATGGTCATCTCCCTATTATTTTTTGCCCCGTATATCAATGAACACAAGAATTTAATACGCCTCAAACACCCGGGGCAGTCTGATGAATGGATTATAAGTGAACACATGGCGAGTTTTGGCGGCTGGCTGCAAAGACTTCTCACGAATAACACCATTGTTGGGATCAATTGTACTTGTTGGCGGGACACCTTCTTCGTTGTATGTACTTTCCAAGGGTGCGAGATAAATGGGAATACATTTTACACGATAGGCCAAGATAAAAGAGCACCAACCAAAGCAGTGGTGTAACCCGCTTGATGCAGAAGACAATGGGCAAAGACCACGTATTATGGGTTCATAGAGGAGATATGGGAACTTGACTATGGACCTAATTTTAAGGTCCCTTGTTTTGATGCAAATGGGTCAAGCTAACAGGAGAAGGGGTTGAGGTAGACAAGAAGTGCGGAATGACAGCGGTGGATCTCAACAATCTTATGAAGAACTTAGGCGAACCATTCGTCCTAGCCAATGATGTGGCTCGGGTTTTCTATGTGAAGGACATGTCCTCCGGACCAAAAAAAGAAAAAATATGCAAGCGAATACATCATATGATGAGCCAAAGCGTCACATAGTTCTTTCGGGAAAAGAAACATCGTGGGAATCGAGGACAAGAGGGACATGTCGGAAGATTATAATAAGTTTGATGAAATTCCGCCCTTCACGGAAAACTGACCCAAGCATTCCGTTAAGTAAAGAAGATGCTCCATGGTTACGTCAAGCGATCATAAGGAAGGACATATGCCAAGAAGTTCATGCTCATGTTATGTAACTCTAGTTCATGTTTTAATATTAATACATGTCTTGAGTGTTAGTCATGTTTTGTGGATGGACCGGGACTATGAGAAGAAGTTGTCGATTAGTACTTACCATTAAGATCGATCTCCAAGCAGCAGTCACATATTAGAGTGCCTCTATGACCAGTTTCTTGGAGATCTTGGGAGGACTAGGCTCATGGCATCTCCCTGAACCGCCGTAGTGGTGTCCCTGCTCTCAACCATCTTGCAGCTTTGTAACTTCTCTAACTAGATCAATACACAGGAGCTAACTAATTTCACATATTAGGAGTGCCTCTATGACCAGTTTCTCGGAGATGGGAGGACTGGGATCGTCGGCATCTCCACAGGCCGTAGTGGTGTCCTGCCTCAAGCTGGCTGGAGGCTGGACTCACAAGGATGCCTATTTATAGTACAAGCAGCTCGACATAGTGTTGACACTTACGAAATAATGTCGACACTCACCCCTATTATTAGTCGACTCGTGTTTTGTCGGATGGTGTCTCCAACTGGGACTAAAGGTTCATCTTTAGTCGGTTGGTGTCTCTAACCGACTAAAATTCATCTTTAGTCTCGGTTGGTGACACCATCCGGGACAAGGTACACGCCGCACGGCATAATGTCGACACTCACCCCTATTATTAGTGCTGACTCGCTAAAGGTTCATCTTTAGTCCCGGTTGGTGTCTCCAACCGGGACTAAAGGTTCATCTTTAGTCCCGATTGGTGTCTCCAACCGGACTAAAGGTTCACCGCCATTTTTCCGTCATTTTTCTTCCATGATTCTTCTTCCCGCTATTTTTCTTCCTTGATTCTTCACTTGATTCTTCCGCTAGTTCACTATATATATGTAGGGGTTGGCCTCCATTGTCATTGCACATCTCTAGACTCATATCTGCAACCTCATCACTCTTTCCCATGGCTTCCACCGTAGCACTAACCCCTGAGGCGGAGGCGCTTGCGCCTCGAACTACCCTGTCATGAGCTACTATGTCCCGTCGGCTGGATCTTTGGCGTCGGGCGTGCAGTTCCTCCTGTCCCTCTAGGTGTGGCGCGTCGGATGGCCATCACGAACCACTACTACTTGAGCTCACGCCGGGCAGCGGAGAATCCCGGATGGCATCCCGACTATTTCCCTACTTGGGAAGCCTTCTTCGTAGATCGGCGTGAGAGGCGCTCGCCAGCACGAGGAGGGCCCACATCCTCCTAACTTCAGCGAGGCCGGCCGTCGGCTATGGTGGCGGTCGGACTCTCCAGGCGTCATGGCCTGTGACACGCCCGACTCTAACCCCGTCTGCGCTACCCTCAAGTCCAGCCCACGCGCTACCCTCAAGTCCAGCCAGCGTACTCTCCGGAGGTTCAATTACGGCGACCCGGCGGCGATAGCGATAACGGCCGGCGTGACGATGACTACGATTGGCGAGTATTACAGTGTAGCAGAGCATGGTGAATCACTCCAACATTCGAAACAAGTTCGCCGATTGTTACTTAATCTGGCCATGTATCTTAATTTTCAGTTCTTTTATGTATCTTAATTTTCAGTTCCAGTTCGGCTTTATGTAACTTACTATTAGTTGCATTCTCATTCGAGGTTGACAATATGCTATTTTATAAAAAAAAACAATGCAAGTTGAGCGAGGCTTGGCCCCGAGCTAAGAATCATCATGCCCGTTGTTCGACAAAGTTTGTCGATAGTTTAAAACGGGGATAAAAAAATAAAAAAAGATCGAAACAGTGCGAAACCTTCGCGTGGTGTTATATTATGTGACGAAACAGTGCGAAACCTTCGCGTGGTGTTATATTATGTGACATAGTTAGAAGGAAAAATCTCAAACTTGGTATATTGATTATGTCTCAAAAAAACCTTCACAAAATGACCAATCTCATTCGAGGTTTCTTGGCTTTCGGGTCAAATGACCAATGTTATGGCTAGAATCAAGGCATAGTTTGTGATAATATGGCCATATTGTGCATACATGTGCATCATGGCATGGCAAAGAATGTTGCAAGAGGAAGTTTTCCTTTTTATCGAACCAAAAAGGCATTTTCCATTTTTCGAGCATAAAAAACGGACGGTTTTGTGAAGCAACCACCAAATGGCTAATTCAAAAAACCACCACCACATTTTACAAAAATACCAGACCACCTTATATGCACAATGTACCAACAGGAGGATCTGAAACCTTTCCGTCCACCTCTAGTAAAAAAGACAAATTCCTACCGAATCGGCAGGAAGTGGGTGGAATATGAACTACGGTACATGATACGATGCTCATGATTTTTACAAAAATCATTTTAGGTTCACAATATGCTATTTTATCAAAAAAAACAATGCAAGTTGAGCGAGGCTTGGTGCGATTCAAGTGTATACAAAAGATGCGATATTTAAATATCCAATCAATTCAAAAATGTTAATACAAAATATGCGGCATTAAAATATGATTTGATCTAATAAAATAGGGCTAGATTTATTTTTAGATGCTTAATATTTCTTATGTTCAAAGTTTTAGGATTTAACAATTTATTTTTGTTTGAATTGAATAATCAAAATATATATGTAAGTGTTTTAATTATTTTGAAAATTTTCATGTAAAGTAAATATAAAATGATTTACATGAATGGATAGATATTATTTTTCTAAAAATTATGATATATTATTCATATTTTTCTAAGTTGAAATGAAAAAGATATGAATTTTCTAAATTCATATCATATTTTTTGAATTAAAAATGCCCCTTTAATGCATGAAATAAATGCCCCCCCTTTAACACCGGTTCCAGACACAAACCGGTGTTAAAGAGGGGGCGCATTTATTTCGTTTCTCGTGTGCACACCCCCCCTTTAACACCGGTTCGTGGCTGGAACCGGTGTTAAAGGGTAATAATCTTGTGGAACTGAATCCCTTTAACACGGTTCCACCACGAACCGGTGTTAAAGTGTCATCACCTTCCCTTCCTTTCTTCCCCGAGCGATCGAACCGCCACCGCCATACCGTACCGCCACTTGTAGCGTCATCGGAAGCGAAGCGCCGCCACCGCCACCGCCCATCGGAGCAGAGAGAAGCCACCGCCGGCCGCCACCGCCCTCGGAGTGAGGGAGGAATCATCCGTGGGTGCCCTGAATCGTCGGCCCTGTCACCCACCTCTCTGTCCGCCGCTCGCCATCGACAACGCCGGCGTCCCCGACCTTCCTCGGCCTCGTCGACCCCACCATCGGCGTCCTGGTGAGCCTCTGGTGCTCAGGCACATCTTCTCTTCCTCCCTCACGGTCTATATCGCCTCCGCATCGTGTAACCGCCACGACCGCGCGATTACTCCTCGTTCTGTTCTCCGTGACCAAAAAGGGAAGGCGCCGCCACTACTAGGTCCGCCTCGACCTCCTCTTTCCAACCAGCCCAACCACAAGTCTCCGCGTGTAGCAGATCGACGGGAGCAAGATCGACCTGAGAGGAGCTCCATTGCTGACGTCAGCGTGATGCAATATTCGTTTTCTTTTTCTTTTATTATTTCTGTAATTATTTCAGTGCAGAAAATACCTGACATGTGGGCCCTATCTGTAAGCGATAAAAACATTTCCATAAATGTTTTCTAATTAAGAAAATTGTTTATGTAAATTCCAAAAATGCAAATGGTTTTATAATATTCCAAAAAATAATTTAAAATGCAATTATTTTATAATGCATCCTCGCCGTCGGAGCCGCCGCCCTCGCCCTCGCCGTCGGAGCCGCCGTCCACGCCTCTGCGTCCGACAGTCGTCGGCGGCACAATGTGAACAATGTGTCAAAACTGGCGACACTCACCCAAACAATGTGAACAATGTGTCAATGCGGCAGCCGTCCATGCCTCTGCGTCCGGCAGTCGTCCTCTGTGAACAATGTGGGGAATATGTGTGATGTATAAAAGATGTAGTCGTGTATTCATATTTGAGTAAAGTTTATGATGTTGTAACATCGATAATATTGTTTACTTAGTGTTGGAGGGAAACTCGAAACTAAGATGGCATGTAATTATGGAGGGAGTAGTAGTATAGATAGGGTGTCAAGCGGCGAGGGTTCGCGGGCAACATAGTTTCACAGGCTAATATAAATTTTACTACATGCATAGATTAAAACTTGTATACAAATTGGACCTCTGACTCATCCTGATTAGGGTTTCGACCCCTCGGAACTCGTTTAAAATGATCAAGCATCCTTAGGGTTTTAATTTCATTTGTGTATTTATTTGTGTATTTTTGTATGAATAATATGTATATTTGTGTATGAATCCAAGTCCACTTGAATGTTTACACTCTTACTCTAGATAATATTATTGTTTTAGAAACTATGGATCCACTTAGTAGAAACCTTGAAGAAGAAGAAATAATGGAGAACATTATTGATGAGGACACCTCACAATATCTGAACTTGGAGGGACATGATGATGACAGCTCAAGTACTAGTCATGGAGAAGATGAAGACTCCGGTGAATGCAATTTAATGGTTACAAAGTCTGGCGAGGTATATGCATTGATTAAGCCTCTGCTGACTTCCACCAACAATCTTCTTCTACATGTATTAATTAACACTTCTTTCTTCTTTTAGCCCTCTGGATCGACCAGCCAGAAACCATCTTCTTCTACGAAAAAGAGCAAGCGAGGCGCGAGCCAGCGGTTGAAAGATCGTGCAAAGTTCACGATCGAAGCAGTCCGTGTTGATGGCAGGCCGATGGAGCCCAAGAAGGCCGCAGACAAAGTACGTCAGGCTGGAGTTCTTGTTAGGGACCAAATCCCAATCATAAATGAAAATTGGAATAAGCCAAAGAAGGGCGACGGTACCTTTGTCGATGACAGATCCAAAGAAACGCTTTGGAATTCGTTGTTGGTAAATTTCACCCTTCCGCTAGAGGAGGATGAAAAAACCCGGTTATAAAGGAAAAGGTCAAAGAGTGGACTCTAAAGAAGATGGCTGACGCTTTCCGCAACTAGAAGACAAAATTGAACAAATTTGTCAAATCTGGCAAGACTCCAAATTTCGAAGACGCATATTATGCGAAGATAAGACCTCACTGGGCCGAATTTCAGACATATAAAAAAAGTGCTATAGCTAAAAAGAGGTCAGAAACCAATACGCTTAATGCCCTGAAGAAGGAATATCACGGAGGGCGGGGTCGGTGGCTCCATATCTCGAGGCCTAAGTGGGAGGAAGCTGAGAAGGCCTGCGAGAGAGGATCACACCCAGACAGATGGGTGGGACCTCGTGCAAAGACTTGGTTCTCTGAATCGGGCAAGGTTGGACCCGAAAGGATTGTGTATCTTCCCAACCCTCCTTGCCAAACCCGTCACTGAACTCATCACGGCATAAGAGGAAACATCGAGGACCTTCCATCCGACAAAGAGAATGACCAGCTCACACGCGCCATCGGTAAAAAGAACACCGGACATGCATGAGGCACATGGGGTATGGCGTGGAAGGATGGGTTTGCCGTGGGCGACTCTACGAGATGGCGCGGAAAAAGAAAAAAGCGTCTGAGCGGATGACACAGATAGAACATGCACTTGCGGTAGCTGCAGCGCAGTGAATGCTATGACAGACATCAAGCTGCCGCCCATCTCGGCGCACGAAGAGCTGCATTGGAAAGGCCGTGACCGGACTCTGCACGGAAAAGCAGCGTGGCTTCCATGGAGAACGTGCAGCCCACGCTTGAAATGGCGGGTCCTCGATACCCCGTGGATGAGATCACGAAGAGCGAACACGCTGAGTTGCATGTGAGATTAATGGGCTTATCCATTAAGGTGGTATCGGCTATGCCTTACCTCCTATAGATGGTGGAACTTACCACTTTAGACCCGATTCAGATGGCTATGCTATTGTCGGGTGGATGAGGTTGTGAAGGAATATGAGGAAGCACAGCTTGACCATGCTACAGGTGAAGGGGAAACTCAACTCAAATTTGCAATGAAAACAACCATTCTTTGGAAGAAGGAACACATTGTGCTTCCAAATTGGAGGTCACTGGCACCCCCGCCGTCTCCATGCGTCGGCCGATCTGAGCCGCTTCAGCTATCTCTGCTGGCAGCCATCTCGGCTTGACCATCTCCGCCCGTCGACCATCTCCTGCCGTCACCATCTCCTTAAGCGTGGCGGAAGAGCACGCCACGAAGAGCATCGATGCCGCCACAAAGAAATCCGCAGGAAATCGTCGCCAAAGAGTTCAAAAACTACGTCCCGCAGCCTTCCGCCAAGCCATTGCGGTTTTACCGTGGAATCGCAGCGACGAGGAGACCAATAGGATCTCGGAAGAACAGGTCAAGAAATTCTTTGCACCTAGGCGGGCGAGCCAAAGGAGAAAATAGATCCGGCGGTGGTGGAGAAGTTTTACAATAATCTTTTGAAACCTGAAACCCCACTTGTCTTGGGACTACGGCGCCAGATTTTGAAGGCGGATGCAAAGCGCCGTAGGAGACTTAAAGTAGCGATCGTGAGGCACCCGGAAAACAGTTCCCATGCTCGGAGAGCAGGAAACCAATCATCGCCCGCTCAAATGTTCGACACAGGGCGCTCCTCCCGTAAATGATTCTGACGAGCTACAAAGAAAGGCCAATGAGATGGGATGACTTACATTGCATACTTGAGCGTCATGGGAGACAACTTGCCCAAATCGATGCCAACCCCATACAGCCATGGAAGTATGGGAAGAATCTAGTCAAGAAAGAGGAGCTCAAGAATCTACCAACAAAGATACGAAAATTGCACAAGTGGTACCTTGATTTCAAGGCGAGAAAAGAAGAATGGATCACGGCGCATATAAGAGATCAGATTTTCTTGTGCGGAGGCAAGCGATCGACTTCAACATTCAAGACTTGCATTTTCTATTCAATCGGAAGGAACTCAACAAATCTGCCATCATCCTTTATTGTGTGTAAGTACTATTTACGTAATTTTATCTCATCTCATTCATTTCATTAATTGCATGTATATATATGCTCACCATATATGTATATACTATTATGCAGGAAAAAGGTTATGGAATGCATGAAAGGAGGCCCTTTTGACATTGGGTTCGTTGACCCAAATAGAGTTCATGAAGAAGTGGTAAGAACCAAACCCGCAAAGAAGATTACTTGCTAAAGTCTTTCTTTGAGACAAAAACCAAAAGGAAATACTATTGCCTTACAACTTCTTCGTGAGTCTTTACCCTCTCTCTTGTACACATTACATTTGACTTACTCGATGTTTAGTTTAGCGATGATGAGTTATGCGTGCGTAGGTTCCACTTTATTACGCTAGTCATTCAACCCGACTCAGAAAAGTCCTTGTCATGGACTACGTTCTGAAAAGAAAAAGAGATATGGGCGGACTTTAGAGATGCTCGAGGTAATTTCAATCATATTATCGCACTAGATCGGCAACTTCGTGACAACAAGTAATTAATTACTCCTTTATCCATTTTCTTTGCGGACGGGGTTTGGAAAAGGTTCACGAGGCCGTGGGTGAATGGTGAAGAACTAAAATTTGTAGACCAAAATGTAAGTAATACTAGCTAGCTTCCAATTCCATTATATCATGCTTTATTGATTATTATTTTGATTGAACTCTCTATTCTCGTAAATTACGCGCATCGGGACACGGCAATAACTTATGTGGGTACTATGTTTGCGAGTTCATTAATAACACGATATGTGCGACGGCCAAGCCGCACTAGAACAACTTAGAGTAAGTAAACAAAGTCCACACCATTATTTTATTACCATCAATTGTGTTGAGTTTTATTCTTATATATATATATGACGGCCCATTCTTCATATATATTCAGATCGAGCGGATGCGGGACCAACTCCTACCATTTGAGCGCATACGAGCCATTCAAGAGGAATTGACGGGTTCATACTTGATGAGGTTGTCACGCTGGCGGAGAACTCTTTAGATATCCACCAAAATGAGCGATGACGATGTATGTGCCAATGGCGATGTATGTGTAGGGGTTCGTAGCATGGAAAACAAAAATTTCTACCGCATGAACACACAATCAAGATCTAATATATGATCAAGCCAAGATCTATCTACTAGATTGTAGCAGCGAGTCAATAGAGTACTAACCTCGAAGATCCAGCGGTTAACGAGGCGATTCTTGTGGATGATGTAGTCGTACTCCCGATCTCAAGATCGTGCAGACGATCCTTCCGCGCTGCGTTCGGCGCTCCCTCACATCGATCCTGCGTTCGGTACTCGGCGAAGACCTTCCTCTCCTTGTTCCAGGAAGCGGAGGTTGTAGCACTCTCCTCGCGATTTGGACCTGACGGCGTGGTCGAAGTAGAGGGAGATCTCATGAGGCTTCGCCTTAAGCCGGAGCGAGTATGGTGGACTATGAGAGAGCCTTGGTGATCTAGGGTTTAGACACACCAATTAGAAGGGGCTAAACCAGCGGCTAGGGCAATTAGAAGCTCTAACTCGGCGGCTTGGGAGAAATCCCTAGGCTGTGGCTAGGGTTTAGGTTTAGAGGGAGGCAACTTGTGTGTTAGGAGGCGCCTGCCTCCCTTTATAGGTGGGAGGTGCGGCCAAGGGGAGGGGAGTCCCTCCCCAACTCGGCTTGGAGGTGGGCCGCCAGTTGGAGGAGGGAACTCCTCTCCAACTCGGTTTCCACCTCTCCTCCTCTTTCAAAAAACTGCCGTTTGACTTTTCAAACTAGCCGTTTGACTTTTCAAACTAGGATTTGAATAAACCCTTTATTTTGGACAGCGATGCCACCTAGTACATGATGTAATCATTCCAACTTGTAATGACACATTCATGTACCCCTTCCCCTCCGGAGTGCCGGACATTCCGGAACCTTCTAGAACATTCCCGATGAAAACACCGGAATCATTCCCCAACTCCGAAACAGGACTTTCCTTATATGAATCTTATTCTCCGGACCATTCCGGATCTCCTCGTGATATCCCGGATCCCATCCGAGACTCCGAACAACATTCGGTCTCTTACTCATCATTCCATAACTACTCAACAACATCGAATCCTTAAGTGTGTCTCCCTACGGTTCGTGAATTATGCGGACATGATCGAGACTCTTCTCCGATCAATAACCAATAGAGGAATCTGGAAATTCATATGGCTCCCACATATTTCTATGATTACTTTGCGATCGAATGAACCACTTACATACGATACCAATTTCCCTTTGTCTCACGATAGTTTACTTATCCGAGGTTATGATCGTCGGTATCTCTGTATACCTAGTTCAACCTCGTTACCGATAAGTACTCTTTTCTCGTTCCCGTGATATGTGATCCCTTGTGAGCCAGTCACATGCTTGCAAGCTAATTGGATGACATTCCACGAGAGGGCCCAGTATATCTATCCGTCATATGGATGGAAAAATCCCACTCTTGATCCATGTGTCTCAACCAATACTTTCCGAACACTCAATGCCACCTTTATAGCCACCCAGTTACGGTGTGGTGTTTGATGTCATCAAAGCATCCATCCGGTAAAGGTGATATGCATGATCTCATGGTCGAAGGAATTAGGTTACTATGTATCAGAAAGCATATAGCAATTGAACTATTTAAAATGACTTGATCTTTATGCTACGCTTAACTATAGGAGTATGTCCATCACATCATTCTCCTAATGATATGACCCTGTTGTTAATAACATCTCTATGTTCATGATCAGGAAACCATGATCCTATATTAACCAACAAGCTAGTTTAACAAGAGGCTTTACTAGGGACTCTTTTATGTTTACAAATCACACAAGTATTAATGTTTCCTGTTAATACAATTATAGCATGGTATGTAAACATTTATCATAAGCATGAAGATATGATAATAACCACTTTATTATTGCCTCTTGGGCATATCTCCAACAGTATGTGCCGATGACGATGTTTGTGTATAATAATAGTTGCTTAATGTAGCACCCTCAGAATCGGCCCTATGCAAGTTTTAGCGAAACCCGCCAAACCCGCATAGAAACGATTCAAAGGTGCCCACCAGGCACTTTCGTGCGGGTGGAAAACGAAGTAATATCATTACACAATAGTCCACGAGGGAACCCACAGAACAGATATATACAACGGCGACTCAATGAGTCAATAATACAGATATGCAGTACAAAGATCCAAATCACCTTGAAAACGATACAGCGTCCGAGTACGGACAAGATGCAAATTGATCTAAGAGACCTAAAGAATAACCAATGGCGTCCATAACCACCTTGAGCCAAGCCGGAAGGGTAACCACTAACGACGTCGATCTCAAAACCTGCTTAAACAAAGGGTGCCGACAAAGGGCAAAGGAAAAAGAGAGAGTCGATCGAGGCCATTGCAGCGAGGCTAGAATTCGGTCCTCTCCTACATAGGTATGGTGGTGGCGGTAGCCATGCACTAAACAACCTATAGAGACTCGATACAACTAGCGGCTATCGAGAGGGTAAGAAAGACCTATTCGAACCAACTGATACTACCACCAAACATACCCATCCTGGTGTTTCCCCCTCGAGACCAAACGAGGAAGTCAACCGAGGAACTCACACAGTTGGCAGTTTTATTTATTCAGTTATCGTTGCAGCAATTACTAGTCAGGTATAATGAGATGGCTTTGTATAAATTACTAGTCTTTGCGTCCCTACGCATCACTCATTCTCTAATGAGATGGCTTTGTATAAATTTGGTCCTTTGGTGTGACCTTTAGTTCTTTGGGGTTAATAACATGTTGATAATATTGTCGTACAATATATCTTCATAGTATTATCCCGCTGTGAACCACACCTAGTTTGAAAACAAACTACTTGACACAAATGCCCTCTTTAGCTGCTATAATAGCAGTCATATACTTAGCCTTTTGTTGTAGTATCTGTCACAATGTCTTAAATTTAGAATTCATCCAAATCCATTATGGAACTTACTTTCCATCATATTGTGCCACCCTTAGTTTAGATTGAGATAAACTTAATTTGTACTTTGTGACAAGACTAGTATCAATGTAGTACTTTTACAATGAACTAACCATCTATTTGTCACTTCTACAAAACAATATACTCTTAGTTCTTCTATAAGATCATAAGAATATCCTTACTATCGTCCAATGATCATCTTATGAATCATTCTGGTATATTCTCACAACATTTAGAGCATAGGACATATCTGGATTTGTACATATCACAGTATGATTGATATAAATACTCTTTGTGATTTCATGCATCAAGTATCAATCTATACTTGAATCTTTGTTTCACTTACCAAGTGTCAATACACTTGAATATATCATCAATATTGAACTCATTCAATCCTTTCTGTGCGATAAGAACCTTTCTCGTAGTTTTTATATTGAACTCATTCAATATATCATCTATGTACTTTCGGCACAACCATATTAGCGTCTCAATCTATCTATATAGATATTGATGCCAAATATTTGGGTTTTGCCTAAGTCTTTCATCGAGATGAAATTCTTATCTTGTGTTAATAAAAAGATACATCACTTCTAATCAACAATATGTCTTCTACATAACGTATTAGAAATATGTCTTAGCGCTCCCACTTAATTTCTTGCAAATGCAAGCATCTTCATTGTCTCCGACGAATTTAACCTCCTTTAACAGTTTCATCATAGTGAAGATTTCAACTCCACAATGCTTACTTCAACCATTGAAGTTTGCATATGCTTTTAGTATCCTTTGAATTAACAAAACCCTATGGACCGTGTTAAGCACACGTCCTAGGTAACAATTCTATTAGAACAACTTGTTTTGTTTATTCAACTACCATATAACAAAATTATATGTAGTGGTTGCTACATTAATCCGTCTAGACTAAATATCGCTATGAAAGATCAAATCATGTCATATTCAACCTTTGAACATTGTTGTGAACTCTTTCCCAACATGTCGACTATTTCATAGATGTGAAACATCCATGTCTATTTCTTTATAGATCCAAACACAACTGTAAGGTCTTACACCTTTCTCGAGGGTCCTTCAAGTTCAAAACTTGATTTCTCGTGTATGGAACTATCACGGATTTTATGGCTTTAAGCCATTTGACGGAGTCAGGGCCCATCATCGCTTCTTTGCATGTAGTCAGATCATTATTGTCAAATAATGATTTAACTCTCAAATCTTGGTATTTGATTGTTTACCCGACCTACTTGTTTCAATAGAAACTTTGACCTTCGTAACCACAACCTTTGAGGCACGTGAGCCATGAGCATTGTTGCTGCCTACGGAACACTTTTCGGCGCTGCGCAACTTTGCACATATAGCTAAGGTTCCTTTAACCTTATCAACGTTCTATTGTCCTCCCACTTATCTTTTCATGAAAAATTCCTTCTCAAAGAAACTTGACGTTCTAAGCGACAAACACTTTTGTCTCCGGTGTTTATGGAGGAATACTTAACAGTTATACAAAGATAGGTTCATCCGACATTGGTTGCAAACATCTTTCTTATGCTTAGCATACCAATGTTTAAGAAAGGACTACTTGGGTTTAATCCCAAACCATAACTTTGTATGGCGTCATTTCAGTGGATTATGATGGAGCTCTTTTCAGTGGAAAACGGTAGTCTCTAAAGCTTTTAATCTTTTAAAACATAATGGCAGTTTTATGAATTATACCTTTGATCTTACCA
Source organism: Avena longiglumis (assembly GCA_030063025.1). NCBI lineage: Eukaryota > Viridiplantae > Streptophyta > Magnoliopsida > Poales > Poaceae > Avena > Avena longiglumis. Next base: position 546,193,760 of record CP125973.1, on the reverse strand, counting down.
TGTCAAACAAGGTTTTAATCACATATCTCGAACGCTCCATACTCTTATGGTGTTTTGAGAAATGAAAATCCACAGAACGATTCCTTAAATCTTAGGTATTATGCTAAACTTGTAACTCAAATATCTTCCTTTATGATCTTATCATAAACTATTCATATTCTTGTTACAATGATTTTGCACTTCATCTTGAAAGTCTTTGAACTTTTCAAATGTTTCATACTTTATCCTTATTAAGTAAATATTCATATATTCACTCAAATTTTCGGAGAAAGCATATGAAGTTGAAATCCATCGCTCTTGACTACACATAATGGACTTCGTACAACAATATGTATAAGTTTCAATAAGCTAGTCATTCGTTCCTTTTTGGCCTATGAACGAAGTTTTAATTATCTCTAGGAAAGTTTCACAAGCGTCATGTGATCAAAAATCAAAGACTCCAAAATTCCATCCACATGGAGTTTCTTCATGTTTTCTTTCCAATATAATTTAAATGGCGATGTCACTTCCTAAGTGATCTTTCAATCAATTTGTCTTTCGACATTTTTAGCACTAGTTTTATGGATGTGATTTATCCAACGAGATTTGTGAATCATCCATCTTTTATGGATTACGGCAATTATTTGAACAACCCTTTTGTTCTCATAATACCTGATAAAACAAATCTTGAAGGCAAGCTTTGATGTTTTAACGAGCAACACAATAACCCTCTATTTGTTCTCGATGAACATCATCACATATTCTTTTGCTAGTTACTTAGGCCATTGTAGTTCATGAATTCTGTTGTTTGACGATTCACACCAACAAATTCAGTATCAAATACTTAAGAACCACATTGTTTAATAAGCAAAGAATATAGCCATAACATGTATATCATCTATATACTTAAGCTGAACAATTCTAGTCTTTTCTTTTCTGCCATATATTTATGAGATTCTCTTTCAGTATTTCCTTTTCTGTTTGAAAGAATCTATCAACATCAATAGTGGAGCCATACATATGACACATAGTCCAAAGCGTGTATAGTTAAATACCAATGTCTTTGGATTTTCACTTTGAAGTAGATTACCATCATCAAATGTTTGGTGTTCTTTCAAATTCCTTTCATTAGTAATCTTTTTGGTGTAGTAAACATTTTACCTACATCAAATATTCACCCTTATCATGGAATCATCCATGATTAAGCTACTTTTATCTTATAACGGTTAATCACGAGTATAATGTTGCTCTCAAAAACCTTTTGTAGGATTAGGTCAACTAGTGTTTCCAACCTTTTGCAAATTCTCATTAAATATGAGAACATGAACTTTGCCATATTATACTCTATCATGTTGTAACCAAAACTTCGTTTCAGATATCACAATATCTTCCACACATCATGGTTTCTGAAACAACTCTTTCAGATCCTAGATAACCTTGATATTAAGACAATCCTTTGAATATCAAGAATCATGGAGACAAACATGATACTCATATACTAACTCTTGGAATTGTCACTCTTGTTTTAATACCAATTATTAAACTTCATGGAGTAACCGGAACTTACTGAAAGTTTGCAATAGGACTTTTAAACTTTAGATTAACACTTCAAAACAATACGATACCAGTTCGTAAAGTAACTAACCAGAATTCTATAGTTCTATCATCTCAATTATAACTAAGCGCAAGGTGGTAAACGGATGCCAACGACTACAACAACTATGCAAATTCACTTTGATTTAATTTATGATAAATAGTTTTCAACTTTTAATCATATTGCTGTTAAACTCCCACTCAAAACAATATCCCCCACATTGTTTTAGTGATCACACGAACCAAATCCACCACATCAAAACCGATCATCACGAGAGTTGATGTAGATTCAATGGCGAACAATCAACATGTTCATCATATCTACTATATGACTCATGCTTTACCTTTGGGTGATCCGTGTTCCGAGACCATGTCTGTACATGCTAGGCTCGTCAAGATCAAACCTTAGCTTCTGCATGAGAAAATCTGGCTTGCTCACGTTGTATACACTCGCAGAATCTAACACACCCGATCATCACGTGGTGCTTCGAAACAATGAGCTTTAGCAACGGTGCTTACTAAGGATAAACACTTAAGAACTTGAAATTCATGTGCATGAGGGATCATCTTATAATGCTACCGTCGTTAACTAAGCAATACAAGATGCATAAAAGAATTAACATCACATGCAATTCATAATATGTGATATGATATGGCCTTTCTTCTTGTGCTTTTGATCTCCATCTTCAAGCACGAACATGATCTCCATCATCAGCGGCATTGCATCAAGGTCAATGACGCCTCTCCATGGTTGTCGTCCACCAGCTTCAACTATTACAACTACTTTGAATAGACACGCGGGTCTTAACAGAATTTAAAGACAACCATATGGCTCCTGCCGGTTGCCAACTTACAATAAGGAACATTGCATACATCAAATATAATCACAATCATGGCCATATCACATCACAGCACACCCCTGCAAAACAAAGTTAGACGCCTCTAATTTTCTTTGCATGTTTTACGTGGTTTGGGGCTTTCAATAAGTGTCGTTCTAACTTACGAACAAGAACCACAACATTGATACTAGTATTGCCAATCACCCGTTGTAAATTGTATCTTAACTATGCTAGGAGAAACAGGCACCCGCAAAGCCACTTATGCAATACAAGTTGCATGTCAAGCGTGGAGCAAGTCTCATGAACGATGCCATGTAAGGTTAGCCCGGGACGCTTCATCCCAACATACCGCAAGATGCAAAGTACACAAAAAGCAATCGATAATAAAAGCATCAACGCCCACAATGACCATTGTGTTCTACTCGTGCAACAGATCTACATATAGACACGGCTCTGATACCACTGTAGGGGTTCGTAGCATGGAAAACAAAAAATTTCTACCACATGAACACACAATCAAGATCTAATCTATGATCAAGCCAAGATCTATCTACTAGATTGTAGCAACGAGTCAATAGAGTACTAACCCTCGAAGATCCAAAGCGGTTAACGAGAGCAGATTCTCGTGGATGATGTAGTCGTACACTCCCGATCTCAAGATCGTGCAGACGATCCTTCCCAGGCTATGCGTTCGGCGCTCCAATCGGTCACACTTTCGGATTTCGACGAAGACCTTCCTCTCCCTTGTTCCAGCAGTAAAGGTTGTAGCACTCTCTCGCGATTCCGCAAAGACGGCGTGGTACCGAAGTAGAGGGAGATCTCGCAGGCTTCCTAAGCCGGAGCGAGTATGGTGGACTATGAGAGAGCCTTGGTGATCTAGGGTTTAGACACACCAATTAGAAGGGGCTAAACCAACGGCTAGGGCAATTAGAAGCTCTAACTCGGCGGCTTGGGAGAAATCCCTAGGCTGTGGCTAGGGTTTAGGTTTAGAGGGAGGCAACTTGTGTGTTAGGAGGGGCAGCCCTGCCCCTCCCTTTATAGGTGGGAGGTGCGGCCAAGGGGAGGGGAGTCCCTCCCCAACTCGGCTTGGAGGTGGGCCGCCAGTTGGAGGAGGGAACTCCTCTCCAACTCGGTTTCCACCTCTCCTCCTCTTTCAAAAAACTGCCGTTTGACTTTTCAAACTAGCCGTTTGACTTTTCAAACTAGGATTTGAATAAACCCTTTATTTTGGACAGCGATGCCACCTAGTACATGATGTAATCATTCCAACTTGTAATGACACATTCATGTACCCCTTCCTCCGAGTGCGGACATTCTAACCTTCTAGAACATTCGATGAAAACACGGAATCATTCCCCAACTCCGAAACAGGACTTTCCTTATATGAATCTTATTCTCGGACCATTACGGATCTCCTCGTGATATCCGGATCCCATCCGAGACTCAACAACATTCGGTCTCTTACTCATCATTCCATAACTACTCAACAACATCGAATCCTTAAGTGTGTCTCCCTACGGTTCGTGAATTAAGCGGACATGATCGAGACTCTTCTCCGATCAATAACCAATAGAGGAATCTGGAAATTCATATGGCTCCCACATATTTCTATGATTACTTTGCGATCGAATGAACCACTTACATACGATACCAATTTCCCTTTGTCTCACGATAGTTTACTTATCCGAGGTTATGATCGTCGGTATCTCTGTATACCTAGTTCAACCTCGTTACCGATAAGTACTATTTTCTCGTTCCCGTGATATGTGATCCCTTGTGAGACAGTCACATGCTTGCAATCTAATTGGATGACATTCCACCGAGAGGGCCCAGAGTATATCTATCCGTCATATGGATGGACAAATCCCACTCTTGATCCATGTGTCTCAACCAATACTTTCCGAACACTCAATGCCACCTTTATAGCCACCCAGTTACGGTGTGGTGTTTGATGTCATCAAAGCATCCATCCGGTAAAGGTGATATGCATGATCTCATGGTCGAAGGAATTAGGTTACTATGTATCAGAAAGCATATAGCAATTGAACTATTTAAAATGACTTGATCTTTATGCTACGCTTAACTATAGGAGTATGTCCATCACATCATTCTCCTAATGATATGACCACATTGTTAATAACATCTCTATGTTCATGATCAGGAAACCATGATCCTATATTAACCAACAAGCTAGTTTAACAAGAGGCTTTACTAGGGACTCTTTTATGTTTACAAATCACACAAGTATTAATGTTTCCTGTTAATACAATTATAGCATGGTATGTAAACATTTATCATAAGCATGAAGATATGATAATAACCACTTTATTATTGCCTCTTGGGCATATCTCCAACAGTATGTGCCGATGACGATGTTTGTGTATAATAATAGTTGCTTAATGTAGCACCCTCAGAATCGGCCCTATGCAAGTTTTAGCGAAACCCGCCAAACCCGCATAGAAACGATTCAAAGGTTCCCACCAGGCACTTTCGTGCGGATGGAAAACGAAGTAATATCATTACACAATACTCCACGAGGAACCCACGAGCAGATATATACAACGGCGACTCAATGAGTCAAGAATACAGATATACTGACAAAGATCCAAATCACCTTGAAAAGCGATACAACGTCGAGTACGGACAAGATGCAAATTGAGCTAAGAGCCACGAAGAATAACCAATGGCGTCCATAACCCTGCCCAGCAAGCCGGAAGGGTAACCACTAACGACGTCGATCTCAAAACCTGCTTAAACAAAAGGGTGCCGACAAAGGGCAAAGGAAAAGAGAGAGCGGTCATCGAGGCGATTGCAGCGAGGCTAGAATTCGGCGGTCCTCGCCTACATAGGTATGGTGGTCGGCAGCGCAGCATGCACTAAACAACCTATAGAGACTCGATACAACTAGCGGCTATCAAAGAGGGGTAAGAAAGACCTATTCGGAACCAACCTGATACTACCACCAAACATACCCATCCTGGTGTTTCCCCCTCGAGACCAAACGAGGAAGTCAACCGAGGAACTCACACAGTTGGCAGTTTTATTTATTCAGTTATCGTTGCAGCAATTACTAGTCAGGTATAGATATTCATCCTGATATAATAAGCAGTGCGCAATTTTAGTTAACCATTCCGTTGTAGTTGCAACACTTACTAGTCAGATACAATAAGCATGAGATACCCCAAAACCCAGCAGTTGTTGGTACTTTTATTTAGCCATTCCGTTGCAGTGGAGCTGATTACTAGTCATATCGGATACAAGTCAAATTATAGCAGTAAACTTTAGTTATAATTGTCTATGATCGAGAACTGTGCTCCAAGTCGTCCATAACCGCGGACACGGCTTTTCGAAAATATTTAACCCTGTAGGGGTGCACTAAAGTATCCACACGCACTTCGACCCTTTTTGCCAGATCAGTTAACATACACCCATCGGTATGTCGGCGGGGCCTAAGTCATGACGTTTCCCAGACCCAAAGCAAGTACATGGGGGCCACCCCACTAAGTCTACCATAGAAGTCGGCCGGTCTCGAGAGACTCGGTTTGCGTCGGTATCAGAAACGTGGGAACCCAAAACTCTCGGGCTTGTCGATACCATGAAAACACTCACTTACCTAAGCGATGCAGTGCGATTCACACAATTTAAATTAAGCAGTAAAGCATGGCATAAGTACATGATAGTAATAAAGCCCCAAACTAATTGTGGCCCCCACTACAATACTTTGAAATCAGGTATTAATCAATGGGGGGCCCATACACCCCACATGTGGTTAGCGCGCTCAATCTCGGAATAGGTGTCAAGAACTCGGGGTCCTACGGGACACTAGTGGGCGGTTAACAACCAAATAACATCTATTGCCCACCTGTGCCTCTGCATTTACCTACTTCAGTTTTAGTTATTAAACAGTAATTAAAGCCATGATCATCTCCAACATAAAGCATGCGGCAATACTCCAACAACTGTGGTACTGGACAACATGCAACAGCACCTGAGCAAGCGACTACGACGCGCAAGTCCAACTAACTACCAAACAACAGGTAATAGGATGTGTCCACGGCAATATAAGGCTGCAAGGGATATCACGGGTACGAAAACTAGAGCAACGCAACACGGATAGCAATAGATCAACAGGAGGGAATAAATACTATAAAAGTAAGATAGGTAGAAAGGAGGTGCTGCTTTGAAAAACATTGCCAAGGTTCATCCAAGATCGGGCTGCTCACATCAACTCAACGGCCTTATCCGTGAAGAAGCAAAACACTAGAATAAACACCAGATGCACTATTTAATACTACGGCAAAAGATCGGGCATGATGCATGTATGATGTATGACATGGCAAAGATGCGATGCGATTAGGCAATATTAAACGGAACCGGGGTCCCGACATTTATTTAGAAGGTTCATGTTGTTTAGATACCCCACAATTTAAATATTGTCTTAACATGGCAAAAGTATCACCGGTTCGCTACACAAATTTAAATGGAGCCCGGAATAAGACAAAGATATCCCGCATATCGGATCCATATTTAATTATGAGATGAATTGGCATAATGCCCCCAAACCCACAACATGTATGCACGTATGACAATTAAATATGCAACAGTTTGATATTACATTTATAAAAATAGGGCTCGAGAAAGGGGTCACACATTAGGGTTCGGCGAGCTTGGGGTTCGAGGGGTTCGGGGTCGGTCTCAGGGTTCAGGGTTCGACGGGATCGGTCTCGGCAGAAACATTCTCGGACAACGGAGTAGATCTTGTCGCATCCGGGAAGAAGGACTTGGTTTGGTGTCGGGGCGCATTGGATTCGCCCGGGTCGGTGTCGATCTTGTCGTCGCGAAGATCTTGTCGTGTCCTCGTATCGGGTCGGTCTTGGCGTTCGGGGTGAAGAACTTGGTGTCCTCGAGGAAGTACTTGGCGTATCCGGGTCGACGACCTTGGCGTCCGGAAGAAGTACTTATCGCATCTGTGGCCTTGGTCAAAGAACTTGTACGCCAGGTTCGGTCTCGCCGAGATCGGTCTTCGGATCCAGTTGGGTCTTGGCTCGAGAAGGAGAGCTTGATGGCATCCATGGCATGGAACCGAACCGATGGAGATCTTGTCGAAGGCCTTGGTTCGGGCCGAGGTCGGTGACAGACTTGGTGTCGAGGAATTTCATCCGCAATCTTCAATGGTAAGCAACTCAACATCGCCACTCCAACACCACCATGTCTTCACCGCATTGAAAACACCAAGTACTCAAATTGTAGCGCTTGAGGTAGCAAAGGGCCGGGTCTATTCTGAAACACTGACAGCTCCAACAACATGGCCCTTCATACTTGGTGTCGACAGCAACCGAGCGTGGCCAGAACAGAAGCAGCGGGTTGTGGTGTCCATGCCGAGGTGGACAGAGGCAAGAGCAACAAGGTCTGCCGACGCTGGAAGAGGCGGCGTCGCGCCAACAGCTGCGGCTAGACACGACGAGGGGGCCCGAGGGCGAGGACGCAGGCCGGTCTCGCAGGGCATGAGGCGGCTCGACGGAGACGGACGAGGCCGATGCGGTGGCAAGACGGGATGGCGGGCGCGGTCCAAGGAAGCAGGGCGCGTCCTTGCGGGGAGGAGACCGCGGGCGAAAGCACGGGCCGCAGGCTGGCGAGCAGCGGAGGGAGCCGGAGCAGGCAGGGCGGCGACGCTGGGGAGGCGAGAGCTCGCTACCGGGGAGGGAGGTCGCGGCGGCCAGAGGAAGAGCGGGACCGCGGCCAGAGGAGAGGAGGTCCAGGGGCGGCGCCACGGCTAGCTTGAACGGCGGAGGGGGCTGCAGGCGGGGCCGGCCAGACGCGGGGTCGGCGCGGGACAGCGAGGCCGAGGGGCGCTGTGGCGGTAGGGTGCCCGGGAGGAGGCCGGGAGAGGACGTCAGCGAGGCCGGCGAGGCGGAGGAGGCCGAAGGGAGATGGCGGCGACAGGCAAGGCCGGGCGGTTGCTTCATGGCGGGAGGAGGTCAATGGCGGCGGCTCTCGGGAGGAAGGAGAGAACAGGCAGGCGGGGGTTGCAGGGTCGAGCAGAGAGGGCCATGAGGTGGGGTGGGGCCAGGAGCGGTTCGGGAGGGGGACGCGTTGGATGAGTGGGGGTCGAGGACAGGGGCCTGGGCGGGTTGGAGGTTGACCAAGTGGGTGTGGCGGCCGGAGAGGGAGAGGGAGGGAGGAGGATGGTGATTGGGTGGAGAGAGGCCAGGCTGATGTGGCGAGCTGGGTTGGCGGGGTGATGTGGAGGGGGGTAGATTAGGTTTAGGTAGAAAAGATTTGGGGTAGCTAGGTTTTTAACCTGGAGGTGGCCAGTGGGCTTCGCCTAGCGGGCTGCCTCCTAAAAATAATATAAACTTTTATTTTAATTTAAAAATAGATTTTTGTAAATAGTTGTTAGACAAATAGAAGACCCGGAAAAGTCCGGAGTTTTGATTTGAAATTAAGACGGGGAATATTTAGAAAACAAAACTAGGCTTTTAGAAAATAGTTTTAGAAAAACAAATGCATGATGACATGACGATGCTCAAATGCAATGTGGCATGATGACATGAGCATGCGGTCATGATGAAGCAATGCACACAAACAACGCGATTTTCTAGTAGTGGTTTTGCGGGATGCCACACTTAATTATTAATGTAATCGTATGTACCGATGACGATTTATGTGTATACCGCTCCCGATCGATTCCCCCTCGCTCCCCCCTCTCCCGCAGAAATACGCCCAGAACGGGGCAGATGCAGAAGTCTGCCGCGGCAGAGATTTATGCCGTTTTCAACGGCCAAAATCTCTGCCGCGGCAGAAGAACCTTTAACACCGGTTCCAGATACGAACCGGTGTTAAAGGGAGCTGAAACTGGCAACCCACGTCGCCACCCTTTAACACGTTAAATGCGGTGTTAAAGAACCCCTCTAACACCGAACCCCCAAAAGCGGTTCTGAAACCGCTGTTAGAGGGTCTCCTGAACCGGTGTTAAAGGGTGTGTTGTGCACTAGTGCATGTCCAAGTATGTAAAATAAAATGTCCATGTGCATCAAATAAAAAAAATCGGGATGCCAAATTTTTTTAGAAGGGCTGTCAGATTCAAGATGCATAGGAAAGTCCAACCTATATTATTCTAGACCAGGTTACACCAAATTTGCCGGCCAAAGTAACTCCAAAGGAGCTGGCGAAAGAGAAAGACTGATGGGGATGGCGATGCTTCAATATCGGTTCTAGGCGGGAAAAACTTTGCTGAGTCCAACACTACATCCTTTTCATGCTAGCGGCAAGCAAGAAAAACAACCCAGTATTGTCCGTGTATTCTTAGTACTCCTGAATTCTGATCCCCAGATAGCACGAGTGATAAGGGCGTGCTTAGTCCTCCTGCACCTTGGATAGCATGAGTGACCACACAGTGCTGAAATGACCCGCCGCAACTTGGGCAGCTCGTCGGACGCGCATGCCTCCTTGCCGGCCGGTCAACGACGATATGCTCCGGGAGATCCTCCTCCGTCTCCCTCCTCAGCCATCCTCCCTCCCGCGCGTCTCCGTAGTCTGCAAGCGCTGGCGGTGCCTCACCACCGAACCCAAGTTCCTCCGTCGTTTCTACGCACACCATGGCAGGCCGCCCCTCCTCGGCGTCTTCGATCGCCGCAACCAGGAGGGGATTGTGTTCACCCCCGTCTTAGACGCTCCCGATCGCATCCCCCCTCAGCGCTTCGACCTGCAATTCCACGGCCGCGTCCATGACAACCACCACCGGTCGAGGGCCGAGCTGCTCGGGTGCCGCCACGGCCGCGTCCTCGTCATAGATTTGGTGCAGAATGAGACCGTCGTGTGCAGCCCCATCACAAGAGAGCAGCACCGCATGTCTGTTCCGCCGGAGTTCATGGTATACCATTTGAACGGGACAGTGATAAGTGCCGCCAACGATGAGGGTCACGTGCATGGCAGCTGCCACTCGAGCCCCTTCAGGCCTTGTTCGTTTAATCCACTTCCCTGGTGGGTTGGAGTGGTTTGGAAGGGATTTAGGGGGATTTTGATTTAGATTGGATTTATTCCCCCTCAATCCCTGCCAATACCGCTCAAATTTTATGAAACAGAACAAGCCCTCAAGGAGGTCTTGGTGTCCATATGCAGAAAGAGTGATCTGCCCTTAGCCTAGGGTGTCAGATGCGATCCCGCCTAAATCCCTCAAAATCTAGTGCAAATGTTTGTCAAAATTTACATTAGAATTTGATAAATTAACTATAAGTGAGATTTAGGTGGGATCCCACTTGGCACCCTAACTTCGCCCGTGTTTACTCCTCGGAGACAGGCGCGTACATAGGGCAGCCTCATCTCAACAGAGTCTCCGTATGGTATTCATTCCGAAGGTTGTCCTAGCAGCCTTATTGGTACGCAATTCTCTTTACTGGTTGCTTTCACATATCCAAAATGGAATACTTGAGTTTGATTTGGATCATCAGAGTCTAGCTGTGACCAAGGGGCCTCCCGCCACACATGGGAGTACCTCACGCGTCAAATCATCCAGGCAGAGGACGGCGATGTTGGTCTCGCCACTTTTAACCACCCTAGCTTTCAGATGTGGCAGAGGAAGGTCAGTTGTCAGGGTGTTATCACATGGTAGCGTTCTTGGGATCCCTCCTCATATTCCGAAGATATGACGACAAGATTGTTTGCTGGGTATGATGAGGACACCGATGTGATGTTTTTATTTGTCGACGACAGTGTCTACATGGTTTGGCTTAAGTCGATGCAATCCAGGAAACTTTACAAATCCATTTTTCTGAATACGAGGAAGCACCATCCTTTCACGAGTTTCTATGCAATAGGTGATCGCTCATACCTAGTCTTTATATTATATGAGTAAACCAATCTAATTATGTTCTCCACAAATACTTCTATTCCAATTCTTAAGTGATCACTCACAACACAAACTTATGTAGCAATTTTTTTTTATGATAAAATGTCCCTTTCTTTGACGGACGAATTTATATATAGTTGTATTATTTTAGCATGTATTATAATGCAATGTAGTTGTCTTTTGTGTCGAACATACCAAATCAAATGTCATATGAGTAACTAAGTTGGTAGTTTGAAACCTCAAAGCTAATTTGTTCTTTTATCCTTTATTACATGTTTTGATATTTTTATTAATCTAACTCTAAAAAAATCTTCCACTGAATCAATACTTTATGAGGTGTTTTTGCCATTTGTTGATGACCCCTTCTGCACGTGGTTGATACATTTGTAGCACACAGAAAAAAGGTTTCTTGTATGTGATCGATTTATCCAAAACAGAATGCCAGGATCACATTCCTTGCCATTGTATTTTTATTTTGGCATAATTTCTCTACTTCACAAAGGATATGATTTTGTTTATGTATTGCTAGTACCAGAGACAACTATAAAACATACTTTTTTTATTTGGCGCAAGTTAGAATTGCTAGCTCATCTTTCTATGGCCTCTTGGTTATCCATTTGTCTTTTCCTTGGAACTATTGTTATTTTTCTGACTATTATGCTTCTAGGTGCAACCATTACTGGTGGATGTAATGGAGCCGAAATGCTGCACATGAAGAAGTGATGGCTGTCTGGTGTGATGTGCTAATGTGCTGAAATACTTCAACGGGTAAGAATAACAACTTAATACATTGTTTGAGATGTTTTTCATGGAAAATACATGGCTGCCAATGTTAGTAGGCACCCACACCTGTGAAAAAACACATACAACAATAGAAATGATGGTGATGCTAGAAAAAAGACTTCTTTTATATCGAAAATTACATAATCATGCCTTGAGTTTTCCTTGGTTTATCTATTTCACAATAAATAAATTGAAAGAAATATACCAGTAGACATTTTTTTGTTATAAACATCTCGTGGATCACATCCCGACCAACTTGCATGTGGTTGAGAAACCCGTGCCGGCAATCCTTTTAAATTGTGACAACCAAACTGTTATTGTCAAGTGAACAATTCTAAGGATAACGCGAAGTCATTGTAACACCCTCAGAATCGGACCTATGCAAGTTTTAGCGAAACCCGCCAAACCCGCATAGAAACGATTCAAAGGTGCCCACCAGGCACTTTCGTGCGGGTGGAATACGAAGTAATAACATTACACAACAGTCCTCGATGGGACCCACAGAACAGATATATATATAACAGCGACTCAATGAGTCAAGAATACAGATTTAATATACAAAGATCCAAATCACCTTGAAAACGATAGAGCGTCCAGCTACGGACAAGATGCAAATGGGGCTAAGAGCCCTGAAGAATAACCAATGGCGTCCATAACCCTGCCCAGGCCAAGCCGGAAGGGTAACCCTGCTAACGGCGTCGACCTCAAAACCTGCTTAAACAAAAGGGGTGCCGACAAAGGGCAAAGGAAAAGAGGAGCGTCGATCGAGGCCGACACGGCGAGGCTAGAATTGCGGTCCTCGCCTACATAGGTATGGATCAAGCGGCACAAGCAGATGCACTAGACAACCTATAGAGACTCGATACAACCGGCGGTTATCGAGAGGGTAAGAATGACCTATCCGGATCCAACCTGAAGTCGACGCCAAACAAACCCATCCCGTGTTTCCCCTCGAGACCAAACGAGGAAGTCAACCGGAACTCACACGGGGCAGTTTTACTCATTCGGTTATCGTTGCAGCAATTACTAGTCAAGTATAGATAAACATCCTGATAAAAATAAGCAGTGGGCACTTTTATTTAACCATTCCGTTATAGCTATAATAATTACTAATCAGATACAGATAGCATGAGATAAACCCAAAACCCAGCAGTTGTGGGTACTTTTATTTAACCATTCCGTTGTAGTTGCAATACTTACTAGTCAAGTACAATGGTCGCAAGCGACAACTCAAACAAGCAATTGTGGGCAGTATTATTTAACCATTCCATTATAGTGAAGCTGATTACTAGTCATTATAAAGTCAAATTTATAGCAATAAACTTTAGTTATGCTTGTCTATGATCGAGATATCGTGTCCAAGTCGTCCATATCCATGACACGGCTTTCAAAAGTTTTACCCGCCGGGTGCACCAATAGCAACACACGCTCGATCAACCTCGGAAAAACCAAATCAAAACCCAACGAGGCTTTCACGACTGAACAATCACAGGATTCAGAAATATTTCATTGGGCCACCCCTTAAGTAGAACCCGCAACGAAGTAAGCTAGCTCCGAGACGGTCTCAAGGTTTGGGTGGACGGCTGTGAGCGACTGGGAACCCGAAAGTGTGGCTGGGCTTGTCGACACCGCGTAAACGTGTCCCGATCCTAAACGGTACAGTGTGCTCCTCGCACAATTGTAAATACGGTAGTAGCATGGCATAAGTACAGGATCGTAAATAAAACCTCAAACTAGTTTGTGGCCCCAAGAAATAAGACTGAATCAAGCTCTGGCTCAGGGGGGTCCCATATACCTCCCGGATGTGGATAGCGCGATAAATCAAGGAACAGGTATCAAGTACTCGGGGTCCCACGGACAAGTGGGCTCGAAACCAAATATTATCTATCACCCACCGATGCCTCGCTACTTCAATTTTAGTTGTTAAACAGGAATTAAAGTGAACGATAAGTAAAACTATGATCATCTCAACATCAAACATGCAAGGCTCCAACAACTATGGCATTTGACGACGCAACAGACTTGAGCAAGCGACTAAGACACGCAGTCCAACTATCTACCAAACAACAGTAATAGGGTGTGTCCAAGGCAATATAAGGCTGCAAGGGATATCACGGTACGAAAACTAGAGCATCGCAACACATAGCAATAGATCAACGAGGAATAAATACTATAAAAGTAAGATAGGTAGAAAGGGAGATGCTACTTTGAAAACATTGTCGAAGGGTTCAACCAAGATCGAAGCTCACATCAACTCAACGGCCTTATCCGCGAAGAAGCAAAACACTAGAAGGAACACCGGATGCAATATTTAATACAACGGCAGAAGATCGGCACGATGCATGTATGATGCATGACATGGCAAAGATGCGATGCAATTGGGCAAGATTAAGTGGAACCGGGGGTCCCGACAATTAGTTAGATGGTTCCAGTTGTTTATCTACCCCGCAAATTAAATGTTGTTTTAGCATGGCAGAAGATAGCACCGGGTTCGCTACACACATTTAGATGAGGCCAATATGAGACTAGATTTGCCCGCATATGGGCCCCATATTTAATTATCAGGTGAATCGGCATAAGGCCCCCAAACCACACAATATGCATGCGAGTATGACAATTCAATATGCGACAAGTTGTTATTATATTATAAAATAGGGTGTCGGGAAGGGGTTCGCACATTAGGGGGTCTCGACGAATTTGGGGTTCCGGGGTTCGGGGTCCGGTCTCGGGGTCTAGGGTTCGACGGGACCGACGGGGGCGGATACAAGACGGAGAACTTGTCGTGACGTGCCGGAGATCTTGGTTCCACGCGGTCGATCTTGTCGGGTCCTCAGATCGGCCGGACTTGGCCTCCGGGGGAGAAGAACTTGGCGTTCTGCGGCGGTGTCCTTACCGTTCGTGTTCTCGAGCATCGCATCCGGGAAGGATTACTTGTCGCAAGTGTGGTCTTCGGGTCCGGGGTCTCGGCGTCCGTGACGAAGATCATGGCATCCGTGAAGTAGATCTTGTCGCACGGTGTCCAGGTAGGCGAACTTGGCGTATTCGCATCGGCGATCTTGGCGTTCGGGTTCTCTACTTCGCATCCGGGAAGGGGAACTCGTCGCATCGGGGGAGATCTTATCGTCCTTGACAAAGACTCGGGTCTGGAACGGGGCTTTAGGACCCGTGAAGAAGACCTTGGTGCTCCGTGTCGGAGTACTTGCAAAAATCCGTGAAGAAAGTCTCGTCGCCCTTGGGTGGAGAACTTGACGAGGTTCTTATCCATATTGTAGTTCTTGTTCACCGGGATGCCTCCAACAGCTAGCTAAGTCGAGGAGGGAGTATCAAGCCATCCTCCATCACTCCTCTTTGCGCGCCAACACATCCGAGCACACTGTACATCTTTGCATCACGAGCTTAGCCTGTTGGAAACAACGTCGCCTTGCCCATGCGCTGAGTGTCTGCGGTGTCCTTACAGATAAGGCCCGGAGGAGAGAGGCCACGGCACGGCCATACAAGGGAGACGCAAGCTGCTGTGGTCTCGGCGGGAAGAGGCGAGGTCATGGAAGGCGAGCTAGTCGGGACGGGAGTCGGCCGGAGGCGGCAAGGCGCGGGCTGGGACGGCGCGGAGGACGCCAGAGAGGGAGGGCGGGCGTGGGAAGGGAGTTTCGGCGCGGCCGACGCGAGGCGGCGGGCGGGGGCTCGGGCGACAGTGGTGCGGAACCGGGCGAGGGAGGGTCTCGCGGGGTCAGGCCGCCGGGGACGACGGAGGGAGGTGAGGCCGGTGAGCGATGGCGCAGGGAGGCGGGCGGGCAGGTCCGCATGGCAGCGAGGCGCGGTTTGGCGAGGTGGCGCGGGGAGGCGCCATGAGCAGCGAGGTGGCGTGTAGGGGCGAAGGCACGGCGCGCTGGGCGCGAGGTCAGCTGAGGTTGGCGGGCAGGGGCACGCGGGGAAGGAGCTAGCAGGGAAGGCGGCCATGCCTGCGCCGAGGAGGGCCGGAGGGGGCCGCGGGAGGGTGCACGCGGGGCTCGCGGATGGAAGAGAGAGAGAGGAAGAAGGAAGCGTCGGTGGGGACAGGGCGGGTGGGTGGAGGCCGGGCTGGCGGTGGGTGGGTGCGTGGTGTCTTTGGGGCTGTGGGGGCAGGTGGAGAGAGGAAGGGGAGAGGGAGAGAGGGGTGAGCCAAGTGGCAGCATCTGAGTGGTGGGAGTGGAGAGGAGAGGTGAGGTGGCGAGAGCTGATAGGATGGGGTGATGTGGAGCGGAGGGCTGGGTAGGTTAGTTGGTAGCTGTAGGATTAATGGGGTGGGCCGTTTGTATTTTCTGGGGTGGTCGTTCGGGTCATTCGGCCCGTTCGACTGCCCCACTAAAATAATTTAAAATTTTATTTGATTAAAACAAAGCCTCTTCAAACCGATAGCAGACAACGAAAATATTCCGGCGACCCGGGTTTGCATGTTTGAATGAAGATGGGGCGTTTTAGAAAACAAAACGGGCTTTGTGAAAATAGTTTTAGACAAACAACATATGATGATGACGATGCAATGCACAAATTCAACGCGATTTTCTAGTAGTGGTTTTGCGGGATGCCACAGTCATCAAGACACGTGAAGAGACGTTTGAAATCTGTCAGGAAATTGAGAAACTCCGGAGTAATAACTGTTATGTATATTAAAACAGACAAAAACCTGGTAGATCCTTTTACAAAGGGACTATCACGAAATGTGATAGATAGTGCATCGAGGGAGATGAGGTTGAGACCCATGGATGTCACACCTATTGGTAACCCAACCTATGTGATCGGAGATCCCGTGAATTAGGACCTGGGAAGAACAAGCTAGTGGGTGGACTGAGGAGAGTATTTTGTGACCCTCTCTATGTGAAGATGCATAACTCTCATAATCTGTAAGGCAAGTTGGCAACATGCCTTAATGTGTTTATGTTTGCTTTAATTAGCAAAGATGCCATCCTACAGGGCATTCTTGAAAGAACACACCTATATGAGCTCGACTGTAAACGTCGTGGTCTATGAGACTTGGGTGATCTCTAGTAAACTCATGAAGAGACCAGGGAGTATGATGCATATGCTCCAACCCGCGGGGTAGGCTACTGGTAGCCAGGTACTAGTTATGATTTTGAGTGAAATCTATTGGCACCAAACTTGCAATTCAAGGTTCGTCCATTGTTCAAGTTGTTGATAGACGTAGTTCAAGATTCTAGCGGAAGTTCAACTTAACCTCTGCAAACACCGTGAAAGAGCATTTTCTATCCTCGGATTTTGATGTTTGATAACAACACACTTATCGTTTAATTGTGTGCTAAGTGTATCAGGCTTGATAAGGGTGTGGCACAAATATTGGCCTATCAATTCCCTTTGCGAAAAACCATCGTGTCAACCGGTAGTACCGAAATATGTCCCAGACTACCGCTTGGCACTACCGGTTCTAGTACCGGTTGGTGCAAAGGTCGATAAGGATGGATTTTAGTCAAGACCACCGGTACTAAGCGGCACTACCGGGTCCAACCGGAAGTACGCTTAGACAAGCGGTACTACCGCTTGGACACGGTCGTATCATCGCTGCATCGGGCGCTCAAGAAAATCCACCCTCTTAGTTTTTCTCCGCACTGCGGTACTTGGGACCGGTACTACCGCCAGACGGTAGTACCATGTCATACGGTACTACCGCTTGGTGGTAGTACCGCAAGGGAATACCGGGCATTACTGATGCTGGCTCGACCATTCAAGACATCTCCGGTACCTGGTCCGGTACTGGACCGGTAGTACCGCTTGGCAGCGGTACTACCGCTTGTGTACCGATACTACCGGTGCATTAATGGCTCCAACGGCCATATTTCCTAGAGGGGTATAAATACCCCTCCACCTGCCTTGGGACAAGCTGCTCAAACACATTAAAGTCAAGACCACCATTGGAGCCACCAAATCTCAAGATCTCCTCATTCCACCACCCAAAGTCTTTGATCTTTGGGGAATCGAAGGAGGAGGCCCCGATCTACTACTTCACCAAAAGAGATCTTCATTTCCCCCTCATTTCATTGAGGGCCCCTTTGCTCTAGTGTTTTCTTGGAAACCCTAGTTCTTGTTTTGGTTCTTACAAGCTTGTCTTTGGTTGCTTTGACAGCTTGCTTGTATTTGGGAGACTCCGATTAAGTTGTGGATGTGTGCCCCAAACTTGTAAAGGTGACGGCTTCCACCTTGAAGGTTGCCGATATAGTGGAAGGTGAATCGATCCCGTTGGGGTGAGATTCATCGGAGAACAAGGGAGGCCTTTCGTGTTGTTGGTGGTTTGAAACCACCCCCTCTCCAAACGTAGACGTACTTCCCCTCAAAAGGAAGGAACTACGGGAAACAAATCCTTGTGTCTCCGCGTCCACCACTTTGGTTACTTCTATCCTTTACCGCACTTTACTTACTTATTCTTACCTTGTGTTGTGGTAGCTCTTGCATAAGTGTCATATAGGTGAATTCACCTTAGTTGAATTATCTAGAGAATTTACCTTATTGTCAAACCTTAATTTGAAAAAGAAGAAAAATTGAAGTAGCACCTATTCACCCCCCCCCCTCTAGGTGCCTATACGATCCTTTCAATTGGTATCAAAGCCTCGGCTCTCTATTTGGGCTTTACCGCCTAAGAGAATATGGGTAGCCAAGAAGGGGATGGTGGTAGTGAGCCGACCCCGGTGACCATGGAAGATCTCAGAAACTTGGAAACAAGATTGAGCTCTTCCTTGGTCAACGAAGTCAAGAAGATGATTGATCAACTTCTTAAAGACAAAGATGTCTCATCACCCCCATCTCCTCAAGAGGATCTACCATCTGTTGTACCTAAAGGTAATACTTCGGTATCCCCCGAGGGTATGGTGGTAGGGGCAAACTAGACAATGCTAATTCCTCCACACAACTTGATGGGGGGAAGGGTGAGCACCGTGACTCTTGGTACTCTCCCGATCCTCCCATCCCTCACCCTCATGTGTCCAATAGGGGTGACCCACCTAAGCTTGAAGAGTCTGCTACTTTTGCTCAATGGCAATCACTAATGAGAACTCATGTGCGCAGCTCTTGCATTGAACTATGGAACATCATCGAGCATGGACTCTTTATTGGGGATCCAAACAACTTGACAAGAAGAGAGGTTGTCAATAGTCAACTCAATGCCACTGCTTTGCATATGATTCAACAAGGATTTGGGACAAAGGATTACCCACACATTGAGCACTTTAGCATTGCCAAGGAAGCTTGGGATGCCCTCACCGTATTTTTTGTTGGAAATGAGAGTATGAGGAGGAACCGATATGATGCTCTAAGCAATGAAGCCGAAGGCTTCTACATGAAAGAAGGTGAAGATCACAAATACATGTACCGAAGGCTCAAGACCACCGCCACCGCTTTTAGAAATGTGGGTGCCTCACATGTGGATGATGCATGGATAAAAAGGAAATATGTGAGTGCACTCATGCCGTTTGAGCCCACCGATTTGAAGAGCCTACAAGGAAGACACAACTATCATCTTATGACCTCAAATGAAGTTATGCAAGCGATGGCCGCTTTCAAGGTTTCCGCCAAGAATGCCAAAGATGCCCGTGCTCGTGCCCTTGGTATGAGAAATGTTGTCAATGTTGCTTTAAAGGCCAATGTTGTGGACCAGGGGGATGAAGATGATAGTGATGAAGGGCTCTCCATGGACCACCCCGATAAAGTCAAGATTGCTCATGGTCAATATATGGCCTTTTATGCTAATAACTTTTGGAAGAACCCCACTAAGGCCAAGATGGAAATGCAACGGAGAAGCAACCCCAAATGGGAAAAGAGAGAATACCACTAGGTTGAGAACTTGCTTCAATTGTGGTGACCGCTATCACTTTGTGGCAAGTTACCCCTATGAGATGAGAGAAGATCATGGTGGTAAGCTTGTGTTGAAGAAGACTCTCATGGCACCTTACAAGAAACCTTTCATCAAGAAGAATCCCATCAACAAGAAGTCGGGAGAAATTGTCTTGATCACTCATGAAGAATACTCCTCCGACAATGAAGATGTCGAAGAGGAAACTTCTCATGGTGTGGCTGCTCTAGCCACCACCTCTACTCCGACATTCTCACTCTTCGATTCTCCAAATGAGAACTCTCCCACCAAGAACGTCACTTGCCTTATGGAAAGAGGAACGGAGGTATCCTCATCATTCTGCTCCACTCCCTTAAATAATGATGAAATTGATGATGAGATGTCTCTTAATGTTAAAAAGGAATTAATTGCCTTTGATGAGTTTATGACTAACCTAGAAGGAGATGCTAAGTTACATTTTGGAAACATTCTAGATCAACTTTCACATACTCAAGAGCTTCTAGATGTAAGATGTAAACTTGGACATGAACACATGAGTGAGCTAGAGGCTTTAAACAATGCTCTAGAAGAAGAACAAGAAACTAGGTTGTCACTTGAATTAAAACTTGAAGGACTTGATGAGGCCAATGACATTATTGTGAACAAACTCATCAAAGAGCGTGATCATGCTATTGCTAAATACAAAAGTGCTAAAAAGGACAAGATTGAGTTTGGTGTGGTTCATGAAAAACTTGCCGAGGACTTTAGGTCGCTTAACAAAGCCCACAAGGCTTTGGAGAGTGAACTCTTGTCACTCACAAAGTCCCATGAAACGCTTCAAACTCCATTGTCCGATATTCCTTCACCTAGTAACTTCATTCCATCTAGTAGTACAACTATTCTTGAAGAGAATGCTAGGTTGAAGGGGGAGCTTGCTAAGGCCACATTTCCACAAGGCAACAAGTCTATTGATGATCTTTTGAGTAAGCAAAGGCCTAGTGGTGATAAAGGAGGCATTGGATTTGTATCCAATTCTAAGAAGAAGAAGAAGAAGGCCAAGCCCACACAAGAAACTAACAAGGCCATTGTGGGTAGTAAGACCACAAGTGGTAGAACTATGTCTCATGATGACTTTGCGGGTAGTGCTAACCCTCACTATGTTCTAATGCGTGATTATTATGGTGATGTGTATGCACAATATGTTGGCCCATATGATGGTTATATTGCTTGGTCTATTTGGGTTCCCAAGACCCTTGTTGCTAACAAAAGAGGACCCATTGAAAAATGGGTACCTAAAAATTAGCTTGATCTTTTGTAGACTTATGCTTCCGGAGGGTCAAAGTGGGTGCTTGATAGTGGTTGCACAAGTCATATGACCGGAAGCTAATCTATTGTCAAGGACTTAAAGCCAAATGATGATCAAATCACCGTGACTTATGCCGACAAGTCAAAATCTAAGGTATTGGGTTTTGGCAAAGTTGTGGTTGCTCACGACATTACACTCGTGAATTTCATGCTTGTTGATACCCTTGGGTACAATTTACTTTCAGTCTATGCTCTTGGAAAGATGGGTTTTTCCGTATTTATACATAATGATCTTGTGGTCCTCATGTGGAGCAAGTCTCTCAAGGTCGCTTTCATTGGGTATGTCGAACATGACTTGTATGTGGTGGACTTTTAGGGGCAAGCCACTACAAGTGCTATGTGCTTATTCGGAAAGGCCGATGTGGGTTGGTTATGGCATCGCCGACTGGCCCATGTCAATATGAGAACTTTGCAAAGTCTCCATAAGGAGGGCCATATTGTTGGACTAAAAGAAAATGTTTCCTTTGCCAAAGATCGTGTTTGCAGGGCATGTGTTCTAGGGAAGATGCATGATGCTCCTCATAAGCCTAAGAACCACATCAAGTCCACCAAGATCTTGGAGCTCCTCCACGTGGACCTCTTTGGTCCTCCATCTCATGCAAGTCTTGGTGGGAAGAAATATTGCTTGGTGATTGTTGATGACTTTTCAAGATATTCTTGGGTTTATTTCTTCAAATTGAAGAGTGAAACTCAAAAGACCTTCACCGACTTCATCAATTTGGTCCAAAGGCAATACAATGTTCCCGTGTTGATCATTAGAAGTGACAATGGCACCGAGTTCAAGAACTACACCTTGAATGATTTCCTTAGTGATGAGGGGATTAAACATCAATATTCCGCTACATACACCCCTCAACAAAATGGCGTGGCCTAAAGGAAGAACCGGACTCTTATTGAGATGGCTAGGACCATGTTGGCGGAGTTTAAATCTCCATACACTTTTGGGCCAAAGCCATTTCCACTGCTTGCCATGCTTCAAACCGGCTCTACCTCCGCAAAGAAATCAACAAGACTCCATATGAAATTCTTACTTCCGGGTGTTCGGTTGTAAGTATTTCTATCTCATAAAAGTTGTTCGTTTGTCTAAATTTGAGTCTAAAGCATTAGAGGGTATTTTTGTTGGCTATGGTCTCGAATCTCACACTTATAGAATCTATGATAAGCTCTCCGGAGCCGTCATAGAATCTTGTAGTGTGACCTTCGAAGAATATGATGGTCCCCAAGGGGGCGTGTTAATGCTTGTGATGCAGATGATGAAATGCCTCAGGATGCCATAGGAAGAATGGGTGTGGGATATATCCGCCTGCTGAGGAACCCCTTATGGCGAATCAAGAAGAACTATGCTCCACTCAAGTGGAGCCCTCATCTTCACAACCTCAACATGCTCCATCCACCGAAGAGGACATTGACTCAAGCCAAAGACAAGATGTAGACCCTCAAAACGGTGATCAAAGTGTCAACTCTAGTCAAGGGGAGCTTGGTCCATTCGACGGATTGTCAAGTGGTGCCAAGTCAATTTGTCAAGGAAGATCCGTACAAGCTGCTTTGAGACAAGCACAAATTGACGCTAGAAGAGCACTTGATCAAGACCAAGGTCAATGTAGAGGATGACTCCAATGATGATCAAGGTCAAGATGATGGTCAAGACGAGGATCAAAATGATGAAGAGGGTCCTCCAAGAAACAACACGGAGATCCATGCTCTTCGCGAAGCTAGAAAGGAAAGAATGTTCGAAATAAGAGATCACATTCTACAAAATGTAGTTGGTGATCTAAGGAAAGGTATTTCCACAAGAGCACAATTGAAGAGGTTCAGTGAATACCAAGCTCACATCTCCATGATTAAACCAAAGAAAGTGTGGGAAGCTCTTGAAGATTCGGATTGGTTAGAAGCTATGCACAAAGAGCTCAACAACTTTGAGAGAAATAAAGTTTGGAAGTTAGTTGAGAAGCCAAAGGATTGTCGCAATGTTATTGGAACAAAGTGGATATTCAAGAACAAGCAAGATGAGCATGGAATTATAGTAAGGAACATGGCTAGATTGGTTGCACAAGGGTATCTCAAATTGGTTGCTCCGTACCAAGCGGTACTTGGGACCGGTACTACCGCCAAGACCGGTAGTACTGCGTCATACGACCGGTACTACCGCTTGGTGGTAGTACTGGCTCGACCATTCAAGACATCTCCGTGCACCTCCAGATCGACCGGTAGTACCGCTTGGCGGTACTATTGGCTTTACCGGTACTACCGGTGCATTATTGGCTCCAACGGCCAGATTTCCTAGAGGGGTATAAATACCCCTCCACCTACCTTGGGACAAGCTGCTCAAACACATTAAAGTTAAGACCACCATTGGAGCCACCAAATCTCAAGATCTCCTCATTCCACCACCCAAAGTCTTTGATCTTTGGGCAATCGAAGGAGGAGGCCCCAATCTACTACTTCACCAAAAGAGATCTTCATTTCCCCCTCATTTCATTGAGGGCCCCTTTGCTCTAGTGTTTTCTTGGAAACCCTAGTTCTTGTTTTGGTTCTTATAAGCTTGTCTTTGGTTGCTTTGACAGCTTGCTTGTATTTGGGAGCCTGCGATTAAGTTGTGGATGTGTGCCCCAAACTTGTAAAGGTGTCGGCTTCCACCTTAAAGGTTGTCGATATAGTGGAAGGTGAATCGATCCCGTTGGGGTGAGATTCATCGGAGAACAAGGGAGGCCTTTCGTGGCGTTGGTGGTTTGAAACCACCCCCTCTCCAAACGTAGACGTACTTCCCCTCAAAAGGAAGGAACTACGGGAAACAAATCCTTTTGTCTTTGCGTCCACCACTTTGGTTACTTCTATCATTTACCGCACTTTACTTACTTATTCTTACCTTGTGTTGTGGTAGCTCTTGCATAAGTGTCATATAGGTAAATTCACCTTAGTTGCATTATCTAGAGAATTTACCTTATTGTCAAACCTTAATTTGAAAAATAAGAAAATTTGAAGTAGCACCTATTCACCCCCCCCCCCCTCTAGGTGCCCATACAATCCTTTCAACTGGTATATAAATAAGTAGCAAGGATTGGCAAATCTTCAAATGGGTATTTGAGATTTGGTGGGGGATTGTTAGAAATAATGGGGCTAATCCATTTAGGCTCATGTGTATTTCAGATTTTCCCTAAATCTCAAAGCCCAAATTTGTGGCAGCCCATATGTGTTTGGGCCCATGTTTGTGGCAACTCACATGAGAGTGGAGTGGGAGATAAAGTTTAGTCCCACATGGAAAGTTGAAGGAGAGTTGCACCACCTTATAAGGTGGAGTGTTGCACCATTTTGTAAGTGAGTGGCAATAAGAGAGATACATACGGGCGCTCCTCCGACGACGACGCCGCCGCACGCATGCCCTGTAGCACCCTCTTTGTTATTATGTGCATCATCATGACATCAGCATGCATCTGTTTGCCTAAAACTATTTTCTAAAAGCCTATTTTGTTTTCTAGATGTTCCCCTCTTTGTTCAAATCCAAACATGTTTTCTAGATGTTCCCCTCTAGACCGTGGGGTGGGGTTGGGACACGGTCCCGATCGAGAGGTGGGGCCGCTCGCGATGGGGATCTGTGCAGGGAGTCATGCGGGGTGGGGCAGGAGCGATGTGAGGTGGTTTCCTGGCGGCGGGGGTGGAGGGAATAGGTAGGGTGCTGGGATAGGGTTAGGGTTTCGTTTTGGATAGGTTTAGACAAGGGTTTCTTTTGGGCCGGGTAGTAGGTGGTCTGACCGGTTGGGCTTTTGGGCCGGCCGGCTGGACTGCCTCCCCAAAAAAATAGTTTTTGTTATTTCTTTTGTTTTAAAATAAACTTTTGTAAATAGTTTTAGATAAATAAAAGATCCGGCTGGACCGACGGTTTTAGTTTGAACAAAGAGGGGAGGATATTAATATAGAAAACAAAGTAGGTCTTTTAACAGAATAGTTTTAGTCAATTAGATGCATGCTGATATCATGATGATGCATAAGTATTATTTAACACACAATTTTCTAGTAGTGGATTTTACCCGGGGTGCTACAATTCGACACCACTAACAATGGATATCGCCCTCGAGATCCGCCTCATAGTACGGGGAAGAAGGTCGATGGTCTAAATCTTCTCGCTTCATGTAGATCTTCACGACACCACTAACAAAGATTCTTCATCCGTCTTGAAATTGGCGACACCACCAACAAAGGGTGTGGCTCACATTTGTTGGGAGAACACTCTGGAAAACAAAGGACCAAGGTAGAGGTCTCAAAAGGTAAGGCCACCTCTAGCTTCCACGGAAGGAGTATAATTGGATCAATCCACCATTCAATGTACAAGAGCGAATGATAAGAGTAGTCGGATGGTGATCAGTCCATCGCGCACCCAAAGCATTACTCTGCACATGAATAGAAAATTATGCAACCAACTCTCGGAATTCAGATTGTAGATCTCGACAAAGCGAGGTTCGGAAACAAGGAGGGATGCAGGTACTCATCGATCTGATGTAGATGGTAGTGTCAAGAACAGGAAGATACAAAGAAAATTTTTAGTGGATTTTTTTGGGTCCACTTAAAGATACAACAGATGAAAGATTCCTCAGATAGCATGAATGTCGGATGTTGAAGCACCGTTACAAGAGGATGGAAGCGAAACCCTGAAGGTACGACGGGAACCCAACCACGAGAAATCCTGGACTCAAAGAAAAGATAAGAGAGCAGATTAAAAATACGCGGAGGTAAGAGGAGAATAGTAGAGAGGCAAGAAGTAAAAACAGACCTAGTCAGATCTATCCAACCGATTTTTCTAAAATAGTTTTGACACTCTACAGCGGCCGTTAGCTAGGTTATCCTACAGGCTGGACCAGTGGGGTATCGCAACTTCTGAGCTCTGATACCACTCTGTAACACCCTTAGAATCGGCCCTATGCAAGTTTCAGCGATCCCCGCCAAACCCGCATAGAAACGATTCAAAGGTGCCCACCAGGCACTTTCGTGCGGGTGGAAAACGAAGTAATATCATTACACAATAGTCCTCGATGGAACCCACAGAACAGATATATACAACAGCGACTCAAAGAGTCAAGAATACAGGTATACAATACAAAGATCCAAAACCACTTCGAAAACGATACAGCGTCCGAGTACGGACAAGATGCAAATTGAGCTAAGAGCCCTGAAGAATAACCAATGGCGTCCATAACCACTGTGCCAAGCCGAAGGGTAACCACCGCTAACGACGTCGATCTCAAAACCTGCTTAACAAAGGGGTGCGACAAAGGGCAAAGGAAAAGAGAGTGGTCGATCGAGGCGGTGCAGCGAGACTAGAATTCGCGGTCCTCGCCTACATAGGTATGGTGGATCAAGCGCGGCATGCACTAAACAACCTATAGAGACTCAATACAATCGGCTATCGGATAGGGATAAGAAAGACCTATTCGATCCAACTGAAACTATCACCAAGCATACCCATCCTGGTATTTCCCCTCGAAACCAACCGAGAAACTCACACAGTTGGCAGTTTTATCCATTTCGTTATAGTTGCTGCAATTACTAGTCAGATATAGATGGCATGAATCATCCTGATATAATAAGCAGTGGGCAGTTTTAGTTAACCATTCCATTGTAGTTGTAGTACTTACTAGTCAGATACATATAGTATGAGGCACCCCAAAACCCAGCAGTTGTTGGTACTTTTATTTAGCCATTCCGTTGTAGTTGCAATACTTACTACTCAGATACAATGGTAACAGGTGACAACTGTAACTACCTCGGTGCATTACGCTCCTAGTTACAAGCCTGGACGAGCGGAAATGGTTAAAATAGTACGGTGGGGCCCAAATGCCACTCACAGGTAGACCTTTCACCGTCCTAACCATTTCCAAACATCGGTACAAGAAGAGCGGGCGTAATCGGCGAAGGGATCAACTACATACACAAATGAGTATGTATGCAAGCCACCATACAACAGTCCTCGAGCCATTCCATCTAAAAGAAATAGAAATATTACGCATATACGGCAAGATCCAAATATCCTAGATAGATATATAGTTTAGGATATCTCCTCATACATCAAACATCAGAGTATCAGGCGGAAGCGGAACAAGATCCGAGTACGGATAAGAAGCAAATCGACATAAGATGCCCCATAAATAAACACATCCCGCCCACAGATCTCACGGATCCCCGTTCCCGAATCTCTACACGAATGATCGTTGCCCACATATCGTCTCCTCCACCCAAGATCCATCTCGTGAGTGTACTGTTCATCCGAATCAAATAATTTATCGTGTGAGACCTAGGGTACTCAGCAAGTCTTTATGCCTCTAAAGGGGACACAACAGGTGGCAATTGCAGCAAAGATAATACCTAACAATTCTATAGATACTCGCTAACCATCCGCCTAACCATAGATAGAAGGACGTCCGTGAATTAATAACAACAATTATAAGAATATTAATGATCCATCCTCCTCCTCGCTACCAACGAGGAAGCGGACGAACAACCCCATCCGCTGGCGTTTTATTATCCATTCCATGAGTGTTGCACTATTTACTAGTCGATTACTTAGTCAAATTAAAAGCGGTACTTTAGTTATACTTGCCTATGATCGAAACTGAAATGCTCCAAGTCGTCCATAACCGCGGACGGCTTTGAAAGTTTTACCCTGCAGGGGTGTACAAATAGCAACACACACTCGATCAACCTCGGAAAAACCAAATCAAAACCCAACGAGGCTTTCACGACAAAGCAATCACAAGATTCAGAAATATTTTAGGGGGCCACCCCATTAAGTATACCAACGCAAGCTGGCCGGCTCAGACGGACTCAAGGTTTGGGTGGACGGTAAACGACTAGGAACCCGAAGTGTGGTGGGCTTGTTGATACCGCCAAAACGTGTCCCGATCCTAAGCAAAGTCGAGACCGCACAATTTTAAATAAAGCGGTAAAGCATGGCATAAGTACAGGATAGTAAATAAAACCTCAAACTAGTTTGTGGCCCCAAGAAATAAGAATGAATCAAGCTCGGCTCGGGGGTCCCATAATCCTCCGGATGTGGATAGCGCGAATATTCAAGGAACAGGAATCAAGTACTCGGGGTCCTCACGGACACAAGTGAGCATGAAAAACCAAATAGCAGATATTGCTCACGTGCCACTTTCATTAGTTATCCCATACTACTCAAAGTTAAGTTGTTTAGGTACCTCGTTATCCATCGACACTCACATACCCTACACATGCTGTTCTACGACTCGCATGGCTCAAACAACTCCTGTAGTAATGGCTCATGGGGTGGGGGAACAAGCTTCGGTGGGGTTTAAAAGTAAAGGCTATGCAGTACTTGGGATTCAGTTTAATGCAATCGCGACTCAATGATGCAAGAATAAGATAGAGGCAATAGGTATTGTATGTATGCAAGCATGTGGTAGTGCTTGCCTGGCAGCTCAGTTGAAGCGAGAGAAGGATCTGGGTAGTGCTCCTGGGTTTCTTGGTATATCCCCGCCAAATCTATTCGAAGAAGAACCAAACAAACAAGGGCCAACATAAATGAAGTGCACAAGCATATGAATAAAATGCGACAAGAAAACAATCATGCCATGATGAATGATGCACAATTTGCATGGCAATAAAGTAGCATGGATGGGTGAGGTGTAGAATACAAGAAATAAACATTTTATTGAGTTTTGGTCATATTTTATTCCCGAATAAGTTGCTGATTACATTATATTTATATGATGCATGCTGCAAAACAGAACAAGGAATGCATAAACAGAAAGGTCTCGTCGAGCTAAGCATTTTAGACATATCATTTGTCAAATTTGGAGTTATAAATCAAAAGTTATTAATTAATTAAGGAAAAGGCATTTTATTACAATTTAACAATTTCGAAATTTAAATTAGTCAAATATTATTTTGGATGGAAGATTTGAATTCCTCACATTTTTATGATTCGAAAACATATATTATATGCATTATTTGCATTTACAGATTTAACTTATTATTAACGTCCAAATATTAAAGAGGGGTCAAAGTCAAAGGTTGGGCTAATTTGAATTAGATTTGGAACATTTTGAGTATGCCACTGAATTCACATTTGAAAACCGAGAACTTTTCATGTTGGAGTTATATTCAAAATCGGAACATTTCATAAGTTATTAACAGGTCAAAGTTTAAACAGAATAAAGAATTGTGACTTCGAGTTTGGGTTCGGCCAGAGTTTTTCTCACTCGCAGGAGTTATACCCACTATGACTGATAAGTGGGGAGAGGGTTGTCTGCGGGTCCACCTCATGCCCCATCAGCAGTTGGTTGACACCTGGCCGATCTAGGGTCTGCGGTTGGAGTTTTGTAAAGGGAAGGGCTCCATGCAATTTGACAGGAGGATCACGTTCGGTGGTTCTGAAGTCTGAATTTTGAATTCGCGAAAACAGCCAGATGAATCGAGTTTTGGAGAGACGATGGCGAGCAAACCGCCGGGATTTTCGCTACACCGTAAGAACCAAAGTTGTAGAAGGGACATAGTATTACGACTTTCGTGTTTAGGTTTTCCATCGGAGGACTCTATCGTCGGGAATCAACGGAGAATGAGGCCGACCAAGTGCAAAAGGACTAAACTTCGTTTGTCGATTACGGCGATTTTCCGAACTCGCGAGGACCGTGGCGATGGATACAAAGCGAATATGAAGTTGAAGTAAAATGAAAAAGAAGGATCCCTGATCTACAACTTTCGTCCAGAAGGCTTTCGCAAATAATCATCAAGGACTACGGGGCAACGTTCGGAACAAAGAGTTGCGGTATCTTTGTCAGACGCAAGCACAGCCGCCGCCAGGTATCCGATGGGCGGCGAAGCGGCAAAGCTGCGGGAGGGCCTGGTACAGGGAGCTCACCGAGGGGTTTGCGAGGTAAACGGCGGAGGTAGCAGGGACCTTGGGATCCAATTCCGGTGGTCGCGAGGTCGCCGAAGAGGGCGGGATGGGTCGTCGGCTCCGAGCTCTGCAGCAGCAGTCTGTGAACCCGGACAGGAGGAAAACAAAAGGTCGAAACCAGGCCGGGAACGTTCGGATACCTAGGATTCGGGAGTGAGGACAGCGGTGCAGCGTGTCAAGCGAGACGGAGGCTGCCGGTCCGCGTATATGGCGGAGGGGTGTCTTACTTGGGAGAGAAGAAGGGTTCAGAGGGAGAGGGTTGGGGATGGGATGATGCCTAGGAAGCTTCCTTTAAAGGCAGAGAGGGGAAGGCATGTGTGCGGCGACGGATGCTGCTAGCTTTGCAAAAGCGAGAGGGGAAAAGACTGCCACTAGCACGTGATCGGGTGTGTAAAGATCAGGAGACGGCGGGAGTCTAGCGAGATGGAAAACGCGCCCAGGGGAGGTTTGCGGCCATGATGGCTTGGCTGCACCAGGGAGGGAGATAGGGGACAGCCAGCAGCCAAACGATCTGTACCAGAGATGAACGAGAGGCTCCAGGAACAGGGGGGTTAAGTTACAGCCAGGGTGTTGCTCAGATTTAGTTAGCTAAAAGAAAGGGGTAGGAAGATAGATAAAACTTGTTTGAATTAAACTGTTTTGATCTGGTTTGGTCTATAAAAACAAGCAATACAAAAAGGCCCAAAAATCACAAGCTCGAAATAATCCAAAAGAGATCAAGGAGGGAAACCCACTTTGGTGCCTGTAGGAGTATTTGAATTTGATCCACTTGTAGATATGTGATTCAAACAAGTTCCATTCAAATCCAATAATACCCACATGGAGGAAAATGGGGCATGGTTGCATGGCCCATGAATGATGTAATAAATTCCACTTCTAGTTGTGAAAACAACTATTTGCACACATGGAAATATATACATACATGCATCCAAATTGATTAAGGCCAATGCAAGAAAAAAATGACCTTGCTTCCCCACATGGTAAATATGGAATAAAGTATGAATGAATATAAAGTGACCAACTAGTGTGTGTGATCCACTAATGATTATAGTCACAATTATATTCATAATGAGCCTACATTCAAATATAAACCATATAGAAGCTTGAAAGGGAAACTATTCGCATAGCATGCAAAGGTTGCCATGTGACTTCCCATATCCAATATTGTGAAAACAACATGTATCATATATGGGAGCATGTAGAAAGAAGTGGATCCACCCCACACATATGAGCTAGATGTAAATACCAAATATAATTGCAAAGGCTCATATGTCATTAGGATGGTGGAATTGTAAGGTGGTGACAAGAAAGGTGGTGGAGTTAATAAAAGATATGCCCCCAACTCAACTTGGGCATTTAAACAATATATCAATAACCAAATACAATATCAAGAGGCAATTACAATTAATGATGCATATGAGAGGAGATCCAAAATGAAAAGGGTTTTATATGAAGCTCAAATGCAAGGTGGCATGATGACATGAGCATGATATAATTATGATGCAACAATTATATATATGAAGTAGCATTATATAGACTGGACTAGTAGCATTGCAATTGTTAGACAATTGGGATGCTACAACAACTCAAACCAGCAATTGTTGGCACTTTTATTTAGCCATTCCATTATAGTGAAGCTGATTACTAGTCATTATAAAGTCAAATTTATAGCACTACTTTAGTTATAGTTGTCTATGATCGAGATCATGCTCCAAGTCGTCCATAACGCGGACACGGCTTTGAAAGTTTTACCCTCAGGGGCACA
Organism: Avena longiglumis; assembly: GCA_030063025.1. NCBI lineage: Eukaryota > Viridiplantae > Streptophyta > Magnoliopsida > Poales > Poaceae > Avena > Avena longiglumis. The sequence continues at coordinate 546,161,864 of CP125973.1, read as the reverse complement.
AATAGCAACACGCATACGATCAACCTCGGAAAAACCAAATAAAACCCAACGAGGCATCACGACAAAGAAATCGCAAGATTCATATAATATTTCGGGGCCACCCACCAAGCTACCCTTCTGAAGTTGGCGGCTCGAGACGGACCGAGGTTTGTGACGGCAGTAAACGATCGGGAACCCGAAAGTGTGGACTGGGCTTGTCGATACTGCAACGTGCACGTGGTTCCAAAGCATAAGCGCCCACGCAATCATAATAAAGCAGTAAAGCATGGCATAAGTACAGGATAGTAATAAAGCCCCAAACTACTTTGTGGCCCCAAGAAATAAGATATGACTCTAGCTCATGCTAAGGGGATTCATGGGCCCACATGCGGATAGTGCGAATATTCAAAGAACAGGTATCAAGTACTCGGGGTCCTACGGGACACAAGTGAACGGTTAAAAACCAAATAACATCTATTGCCCACCTGTGCCTCTGCATTATTTACCTACTTCAATTTTAGTTATTAAACTGTAATTAAAGTTATAATAATCTCCAACATAAAGCATATGGCAGTCTTCCAACAACTGTGGTGCTTGACGACACGCAACAACACTTGAGCAAGCGACTACGACACGCAAGTCCAACTATCTACCAAACAACAGGTAATAGGATGTGTCCAAGGCAATATGAGGCTGCAAGGGATATCACGGTTATGGAAACTAGAGCATCGCAACACAGATAGCAATAGATCAATAGGAGGAAATATATACTATGAAAGTAAGATAGGTAGAAAGGGGGATATTGCTCGCCTGAAAAACATTGTCGAAGGTTCATCCGAAGATCGGGTTGACACTCTCATCAACTCATCGGCCTAATCCGTGAAGAAGCAAAGCACTAGAAGAAACACCGGATGCACTATTTAATACTACAACAGAAGATCAGGCATGATGCATGTATGATGCATGACATGGCAAAGATGCGATGCAATAGGCAATATTAAGCGGAACCGGCGTCCCGACAATTAATTATTAGGTTCATGTTGTTTAGAAGCCCCACAATTTAAATGTTATCTTAACATGGCAAAATATATCACCGGTTCGCTACACAATTTTAGATGGGGCCAATATTAGACTAGAAAAGCCCGCATATGGACCCCATATTTAATTTAGGTGAATCGTCGAAACACCCCCAAACACCCACAATATGTATGCAAGCATGACAATTTAATTATGCAACAAGATAGATGTTATATTACAAAATAGGGGTGGATAAGTTAAGGGTCACACATTGGATCGATGATCTTGGTGTTCGAAGGGGTTCGGGTTCGGACGCCGGGATCGGTCTTCGAATCCGTGAAGGAAAGGATATTTCTGTGTCCGTGTAGAAGAACTTGAGGTCTCCGTGTGGGCCTTCGACATTTAGCAGAAGCATCAGCACACGATCGAGGAAGTTGAAACAAGAGATGTTGGCACATATCTCCTGCTGCTAAAATTCAGGTACCAACAAAGGAAGCCGCAGGCACATGAATAGCAAAGGAGGCATGCGAGCTGATGTCGCTTGACCAAAACAGCAGGTGTCAACTCGACAAGGAGGAGCAACCGCAGGCGGCACATGGCGTACACGAGGACAAGAAACTCCCGAGTGTCGGGAGGCGATGCGATGGCGGAGGTGGACAACACCGTGGGCGTGTGGCGGTTCACTGGGTTTGCGGCCGGAGCGGTGACGATGCTAGCGGCGCGGGGAGAACCGGGAGTAGGCAGGCGACCGACAGCGGCTGGCGGTCTCAGCGACGGCGCAGGGAAGAAGAGGCGGCCGCTGGCGGTCGCCGCAGGGTGCCGTGGCAAGGCTGCAGAAGACGGCGACCAGGGCTCTACATCGGGGCAGCAGACGTGGTGGCGGCGTGAGACCTGGCGATGGCGGTGGGGTGGCAATCTGGCGGAGGAGGTCGCAGCAGGGTGCGGGACCACGCGGTCGAGGCCGCTCCGTGGCGGAGAAGAAGCGGCGGGATGCGAGCGCGGCGGTGGGATACAGAGCAAGGAAGGGCGAAGGGAGGAGGTGGAGACGAGGGCGCGATGGGGACGCGAGGAGAGAGGCACGAGAGTGGGGCCGGGTGTTCGATCGGGAGACCGTGGGGTGGGGTTGGGACACGGTCCCGATCGAGAGGTGGGGCCGCTCGCGATGGGGATCTGTGCAGGGAGTCATGCGGGGTGGGGCAGGAGCGATGTGAGGTGGTTTCCTGGTGGCGGGGGTGGAGGGAATAGGTAGGGTGCTGGGATAGGGTTAGGGTTTCGTTTTGGATAGGTTTAGACAAGGGTTTCTTTTGGGCCTGGTAGTAGGTGGTCTGACCGGTTGGGCTTTTGGGCCGGCCGGCTGGACTGCCTCCCCAAAAAAAAAGTTTTTGTTATTTCTTTTGTTTTAAAATAAACTTTTGTAAATAGTTTTAGATAAATAAAAGATCCGGCTGGACCGACGGTTTTAGTTTGAACAAAGAGGGGAGGATATTAATATAGAAAACAAAATAGGTCTTTTAACAGAATAGTTTTAGTCAATTAGATGCATGCTGATGTCATGATGATGCATAAGTATTATTTAACACACAATTTTCTAGTAGTGGATTTTACCCGGGGTGCTACAATTCGACACCACTAACAATGGATATCGCCCTCGAGATCCGCCTCATAGTACGGGGAAGAAGGTCGACGGTCTAAATCTTCTCGCTTCATGTAGATCTTCACGACACCACTAACAAAGATTCTTCATCCGTCTTGAAATTGGCGACACCACCAACAAAGGGTGTGGCTCACGTTCTTTGGGAGAACACTCCGGAAAACAAAGGACCAAGGTAGAGGTCTCAAAAGGTAAGGCCACCTCTAGCTTCCACAGAAGGAGTATAATTGCATCAATCCACCATTCAATGTACATGAGCGAATGATAAGAGTAGTCGGATGGTGATCAGTCCATCGCGCACCCAAAGCATTACTCTGCACATGAATAGAAAATTATGCAACCAACTCTCGGAATTCAGATTGTAGATCTCGACAAAGAGAGGTTCGGAAACAAGGAGGGATGCAGGTACTCATCAGATCTGATGTAGATGGTAGTGTCGAAGAACACCGGAAGATACAACGAAAATTTTTAGTGGATTTTTTTGGGTCCACTTAAAGATACAACAGATGAAAGATTCCTCAGATAGCATGAATGTCGGATGTTGAAGCACCATTACAAGAGGATGGAAGCGAAACCACAAGGTGCAGCGAACCCAACCACGAGAAATCCTGGACTCAAAGAAAAGATAAGAGAGCATATTAAAAATACGCGGAGGTAAGAGGAGAATAGCAGAGAGGTAAGAAGTAAAAACAGACCTAGTCAGATCTATCCAACCGATTTTTCTAAAATAGTTTTGACACTCTACAGCGGCCGTTAGCTAGGTTATCCTCGAATTTGGACCCGGTGGGTATCGCAACCCGAGCTCGATACCACTCATAACACCCTTAGAATCGCCCTATGTAAGTTTCAGATCCCCCAAACCCGCATAGAAGCGATTCAAAGGTGCCCCAGCACTTTCGTGCGGGTGGAAAACGAAGTTATATCATTACACAATAGTCCTCGATGGAACCCACAGAACAGATATATACAACAGCGACTCAAAGAGTCAAGAATACAGGTATACAATACAAAGATCCAAAACCACTTCGAAAATGATACAGCGTCCGAGTACAGACAAGATGCAAATTGAGCTAAGAGCCCTGAAGAATAACCAATGGCGTCCATAACCTGCCAGCCAAGCGGAAGGGTAACCTCGCTAACAATGTCGATCTCAAACCTGCTTAACAAAGGGGTGCCGACAAAGGGCAAAGAAAAAAAAGCGGTCGATCTTGAGGCCAAGACAGCGAGACTAGAATTCGGCGGTCCTCGCCTACATAGGTATGGTGGACTGAAGCGGCAGCGCAGCATGCACTAAACAACCTATAGAGACTCAATACAACTGGCGGCTATCAGATAGGGATAAGAAAGACCTATTCGGATCCAACCTAAAACTATCACCAAGCATACCCATCCTGGTATTTCCCCCTCGAAACCAAACGAGGAAGTCAACCGAGGAACTCACACAGTTGGCAGTTTTATCCATTTCGTTATAGTTGCGGCAATTACTAGTCAGATATAGATGGCATGAATCATCCTGATATAATAAGCAGTGGGCAGTTTTAGTTAACCATTCCATTGTAGTTGTAGTACTTACTAGTCAGATACATATAGTATGAGGCACCCCAAAACCCAGCAGTTGTTGGTACTTTTATTTAGCCATTCCGTTGTAGTTGCAATACGTACTACTCAGATACAATGGTAACAGGTGACAACTCAAACCAGCAATTATTGGCACTTTTATTTAGCCATTCCATTATAGTGAAGTTGATTACTAGTCATTATAAAGTCAAATTTATAGCACTACTTTAGTTATAGTTGTCTATGATCGAGATACTTTGCTCCAAGTCGTCCATAACCATGACACGGCTTTGAGAAAGTTTTACCTGCAGGGGCACAAATAGCAACACCATACGATCAACCTCGGAAAAACCAAATAAAACCCAACGAGGCATCACGACAAAGAAATCGCAAGATTCATATAATATTTCAGGGCACCCACCAAGCTACCCGCTGAAGTTGGCGGCTCGAGACGGACCCAGGTTTTGTGACGGCACGTAAGCATCGGGAACCCGAAAGTGTGACTGGCTTGTCGATACAGCAACGTGTACGGGTTCCAAATCGTCTGCGCTCCACAGCAATCATAATAATGATAAAGCATGGCATAAGTACAGGATAGTAATAAAGCCCCAAACTACTTTGTGGCCCCAAGAAATAAGATATGACTCTAGCTCATGCTAAGGGGATTCATGGGCCCACATGCGGATAGTCGAATATTCAAAGAACAGTATCAAGTACTCGGGGTCCTACAGGACACAAGTGGGCCAGTTAAAACCAAATAACATCTATTGCCCACATGCCTCTGCATTATTTACCTACTTCAATTTTAGTTATTAAACTGTAATTAAAGTTATAATCATCTCCAACATAAAGCATATGGCAGTCTTCCAACAAGCTGTGGTGCTTGACGACGCAACAACACTTGAGCAAGCGACTACGACGCAAGTCCAACTATCTACCAAACAACGGGTAATAGGATGTGTCCAAGTCAATATGAGGCTGCAAGGATATCACGGTTATGGAAACTAGAGCATCATAACACAGATAGCAATAGATCAATAGGAGGAATAAATACTATGAAAGTAAGATAGGTAGAAAGGGGAGATTGCTACGAAAAACATTGTCGAAGGTTCATCCAAGATCGGGTTGACACTCTCATCAACTCATCGGCCTAATCCGTGAAGAAGCAAAGCACTAGAAGAAACACCGGATGCACTATTTAATACTACAACAGAAGATCAGGCATGATGCATGTATGATGCATGACATGGCAAAGATGCAATGCAATAGGAAATATTAAGCGGAACCGGCGTCCCGACAATTAATTATTAGGTTCATGTTGTTTAGAAGCCCCACAATTTAAATGTTATCTTAACATGGCAAAATATATCACCGGTTCGCTACACAATTTTAGATGGGGCCAATATTAGACTAGAAAAGCCCGCATATGGACCCCATATTTAATTTAGGTGAATCGTCGAAACACCCCCAAACACCCACAATATGTATGCAAGCATGACAATTTAATTATGCAACAAGATAGATGTTATATTACAAAATAGGGGTGGATAAGTTAGGGGTCACACATTGGATCGATGATCTTGGTGTTCGAAGGGGTTCGGGTTCGGACGCCGGGATCGGTCTTCGAATCCGTGAAGGAAAGGATATTTCTGTGTCCGTGTAGAAGAACTTGAGGTCTCCGTGTGGGCCTTCGACATTTAGCAGAAGCATCAGCACACGCTCGAGGAAGTTGAAACAAGAGATGTTGGCACATATCTCCTGCTGCTAAAATTCAGGTACCAACAAAGGAAGCCGCAGCACATGAATAACAAAGGAGGCATGCGAGCTGATGTCGCTTGACCAAAACAGCGAGGCAACGACAAGGAGGAGCACAACAGGCGGCACATGGCGTACACGAGGGCGACGAGAAACTCCTGAGTGTCGGGGAGGGGATGCCAGCGACGGAGGTGGACAACACCGTGGAGGCGTGGCGGCGTTCCTGCGGGTTTCTTAGGAGATGCTGGCGGACGCTAAGCGGCGCAGACGGGGAGAACCGGGAGTAGACAGGCGACCGACCAGCGGTGGCGGTCTCGGCGACGAGGGCCGAGGAAGAAGCGGCCGCTTCAGCGGTCTTGCTCGCGAGGTCTTTGTGGCAAGGCTTGCGAAGACGGCGGGGCTCTACATCGGGGCAGCGACGTGGCTGGCGCGACCTGGCGGTGGGGTGGCAATCTGGCGGAGGTCGCAGCAGGTGCGGACCACGCGGTCGAGGCCGCTCCGTGGCGAGAAGAGCGGCGGGATGCAGCGAGGCGGGTGGGATCTGAGCGAGGAAGGCGAAGGAGGAGGTGGAGACAAGGCGCGATGGGGACGTGAGGAGAGGCACGAGAGTGGGGCCGGGGTTCGATCGGGAGGCAAGTGGGGTGGGGTTGGGACACGGTCTGATCGAGGTGAAGGCTTCATGATGTGGATCTGTCTTGAGGATTCATGCGGGGTGGGGCAGGGCGATGTGGTGGTTTCTGGCGGCGGGGTGGAGGAATAGGTAGGGTCTGGGATAGGGTTAGGGTTTCGTTTTGGATAGGTTTAGACAAGGGTTTCTTTTGGGCCGGGTAGTAGGTGGTCCGACCGGTTGGGCTTTTAAGGCCGGCCGGTGAATCGCCCCAAAAAAATAGTTTTTGTTATTTCTTTTGTTTTAAAATAAACTTTTGTAAATAGTTTTAGATAAATAAAAGATCCGGCTGGACCGACGGTTCTGGTTTGAACAAAGAGGGGAAGGATATTAATATAGAAAACAAAGTAGGTCTTTTAACAGAATAGTTTTAGTCAATTAGATGCATGCTGATGTCATGATGATGCATAAGTATTATTTAACACACAATTTTCTAGTAGTGGATTTTACCCGGGGTGCTACAAACACCTTTGAATCGTTTCTATGCGGATTTGGCAGGAATCGCTGAAACTTGCATAGGGCCGATTCTGAGGGTGTTACACGCCCGCCCGCCCGTCTCGTCACGAGCACGCGCCGCGGGATGCGGGATCGTGGGCTACTGTAACCGACCCGAACGTGCGTAACATAGACTCGGCCCACGTTCGCATTCGTTAGGGTTTCCTGAGCCGCTCTATATAAAGTCCTGCGCGGCTATCACCACAACCTGACGAGTATTAAAGGTTAGGCCAAATGATTCTAAGCTTGAGGACCCATTCTATCCGGGCCTAAATGCTTGAGTTTCGGAACTTCTTACTGACTTTCTACACTGAAAACCAATCTAGGGTTTTGCCATCCTCTCTACTTGCGTCGTCACCGTAGTCTACTCCATCCCGCTTGTCGGCGTGCACCGGCGGACGGGAGAGCAGGTCTCCGGAACCTCTCGCCCTTGTGATCACATGCGGGAGGCGAATAAGGTTTTTGGGAAGCGCTCCGCGCGACTGCTCGAGTTCTTCATCACGAGTCGTCTTCCATCCAAGTCGGGTGGTGCTGCCTACCGCCTTCTTCGTCACCATCTGCTTCGATCAGTCTTCCCAAAGTTTCTACTACGACAACCGAACCATACGTGCTATATGATCCTGTTTGGTTATTCATCATGTTCTGCGAGTACATGTTTAGCTGCTGTTTGTTTCCGTTCATCCTGTTATTTAGTACATTTAGTATGTTCGAGTTACATGAGCTAGCAGTTGGTTTTGTCATGCTTAATATTCTGGAATTAATCATGAAAATTATGCCTAATATTCCAACACTTCACTACCCCTGCCGCCGCCGGAGGACGGCAGCGGCGAGGCATCCTCAGTTTTTTGCTTCCTTTTCCCCCTCACCCTAGCTCATTCTTCATGGATGCATCAATTGATTGAGCTCTTTAGCTCTTGTTCTGCCTTACTTGTAGACTTTCTTCTCTTGTATTAGGACAATACTTTCATCCTTTAATAAACAGTTCCAGGAGCAGAAAATCTGCACCGGTGTAGTGGCATGTTACTTTAAGGAAAGAAGGGTGGAAACAATACAAGGGATGAAGGGAAAGATGAATAAAAAGGAGTGCAGAAAGACCTGGTCGGAGTTGTCAATATCTGAATTTCTGCTACCATATGTCATCACAAAGAGGATACTGCCATATGTATAGGCTACTTGTCGACTCCTTGTCAGTACTCCCTCTGTTAGGGATTATAAGGCCTATGGACCACTTTGATAGGATTATGAAAAATCAATAACTCACCCTCTTCATTACGACATGCACCAATAGTTACACATGCATGCGGAAAGATAGAGAAAAAGAAAAACATGTATTGAAGGAAAGAGACTAATAAATGAGAAAGGACTTACAATTTCTAACATTTTAAAAGAGCTCTCGGGCCTTATAATCCCTAACGGAGGGAGTACCATCAGATATGGGGGCTGGAATATGCTGTCATTTATTGAGGGTTTAATAGTACATGTCAGTAGGAGCTGGAATTTTTTCTTAACAGTTTAGACCTTATTTTTTGAACAATGCAAGATCATCCAAAGTCTAGGAGCAAAACTGAGATTTCACACTCGATACACCATAATATTGCAGTATTGGAGCATGTTATATCTTTGGATGCCGGATAAACAACCCCAAGATGAATGATATAGATAAACATTTTCTGCAGTTCTTCACAAGATAAGTTCATCACCTCATAAATTACATCAAACATAAACCAAAATTCACTCGTCCTCCTCTGAAATGTCAGTCGGCTCAGAGGAGAAATGGTAAGACTCCAATACAGGGTTCTCGAAAAAAGACTCCACTATAGGGGTCTATCCGTCGTCACAGAAGCATGGCTTGGAAGGCACCTCCAGGCCATCGGTCCCGCCTTCAAGCATCTCTATGACCTCACTCATTGCCGGCCAAAGCATGAGCCTTCATATGGATGCAACATAGTCCAATAAGACACAAATTCCTCTCTAACTCATGCATCTCAGCAGATATCTCACCCATTTTGCTTATGAGCTACTCCCCCTATTTCAAAATAAAAGAAGTCTAGATACATTTTCTTTATAAACCTAAAACATCTTATATTTTAAATCGAGGGAGTACTATATTATTGTGCTATTGAGCACAGACATGTCGCACTGGATTTTATGTGAGAAAATTACAAAAAACCACCACAATTGGGGCTAGGGTTTCCAAAGACCACCGAAAACTTTAAAAATTTCAGAAAGCACCGGATTTGTGGCATGAAGTTGCAGATAGCACTGATCTGGCTTTAACACTGCTCTAATGATAAATCTGACTGGTGGGGCCCGAACGTCAGGCTGACGTAACACATCTAGACGAACGGACGTGGATGGCCGTTAACGGCGAAAATTACAAAAAACCACCATAATTGGGGCTAGAGTTTCAAAAGACCACCAAAAAATAAAAAAAAAACAGCAAATTTGGAGCAAGAGGTTGCAGATAGCACCAATCTGGCTTTGGGGTTCAGGTGCAGGGCTAGGTTTTGGGTTCGCACGGCTGGTGGTCAATATCCACATGTGAGTGACACATTATCTATAGATGGCCTCAGAATATTTGCATGTGATTAGACTGAAGCTTATAGATAATTTTAGAGAAGCATTTCCTATATGGTACGTGCCATTGCCCATACCACTCTCCATAAACTATCTATACTGGTGGATACCTGCACAAAATTAAGCGCGCACGGCCCAATCAGCTAGCAGGACGAGAGGGAGAAAAAGCATAAACTATGCACACGATGATAGATGCAATGCAACATGGCAGGAGAGTACGTGAAAGTAGACCCGAACTGCCAACGTCTACGACGTCTCGACGTCGATGTTATGTAATGGTGATGGGCCAGGTGTCTCCGTTTCCACGGCGAAGGAGCCGCCGTACCGAAAATAGGAAAATGGTCACAAGCTAGCAAGGCAGATCACGGCCGGACGCCGCTGATGAAGATAGTGGTACTAGCGTAACCGAAAAGCTGGATAGCAAGAACGTGCGATAGTGCGATAGATACGTGTGCTTGCTTGCTTTCGATTTGACACCACTAACACTAGCTAGGTAAGGCATTTTCCAATGGATATATCTTGGCGCGTTTTCATAAAAGCTATTAAAACTTAAGAAATAACTATCATAATAGGGTGTACTATTTTTATAAATAGAGCACTAAGATACTCCAATTGTAAAATGCCTAAGTGCTCGTTGTTTGCCCTCTAACTCGTGATTGGACTTTTATCTAGTCAAGTTGGGCGACATGATTGTGTGAAGGGTCGTTTTTCTTGCTTAAAAATGCCATATTAAGAAACAAATTAGAGAAGGCACATACGCGACAAAGAAGATTGTGTAATTAAGTAAAACCTTACAACAGAAAAAAAACCTCAATCTCCGAATCAGGCGACCGAGAAGCGCATTGTGTGTCAGTCTTTTATTTGAGAAGTTAGGAGGGCGGTGGCATCCTAGCCCTTGAGAGTTTAAATTTCAGAGTTAACACTTTAATATCACGTGAAGATAAAATGTTGTCAGTAGGAAGCAACGTTTACCACTGTCACGGGCGCGCGATGCATATTTATCGAGTACTTTACCTCGTCGCGCTCTATCTTTAATTTACTTCTATATAAAATTGCCCTTTTACTGCCAACCTAGATAGCCACTACATGGCCCAAGGGCTCCAAAGGAAGCCATTTTTCTAACGCCTTCGACGGCTGCTCCAACCCCGAGCAAACGACACGATATTGACCACCACCCATGCGAACGCCAAACCCAGCCCTGCACCTGAACCCCAAAGCTAGATTGGTCCTATCTGCAACCTCTTGCTACAAATTTGATGTTGTTAAATTTTTTAATTTTTTGGTTGGTTTTTGAAACTCTAGCCCCAATTGTGGTGGTTTTTTGTAATTTTCGCCGCTAACGACCATTCGCGCCCGTCCGTCCAGATGTGTCACGTCAACCTGACGTTCGGGCCCCACCATTCAGATTCATCGTTAGAGCAGCGTCAAAGCCAGATCAGTGCTATCTGTAACTTCATGCCCCAAATCCGGTGCTTTTTGAAATTTTTAAGGTTTTTGATAGTCTTTTGAAACCCTATCCCCAATTGCGGTGGTTTTTTGTAATTTTCTCATTTTATGTGCAACAAAATAGTTGGAAAATGAGGACTTATCAAATCACCTTATCCTGTCATTGCTCTGGTTTGTCTTCACACTGTTAACACCTCAACGGGTGGTCATAAACTCGAAATGTTCTATGCTCGCCCATTATATTCAGTTATTCGCCGTATATATCTCACGATTACAAAATGGTCACGTGAAACAGGTAACTAATCAGGTCATTTGTGTATTTCCGAGGTACTAGAAACTTGCAATTCTTATTCTAATTGTTTAGAGAGAGAAACAAGACAAAAGCAATGGAAAAGTATTACCATGGGAATCTGCAGCCTGTGAGAACCAACAGATGCGAGCATCGTCATACTGGAGCAAAGCTTCAATCAACGCAGGCACGACCCTCTGCGCCGGCGCAAGGTAATCAGAGCATCATCATGCTGACTGCGGCAACAGCGTTATGCGAGAAGAATTAGGATTCACCAAGGAAACAAGCATTGGAAATGTAATTCCTAGATTGAATCACACTTGGATTCTCCGATCATCCTCTGAACTGTACAGCATGAGAGAGGAAAAATGTCTTCAGACATGGCAACCGTTTTGTGCCAAATTCAGCTCACGGAGATAAAAAATAACTAGTCTGTCCTGTTTGCATTTGCGACAACCGAGAATAAAAATGTGAGGCAGCATTGCTTATCACGATGGTGACCGGCGACGGCGCTCGGTGCTGCGGCTGTCGTTACCGGATCCCAGACTTGGAAGAAAGGACGGAAGGGGGGGGGGGGCGGCTGGCCATGGCCGAGGAGGGCATGGACCATGATATCAGCGAAAGCCCACCTCGACTAGAACAAAACGGCCCATTTGGACCAGGACCAGAGACAAAATCAGCACGGCCCCATCCCCTTTCCTCCGCCGCCCCCCACCACACTTCCCGGCAGAGCTCCGGCGGATGCGGCGGCGGCGGTCTGGACCACCTCCTCAGCTCCAATGGCTTCCGGTAGTCCGTGAGCGCCTCTGCCAGGCCACCGCTGCCGTCTCCCGTACCCCACTGCCGCTTTCGAACTCTGGTGAACCTTCTTATTTCACTCCTCTGTATGTTCGTCCACAGCTTGATTCCCGTATCTCACTGCGGATACTATGATATCTCATTGCAGATTAATTGATCATCCTACCAATCCTTCCCTCGTGCAAGGATTCTGAGGACTAATTCAGAGGGGACGGTAAGCAAAGCAGCAACCTCTTCCTGACTAGTGCTATGAAATTGCAAAATGTTGTGGAATCTGATGTCACGTCCGCTGCTGATAGCACCAGATAGTTCAGTCAGATGCGATACACGCCAGACATGGTTCATATTCCGTGAGCAGGGAAGTAATCCATGGCTGACTTCTCATGTACAAATTCGTGAGCTGCCAACTGTCGCAACATGTGATGCCATAGTACTGCTAGTACACTTCACTAATATCAGAATGCTAACTGGATAGAAAAATCAAATGTCATGTACGATGAGGCAATGAGCATTATTAGTGAGCACAACACTGCATATGTAATAAAAACATAGATCGAAACTGGGAGACCTTAAAAGTTTGTGTTGCTTCTAATAAATCCATGTTAATTAATCCCTCAACCCTTCCAGATTTCTTCCATTAAGTACATTTCTCTGTTCTTGTGGTGCTTGGAGAATTTTGTAACGTGCCATAAATTTCAACTGGAATAACTAGAGGCGGATCTGCGTTACAGAGAGAAACAGAAAACATGAAGGAAGAAAAATGAGTCTGTTTGCTGTACAACAGAGAAAGTTTACGGCATTGAAATATTGCGCAGATAAATAGAGTCAAGTTAAGGGGCTTCAAATCATAGCAACTCCAAAAGAATAACACACATGTCTCTTTGTATCAGAACATTTTTGTTCATAATCTTATTGGCTGTCTTGCCAGGATTGTCTCATTTCACCTAGGACCTGATACATCTGAGGCTACAGCTGGAGGTGAGGAGTTCACATTTCCAGCAATACCAAAATGTGTCTCATTTGTTGCGACAAAGTTATGATCTATATTGCTCTCTGCATCCATGATACCTTCCAAGACTTTGACTACCTCGGACATTTTGGGTCTTCTTTTGCAATCAATCTGCAAACACCACATCGCGAGCTTCATCATCTGAATTGCATCTTGCTCGTGTGCTTGCATGTCATTGCTTTTCTTGTCAATCAGATCTACCAACTGACCGTTCTTCACCTTTTCCTCTAATAGGGTAATAAGATGGAGGCTCTCTTCAGACCGTGAAGTATCGAGGTTCTTTCTTCCGCTGATGATTTCCATGACCACAACGCCAAAGCTATAGACATCGGCCTTCTCCGTGATTTGTGATGTCAACCATTCAGGAGCTAAATATCCAGGTGTGCCTCTCATTCTAGTAACAACTTGGCTCATATCTCTATCAATGAGTTTACACAGACCAAAATCAGAAAGTTTAGCATTGAAATCATTATCTAAGAGGATATTTTGTGGTTTGACATCCAAATGGGCAATTCTCTGCATGCAGTCCTCATGAAGATAAGAGAGACCTTTAGCTATGTGTGTGATAATCTTGCATCGCACCGTCCATTCTAATGGAGGAGTAGTATTGCCATTTCGGCAATAGATCCACTTGTCCAATGATCCATTTGGCATATACTCATAAACCAAAAGCCTATCGGATTTCTCTGCACAGAAACCAAACAGCCTCACCAGATTGATATGATGAATGCTGCCTATTGTCTGAACCTCTGCCAAGAATTCTCTTTTTCCCTGACCAGCTCGATCCAAACGTTTTACAGCAATCCTCTCGTCACGGATCCGTCCCTTGAAAACAGACCCAAATCCTCCTTCCCCGAGCTTGTCCTTGAATTGCTCGGTTGCTACTTCTAATTGTTTTAACTTGAACCTCTGTGGTGTTCCTTGTAGCTTAGAGAACTCTGCCTCCTCTTCCTCTATGTCATGGTGTCGTCGTGTGTTTCGTCTTTGTACAATGAAAAGGGTGAATGCCACAATTAGAAAAATACTGACTATGGAACCTGCAACAACAATCAGAAAAAATGTGGCTACTTTTCTGGATGAGGATCCGGTGCTTGATGGCCCGATAGAATTTGAGCCAGGACTTGGGGGTAAAGACGTTAGATCAGTCGGTGGGCAGAAGACTATCTTGTAATTGACTCCTGCCGGACAATTGAAGGCAGTTTCTGTGAGGGAATCGCTGGAGGAGCTTAATGCCTCTGGACACATCTGCACAAAGAAATCCGAGTATTTGTTGGATTGACAGGGGATATCAAAGCAGCACAACGCTGTGGACTGATTAGTAACCGCTTCACATGGGCTGATGCACCCTCCGGGCACCTTAAGCTCACTCGGACACTGTGATGTGATGTCGGCCGTGCAGTGTGGCCCCTGGTGCACCTAGCTCCTCCATGCCCCTTGACCGGCATTGGCAGGAACTCCATGGATGCGTTAAAGCCTTTGGAGAGGGAGATGTCGAAGAAACTGTTGCTTTCAAACTGGTTGGCGAGAACTCAGCAAGTGTGATGGGCGGCTGACCAATTCTCTACTCGCAGGCAATGCGCCATCGCAGTCACCTGTCTGGCATGAGCCGTTGCCTTCTCCATCAAATGAGCAGCCTGTGCGTGCCCACGCTCCCTATTTCGGTGTTCTTTGGCAGGTTGATGGTCCATGTCTTCCCTGGGTCGAGGCGCATGCCACCACCCACCGGGATAGCGGCTGGCCACGGTGTAGGAACATCGGTTGGTGATGTTCAATATGGTGGAGACGCCAGTGTCAGCAGTGACGATTGGCAGGAGCAGGAGGAAAAGGAGGAGGGATGGAAGGTGGTGGTGGTAGTGGAGGAGAGTCACAAAGGAGGGATGGCAGGTGGTGATGGTAGCTGCCATTTTGCAGTTCGGTTTGCTTGCACCAGTGTAGTTCACTAAAATATTTGCATGCTGGAAATGTTCAACTTTCAGCTGCCGTCCTCCACTATGAAGCCGGCTATATAACTTGCTGGCAGTGGTAGTGACATACTGATATACTATGTCATGACATGTACAGCTTTTTTTTTAATTCCTGATTTTCTGTATGCTTTTGTTGTGACAGTGACATCGCCCGGCAGCGATCACGAGTCTGGAGTCGAACGCGTCTATGGAGCAATCATGGTTTTAAGGCGTTAAGGCGTCTTAAGGCGACAGAGGGGCGCTCCTCTCCCCAGGATAGTACTTGAGTGCATTTCCAACTTCAGTATTCGGTCTACTCTGCCTCTGTTTTGTCGCTCCCAATATTTTAATTTACTAAAAGCACAATCGGCTTAGCTAGGCATAAGATTTCCTCTTAAATCATTTGGTCCGGCGTTGTATCGCTATGTTCTGAATAATGAAATCTGGCGCAAGCTATTTTAGAAAAAAATATATTGTTCCATGAAAGAAAGATTACTTATTGTCTACTGTACAATTTTCTAAAAAAGTTTTTCATAACAGTTCATGCTTCATACCCTTTCTTATAACAATGGGAGGTCAGGCATCCTAATGTTTTGTGCACGCATGGAATTTCACCTCCATACACCATAGGTTGGTATATAAGAGCACATGGGTTGATGATGTTTGTTCTGGTTGCCGATGAGAAGGACCAGGAGGTGGATAGCCCAAGACGAGCAGGAGCTTGAATCAAAGACGGGGTTGCAGGTTACAGATTATTAGAGATTAACGTCCACACGTCCGGACCCACTTGGAGCTTTTACTAAGATATATGCAAGTTTTGCATCTTTGATTTTTCACTTTTCAGTGGAACATATTACAGATTAACGACCAGACCTGTGGACCCACTTCTAGTTTTTACTAGCCTCTAGAATAAGAGTAGTATTGCTAGCCTCTAGAACATATTGCTAGTATCAGTAGTCAACTATAAAACATCAATATTTTTTTTTTAAATTTGACGCAAGTTAGAATTGCTAGCTCATTTTTCTATCTTTCTTGCTGTTGCCTCCTGGTTGTTAGATGTATATTTGTATATGTGTATTTTCCCCATCTGTTAGGGGGTTTCCTGCATATTCTCACCTGTATATGTAACTATATGTTGTGGCCTTTGGCCTCCAAGGAATACAACTTGTCTATTCCTAACATGGTATCAGAGCGCTAGGTTTCGCTCCTCTCCTCTCGTTGCCGCAGCCGCCGCCTGCCCCGGCTCTGTAGCGTCGTCACACCCACCGCTACAGAAGCTCCTCACGCCCCTGCACAGCCGCGTGTCCCCGTCTGCCTGCAACCGCCTGCCCGCTCGTGGCTCCGTCCGCCCCAGTCCACCCGCTCGTGGCCTTTCCTCCGCTCCGGTGGTCCACTTGATTGCCGCCACGCCCGTCCTCGGGCGGCCGGGCATACTGAATAGGTCCGGCCGGAATTTCTTGAGTGTTAGCTTGATTTCGCCGGAGGTGTTACGATCGATCTTAATTTCGCGGATTTCATCACTGTGAGAGTTACGCAAAAAAAAAAAAAAAAAAAGATGTTGTCTCCGTCTCTTGCGGTTGTTTCTTAGATGCTCCGTCGTGCGCTTTCGGGTCTTCCTTAGTTACTTGGCCCTTGCCGTCGACTTCATCTTTGTCGTGTCACTCTACGTCGGTCCTCGGAGATTCTTCCTGTGGTTATCCAACCTCGTCTTCGCTGCCTTGTTGCTCTTCACCGACTCTGTCTATGTCGGCTCGCCGCTCTACATCGACTCTCGCGGCTTCTTCACGCGGCTCTGTCCGTATTTCGCCGACTTCGTCTTCGTCGGCCTGCCGCTCTACATCGACTCTTGCGGCCTCTTCACGTGGTTATGGCCGCGCTTCACCGACCTCGTCTACGTCGGCTCGCCGCTCGACATCGACTTTTGCGGCTTCTTTAGGCGGCTATGGCGTACGCCGCCGACTTCGTCTCGACTGCTGCCGCTCTACATCGTTTTTCGGCCTCTTCACGTGGTTATGGCGCGCTTCCGTCCCGTCTATGTCGCCCGCTCGACGCCGACTCTTGCGGTTTCTTCATGGCGGTCCGTCTTCGTCGACTCCGTCTTCATCGGCGTATTGTCGTCATCACCTTTGGCGGCCTCTGTGTGTTGGTGACAGCTCCTCGTCGGCACTGATTATACCTCGACCTCTCCGATGTGCCCCTTCTGCGCATGAGATAGCGGCTTCGATGCCTTGATGCTTGGGATTCTTCACCGGGAGTTCTGCTGGTTCTGCGGCGAGTTTTCGGCAATGGCGACCACCTCCTCCTTCTCCGGTACATCCCCATGGCTTCTTGATACGAGCTTCTTTTCATATGACTCTGATTCTTCCTTGTTGCATTACTGTTACCCCGACCCCCCATTCGTGTTCTTCTGCCGATGGTACCCTCACCCATCATTAGTCGAGGCATTCTTAGTACTTCCTCGTTTTATGTTCCTCATTGCGCATGTTCCTCAACTTAACATGCAACTCTTTTCAGTAGTCGGATCGTTGACTCTCGTTGTCGCATCACTCGACTTTGATTCACTGTTCATTTGGGATCGTCGCACGGCACTATGCTTGGTCTTGGCCCCGCCATGATGGCCTCTGGAGATTCAACCGTCTTCCTTGATGCCACCGCCGGTTCCTCGGCATCTGTAGTGTCGCTACTAGCTCTTTTCAGCGGTGGCATCATCGTCTTGGACATTTATGTGGTTCTCGCCTCTCGTCTTTAGTTCATCGTGGTGTTCGGGTGCATCTCCGGAAGCGCTTCTTTGGATTGTCGGGGGTTGTCGCCTTGGTAGCAGATTCAGCTACCGTATCCTCATAGTGAGTACGTGTCCGGCGTCCTTTTGATCTTGTTCACTCGATGTTTGGGGACCGGCTCCTTTCCCCTCGAAAGGAGGTCATCGCTACTATGTTCTCTTTATCGATGATTTTTCGTCACACTTGGCTATATTTCATGCGCTCTCGCAGAGAGTCTTTGTCCATTTATCGGCGCTTTTCGGCTATAGTCCGCTTTCGGTATTCCTCGCCCATTCGTGTGTTCCGTCTGATTCTGCTGGTGAGTATATCTCGGCACTGCGTGGTGTTCTTCTTTGGCGAGGCACCCTTGCTCGATTTTCTTGTCGGTGCACATGCTCAAAATGGTGTGTCGCCCGGCGTAAGCATCGTCATATTCTTGATACCACCCGTGCTATGATGATTGCTTCTTCTCTTCCGCATTTACGGTTGAGGTAACATCGCTACGTCGACTTATCTCATTAACATCCAGCCTTCTGCTGCCCTCCAAGGTGGCATCCCTCTCGAGCGTCTCTCTGGTGGTTCTCTAGACTACTAGGCTCTTCGTTCGTTTGGTTGCGTTTGCTATGTTCTTCTCCCTCCTCGTGAACGCACCAAATTGACCGCTCAGTCTGTTGAGTGTGTATTTCTTGGCTACAGTGATGAGCATAAGGGATATCATTTGTTGGGACCACTGTTGGTCGGGATCGCATCTCTCGTGGCGTCACGTTTGATGAGACGTCCCTTCTACCCTCGCCCCACCTCTGGTACCTACCCGGTGGATGATATCTCCTTTCTTACATTTCTGATGCACCTCCTTCGCTCCTATTGTCCCTCCTCCACGGACTGATCGCCCTCTTCGTCCCGGCGCCATCCTCTTCGACTCCGTTGTCCTCCTCCCCTAGTTCTCCTCTTTCTTCTTGATCCTCCGCCCACCTCACCGTTGTCTCCTTTTCCTTTCATTATTCTCGTCGCACTCATGTCCCTTCTTCTTCTTCTTCTTACGATATGTCTTCTTCTTCTTACGGCGAGCTTCCTCTCCTCTTCCGGCGACTCGTCCACGTCGTGCTCGGCAGATTACTCTCCTGGTCGACGGTCTTTTCTTTACTCCGAGCCGACTTCTTATCGGGATGCCGAGTGTCATCTGAATGGCAGCTTGCTATGGTGAGGAGATTGCTGCGCTTGGCCTTGGCACTGGGATCTTGTCTCCCCTCCGGTGTTCGTCCTATCACGTGTAAGTGGGTCTATAAAATTAAGACCGCTCGATGGATCTCTTGGCGCTACAAAGCGCGTCTTGTAGCTCGTGGCTTTCGGCGGAGCACGGCCGTGACTATGATGAGACTTTTGCCTGTGGCTCATATGACCACCGTACTCTTCTTCTTTGCCGCATTGCGACAGCAGTACGTGTCTCGACTTGATGTTGAGCGCTTTTCTTAATGGCGAGTTGAGTGAGGAGGTTTACATGCGCCTCCTCCCGGGTATTCATCCCTGATGGGATGGTGCTGCGCCTTGGCGTTCTCTTTATAACTGAAACAGCCCCTCGTACTGGTTTGAGCGTTTTGCCTCTGTGGTGATTCTGCTGGTTTCTCTCCCAGCTCATGATCGGCGCTGTTCGTCCACACTTCTTCTCGTGGGCGCTCTTCTCCTTCTCTATGTTGATGATATGATCATTCTTGGTGATGATCCCGAGTATATTGCCTTTGTTAAGGCTCGTCTTCGTGAGCGGTCTTATGACCGATCTTGGTCCTCTCCGCTATTTCCTTGGGATCGAGGTTTCTTCCACTTGATGGCTTTTCTATCTCTCGGGAAAAGTATATTGAGGATCTTCTTGCTCGTCTTGCTCTTGGGGATGAGCGCCTTGTTGAGACTCTATGGAGCTTAATGTTAAGCTTCGTCCCTCTTGATGGTGATCCTCTTCCGATCCGACGCGTTATCGTCATCTTGTTGGGAGTCTTGTTTATCTTCTGTCACTCGTCACGATATATCTTATCCTGTTCATATTCGAGTCGGTTTGTCTCAGCTCCTACCATCCACTATAGTCATCTCCTCCGTGTTCTTCGTTATCTTCGTAGCACGATTACTACGCCTTTTCTTTCCTCGTTCCAGCTCTCTCGGCTCGTGCTACTCGGATGCTACTTGGAGTGATCCTTCGGATCGTCGTTCACTTTCTGCTTACTGTGTGTTTCTTGGTGGTTCGCTTGTTGCTTGGAAGACGAAGAAACAGGTTACAGTTTCCCGTTCGAGTGTAGAGGCTGAGTTGCGAGCTATGGCCTTGTTGATTGTTGAGGTGACATGGTTACGGTGGTTGCTTGCAGATTTTGGGGTCTCTGTTACGACACCCACTCCACTTTTGTCGGCAAGACAGTGCTATCGATTATTGCACGTGATCCGGTCAAGCATGAGCTTACCAAGCATATTGGTGTTGATGCTTTTATACACGTGCTCGAGTGCTCGAGTTGTTGTTGACAAGATGTGCCTTCCGATTTGCGGTTAGCGGATTTCTTTACAAATGCACAAACTAGAGTGCAGCATGACTTCTCTCTCAAACTCGGTGTTGTGGATCCACCATGAGTTTGAGGGGTGTTAGATGTATATTTGTATATGTGTATTTTCCCATCATTAGGGGTTTCTGCATATTCTCACCTGTATATGTAACTATATGTTGTGGCCTTTGGCACGAGAATACAACTTGTCTATTCCTAACACTGGTTACCGATTTGTCTTTTCCTTGGAAAGACTGTTATTTTCTGCTCCTAGGTGCAGCCATTACTGGTGGATGTGATGGAGCTGAAATGTTGCACAGGAAGCAGGGATGACTGTCTAGTGTGATGTGCTAATGTCCTGAAATAGTTCAACGGGTAAGAATAACATCTGAATACATCGTTTGAGTTGTTTTGCATGGAAAATACACGGCTGACAACGTGAGTAGGCACCCATAGACTACTGTCCATTTGGCTATAGAAATAGAGCTTCACACCTGTGAAAAACACATACTCCAATTGAAATGATGGTGATGCCAGAAAAATGACTTCTCTTAGATCGAAAATGACATAATGTGTATCCTACCTGGTCATGCCTAGATTTCTCCTTGGTTTATCTGTTTCACAAAAAATAAATTGAAAGCAATATATCCGTAGACATTTTCTTGTTATAAACATCTCTCGGATCACACCCCCAACAAATTACTGTGGCAAAAGGCTTCAAGGATTTATTTACCATTGTTATTCCTAGGAGATATTTCTAGGAATATGATATTCGTTACAGGGCTCTTATTTGCGTTGATGAGTTGATCGTGAGTTTGTATGTGCATCTTGTTCATAAATAGTTATCCAGGTGGTTCTGAGTGTATTTGTACCAGGTTATTAATGGGTTGGCAATTTTCTTTCTCCAGATAAAGGCAAAGGAGCGGCTGTTGCTGAGTCTGTCACGTTGCATCAGTGTGATCGGGGTGTTTATAAGTTATCTGACAGAACTTACCGAACCTGCCTTAGTCTACCTAAGTTTGGAATGTAACAAGATGCTTTTGTGTAATACGCGAAATTTCAGCTTCCCAAAGTAATAACTGAAGTGGGACCTCACTATGTTTTGTTTGTTATTACATGGTTGTGCTGGGCATACCTATGGGTCATATCATCTCGCCGAGAAAGTTGTGGCTGGCAAACTAGCTGAACCATGAATCGCACATGCCTTTGCTGTACATCATTGATTCACAGCACAAAGAACGGGAAAAACACTTTCATCCTTTTAATAAACAGTTCCAGGAGCCGAAAATCGACACCCGCAGTGTAGTGGCATGTTATTGTAAGGAAAGAAGCGTGTAAAGAAATACTGCACAAGTGTAAAACATATACAAGGGTGAAGGAAAAGATGAGGGAATGATTAAAAAAAGGCAGAAAGACCTGGTCACTGGCCAGAGTTGCCAGCCTCTCAATTTCTGCTCCTTGTCAGTATCATCAGACATGGGTGCTGGAATACGCATGTCAGTTGCAGGCAGAATATTTTCTTATCAGTTGATCCAAAGCCTAGGAGCAAAACTGAAATTTCACACTTGATATGTTTGTATTCTGGGTAAACACTTCCAAGAAAAATGGTATACAATTCTTCACAAGACAAGTTTGTCACCTCGTAACAATATATTACATCAAACATAAACCAAATTTCACTTGTCCTCTGAAATGGTAGTTAGCTCAGAGCAGAAATGGTAAGACTCCTCTGTAGGGGTCTGCCCATCGTCTGAAGAATGGCCTAGAAGGCACCTGCAGGCCATCAATGCCGCTTTCGAGCATCTCTATGACCTCGCTCATCGCCGGACGATCTTCAGACATGATCTGGATGCAACATAACCCAACAAGACAGAGTTTCCTCTCCAACTCATGCATCTTATCAGATATCTCGCCCATTTCCTCTTTAGTTAGCCGGTCATACACCCATGATGGGTAGAATGCCTGGCTTGAATTTTCTGCATTAATTCGGCGTTCCTGCGTCCTCCAGCCATCTCCAGAAGCAGCATCCCGAAGCTGTAAACATCAGACTTCGTCGAGATGACGCCGAAGCTCCGGGATATCATCTCAGGAGCTATGTACCCAATGGTTCCCCGTAGGGCGTTCAATGGCACAAAATTGTTGTCCCTTGGATATAGCTTGGCAAGGCCAAAATCAGCAACTTTTGGGACAAAATTGCAGTCAAGAAGGATGTTGTGTGGCTTGATGTCAAAATGCAGAATCTGCATGTCGCATCCTTGATGCAAGTAGTTGATTCCCCTGGCAATGCCCAAGGCAATTTCATTGAGCTTGTCCCAGGAGTAACTCTTCTCAGCCGAGAAGATGTACTTGTCCAAAGAACCACATGGCATACACTCGTAGACTAGTGCCCTCCTCATTTCCTCTGAGCAGAACCCGACAAGGCGCACCACATTGATGTGGTGGATCCTTCAATGGTGGAGACCTCACTGATAAAATCTTCTCCATTACAATTGGCTTTACCGTCTAGCATCTTGACAGCCACATGAACATCGCCTGGGAGTATTACGCCTTTGAACACCGAGCCATAACCACCTTGGCCCAATTTATCTCTAAAATGTCTTGTGACTGCAACTATGTCTGTATAGGCGTACCTTGTTGGGCCAATCATTTTTTGCATACGGAGGAACTTCTCGACAGCATCAATTGTGATCCTTGTTTTCCAATACTTGTGGGCAAGGTAGAACAGTACCACTAGGGGTGCCAATACGAATCTGCATAATACTGCACATACTGACAAGTTTATGTGGGATCACATCAAAATACTAATATAAATAGTATCTGTAATTATGTCGACATACCAGCAATCAACTTCAGTATCAACGTTGAGTATATTGTTGCAAGCCGTAGTGTTATCTGGAGGCGCTCATTAGAAGGAAAAGTATCTTTGAAAGGTAAAGCATGTGTTACGGAGCGCAATACAAGATTTCAGAATCTATGGTAAAAATAGTCATAATCCAATCCGAGAGAAGAATAGCCATTGGTTTTCCAGGGACTAGGCTGCAAACAAGGAGAGAAAGTATGAATGTCAGATACATATGTATATGCAAAACAGAAGCACGGTATAGAGAACCCAAACTCACACAATCATATCCTTTAGGCAGCCTTTGAAGCTCCACGGCGTCCATTGGTAATCGAAAGGAAACATAACGGGAAACCCACTCCTTAGGGATTCTACCAGAATTCCATAACTTGCGTTATTGGATCGCATCCTCGAGTTGCCCATAGCAGCCATAGCCAAGTACCCGCAAGAAGGTTTAAGGCTTACAACAGAATAAGAGTCCATCAACACATAGACAAAAGAAGACCTCGTGGTCAGGCAAGTGACTGGTATATAGTCACTATTGTTCGTGATTGCCTGCGAACAATTCACAAAGCTAGCCCATGTAACTGACTGAGGGTTCAAATGTTCAATTCGACGAGTCCATCTGACCCCTGGAGACCATGTAGATAAGGGCGCTGATCCCAGCGAGGAAGAGGGCAGCTGTTGCTCTGATCCAGGTTGGCATCCACAACCCAGAAGTAAGAATACTTGTAGTTGATCTCAGTGACAAAGTATGTCCCTGTGTTGATCTGAATTGTAGCCTTGCTATCAGTACAAGACAGCTCGTACGATGGAGAACCACACCAAGTTGGATCGCCTACATGGCGGAAAGGGTACTGGACATCTTGGAGATGGCCACAAGAGAAAGGAGGGCAGGTGTTCCTATCAGTAATATCAGGTTGAGCTTGAATATCTGTTGCAAGAATTGCAAGAACACACAAGAAACTTGTGGCTTGCGAACAAGCAGAACCATGGAGTGGGCTCATCAGAGATTTAACTGTTTAGATCTTGTTCTGCCTTCACTGTAGGCTCTCTTCTCTTGTGCGGGACAATCCTTTCGTTCTTTAATAAAAGTTTCAGGAGCAGAAAATCTGCACCAGCGGTGACACCATGTAATGGCATTTAGTGTATGGAATGAAGGGTGAAAACAAGCACAACATATACAATATGTGATAGAAAATTAAAAGAAGGGCCTGCAGAAAGGCCTGGTCAGAGTTAGAGATGGTAGATGTCCACATCGCTGCTGCCATATGTTAACACGAAGAGGATGCTTCCATACGTATAGGCTCCTTGTTGACTCCTTATACCCAGTATCATGAAGCAGGGATGCTGGAATATGCTGCTCTGATGTAGTCCACTAAGGCTTGATATGCAATGGCGCGTCGATTACTAGAAGGCGACATATAGGAGGTTTGCATTGATTCGTGGCAGAAGAAATTTCTCCTCAGGCAAGCACAACTTAGAGTACTGTTTTTCTTCTTATTATTATGTTTCAGCACTCACAATACCTGGCTTACCTTCATCTTCATGGTCATGGATCTCTACAGCAGAGAAGGACAAAGATGAATATAGTACTTGTCGCAGCCCTGGTGATCTGCTTTGTCAGCCATGAAACTGACACAGCCACAGCTTGGAATGACCAAGATTTCTTCAGAAACTGCCCACCATCCCGGTGCAACAAAGATGGACCTGAGATCCGGTTCCCACTCCGGCTTGATTCCAGCAATACATCATCATCCTGCGGCGCAACATGCGCGAAGCTAGCATGCTCTGGCCAAGACACCATCATGCTTCACCCATTTCTTGGCCCATGCATTGTTACCGCCATAAATTACACCGGTGCCACCCTTAACATTACCCCACTTACCTCGGCGTGCACCATGATTCAGAAGTTCATCTCTACAAATCCACCACTAGCAGATACTGGCCATTGCTGTACTCTGCACTACAGCAGAACTGGAAAACTTGTAGGCTGCTTAAGGGAGTTCACTCCAAGTGGGATTACTGATTTTCCCGTCTATGACGACAGAGGCAGTTACTATGCTTCTGTCTCAGCCATGAATACTATTGCTGGCCCACTCCCCTGCCTTAGCAACACAACCTACTTCTCATATTTGGTGGATGCTTATGCATACATGTACGATCTTCCACTAGACTGCAAGGTCATCTCAGATGCTGCAATTCCGGTATTCGGCATAGGATATGATGGCTCAACAACCAAGAAAGTTGGGGAGGGAACAACCCTCCGCTTTTATGACATAGCAGCAAACTGGAGTGAACCGGAACCATCATCAGTTCCCTATCAATGCCAGAAATGCGAACAGAATGGGCAACGCTGTGCATTCAGCTCACAAAGGAACATAACATTCTGCTTGTCTCAACCTCATAAAGGTACCATGAATTTCTAGCATTACAAACCTGTTTCATCATATTTTAGTTTGTTAATTCCTAGTCTAATAGTTTAAAATCACTGAGAATTTACTATCTAGAATGCACTCATACAATATGCTCGATATTTCTAGGAGTTTTTTGTCAAATTATTTGCATAACAGGACGACAAACCATTTGGGAAGCTAGCTTCAGAAAACACAGTAGAAGATCATATGAATTCTCATCTGAATCGCATACAAAACTGAAGGAGCAAAAAATATGGTCAAACATTTTGAACCAATAGATGTAGTAAACAGATATTCTGAGGTAAAAGTAAATTAAAAAATTTCCACACTATATAGTTATGTAGTTTCACGATAAATTATGGCAATGATCTGGGTATATTTGCTCAATTAGCGACCGGCAAAGTCTTATGTATAAGAGTACACTACTATAATTTTGATCATGTCCATGGTAGTTAGGCAGATAGAAAAAAACAAAGTTGAGATAACATAAACATAAGCAATATATGCAGCACCAAATATGCTAGGAACTTCAAGTTTCTATGGTTGATATTGGACGTGAGTAACAATGTTACAACAGCCTTTCGTTCTACTTTCCCTCTCTTTTTTCCAAGTACCAACTGCATTTCTTACAGTTCTTTTACTCGCCAAGGTAAACGGGATTTCAATAATTTAAGGTAAACTCAAATAGATGCTAGTTGAAATAAGTAATCTTACTAAAACTGCAAATGTTTATTATTATCAACATTATCTGACCGTCTGATGTGAGGAATGGATGGCTCATGTCATATTACTCAGACCGTGTTCTGATCCCCACTTTACCAAAAAAAAGATGAACACTCCACTTCTACATTCAAATGACCACAACACGGTTTTTCCTAAAAAACAGAAGTTTATCCTATTGCACTGACCTTGTAACAATATCGGATCTTACATTTTCTTTCTTAAGGTAATTGATCTTTTATGTTTTAAGCAAACAACCAAATCAAACAACCAAATCTTATTCTCCTCTTTGGTATTTGTAGGTTCACGTGTCAAAGTCATTGCAGGTACTACTTAAATCCAAACTATACTTTTGTTCAAGCAAAAGAAGGAAATAAACTACTTATCTGCTACACAGAAATAATTATCGAGTTACATCGCTCTTACATTCTCACATAGCCAATATATCACTGAATCAATGACTTCAATCCTAATGAATATGCTAATTTCCATGCGTTCAGCCACATCGTCGACAGCTGCATTTCTTGTTCTTGTTTTGGTTGTCGCCACTGCTATTTATCTTTCACTGAAGACAAGATACAACAAAGATATACATCTGAAAGTCGAAATGTTTCTCAAGGCGTATGGCACATCAAAACCCACAAGGTACACTTTCTCCGAAGTTAAGAAGATAACGAGGCGGTTTAAGGATAAATTAGGACATAGTGGATTTCAAAGTGTGTACAAAGGTGAGTTACCAAATGGAGTTCCTGTGGCGATCAAGATGCTAGAAAACTCTAATGGAGAGGGACATGAATTCATCAATGAAGTTGTGACTATTGGGATAATCCACCATGCAAACATTGTCCGTCTCCTTGGATTTTGCTCTGAGGGGACAAGAAGGGCTCTTATTTATGAATTCATGCCCAAATATTCATTGGAGAAATATATATTCTCGGGTAACTCTATTATTTCTAGAGAGCACCTAGTGCCACACAAAATGCTGGATATTGCGTTAGGCATTGCAAGAGGAATGGAATACCTACATCAAGGATGCAATCAACACATCCTCCACTTTGACATCAAGCCTCACAATATCTTACTGGACTACAACTTCAATCCAAAGATTGCAGATTTCAGCTTATCAAAGTTGTGTGCAAGGGACCAAAGCATCATTACCTTGACCACGGCAAGAGGCACTATGGGCTACATTGCACCAGAGATATACTCTAGGAACTTTGGAGGGATATCCTACAAGTCAGACGTTTACAGTTTTGGCATGCTGGTGTTAGAAATGTTGAGCGGAAGGAGGAACTCAGACCCAAGTTCTGAGAGCCAGAATGAGGTATACCTCCCAGAGTGGATCTATGAGAAAGTAATTATTGGGGAAGAATTGGTGGCTACACTGGAAATGACAACAGAAGAGAAAGAAAAGGTCAGACAGCTGGCTATTGTGGCCCTATGGTGTATTCAGTGGAACCCACGAAACCGGCCATCGATGACAAAGGTTGTAAACATGTTAGCAGGAAGGCTGCAGAATCTGCAGATGCCCCTAAGCCCTTTGTCTCCACTAAAATCGCTCTATCCCATAAAACATGAACATATCACCATGGTGAACTATGCGGTCGAGAATACACCCAATTCATGCGATGCATTGTATTTTTTGCCTATCAATATCATGGCGTGTTTGATTGATTAGTAACCTCGTGGGACACCTGATCTAGCTGGTAAGACATCATGATTTAATACTGTTATAATTAGGAATATATGACTTATGTATTTGATTTACAATGTAATGGACTAACATTTGAATGATGAGAACTTGTAAGAGCACCTTATCTGGTCACTGGCTGTGATTTATCTCCTCCAATAGTTTATGGTGTAGTCCGCTAATCATCCTCACTGGACACCTCGAGTCCTTGAGGGTTTGCAGAACTAACAATGTTCTATGCTCATTCCATTCCATTCCATTCCATGCAATTCAACTGAATGAGAGCCAGTATTCTGTAAACTGACATTCAAAACAGGATCCTGTAGGAAGGGACAAATCATGTCAAGTGTATTCTAATAGTTCTAGTTAGAACAAAAGAAAAGGGAATCAGAGGGATTACCATGGTTATAGGCAGGTTATAAGTACCATCAGACTCGAGTGCGACGGCGCTGGACCAACCAAACCCTCGCAATATCTTGCTGTACCAAAGCTACAATCCAATTATGAAGATTTCAGACTTTGGCCTTTCCAAAGCTCTGCACAAGGGACAAAAACGCCGTCACATTGCCGGCAGTAGGAGGTAGAATAGGATGCTCCACAATGCAGTCGTTTATAGTTCGAGCATGTTAATGTGGGAAAAGGAACTCAGATCTAAGGTTCAGTAACCAAAGTGATTTTCTTGTTCCAGCACTGATAGAGATGGTACCGATCGTTAAGATTCACCAAGGATACAATCACTGCAAATGTAATTCCTAGCCTGAAACATACTTGATTTTTTAACTCCACTAAATTATCCTCTGAACCGTAAACAGACTAGATACTAGCCGTTACTTTCATCGCGGTACCATTTCGGTTGAAAGATAAGAACTAGTCCCACAGCTCTAAGCAAGAGGCAAACAATCTGTTCAACAGCTGAATGTATTAAGAAGAAGAAAGTGAGGAGTATGTACCAAAATGTGGTCAGCCATCTCAAAATTGAAGACGAAAATACATACCTATGCTGCACAAAACAAGCTTGCGGAGAGGATCTAGCCAGTGAGAGGACGAGAACCCTAGTGGTGCCTGAAGAAGCATTTAGCATCACGGCGGTGACCGGCGGCGGCGGTTCTGGAGGTGACGGGGAAGAAAGCTAACCCCCAGAGGAGCCACTGCTACCGCCAGACCCCCTGCGAAGAATGAAGGGAGGAGAGAGGAAGGGACTAAGTGAGAAAATGTTGAGCACCACACTGCACCGCCCGCCTGCTACGGAGGCGCTGCCGTGGCCGACTGGACGCCGCCGCCGCCGCCACACCGCGGAGGAGGACAGGACCATGATATCAGCGAAGCTCATCACCACTTGAACCGGCCCAACTACGCAGCCCATATGAAAGGAAATAATCTCAAACATTCATGGCCCATGTCCCGTCCCCTTTCCTCCGCTGCCCTCAGCACACTTCCCGGCCGAGCTCCAGTGGCGGATGAGGCGGCGATCTGGACCACCTTCCCCAGCTCCAATGGCTTCCAGTAGTAGTCCGTGCGCTCCTTTGCAGCCCGTGGCTTCCACTTCCCTAGCCGCACCATGTTTTCCCACAACCGCTACCGCTGCCGTCTCCGGCAGCTCACCGCCGCCTTCGACCTCATCGACTATGGTGAACCTTCTTATTTTCTTTCTATATGGTCATTACGTATTTGTGGATCCTCTTATCAATCAACCACTCGGCAGCGGTGAACAGCTTAGTCTGATAAGGTCTAAGCCTCTGATGAATAATTTGGAGGAAGTACGGCTATCAGGCGCACCCATGAGCTGCACTGCGCGGTAAGCAGTAACTTCTTCCTGACTGGTGCTATTTAATTGAAAAAAATGCTGTGAAATCTGGTTTCATATACCCTGGTAATAGCAGCATTACATTTACATACAAGGTCATAGTAGTATATGACACCAGATTTCACAGAGATAGTTCAGTCACGATGTGCGCAGGCATGGTTGATCTTTCCTAACCAGTCGAAAAATCAACTCAAGTACCATATACAGTGAGCATTAATAAACGCAACACTATTTATGTAATAAAAACATAGTGGAAACTGGGAGACCTTGAAAGTACTTGTGGCTTCTAATTATTTCTGTGTTAATTAATCCCTCGAGTTCCCAGATTTCTTTCAAGCAGTCCAATCCTCTGCTTTATTGATTTCGGAAGTTGCTACACAGCCAGGAGAATTTCAGAACTTGCCATTAAATTCAACTAGAATAACTAGAAACGGATCTGCGTTACAGAGAGAAACTGAAACCATGAAGGAAGAAAAATGTTTGTCTGTTGTAGAATAAAGAAGGTAAATATCGGGCTCTGTAGCAACTTCAAAAGATATAAGAGACATGTATTTAGCTATTAGAACATTTCTGCTCATATTCTTATTGGTTGTCTTGCTAGGGTGGTGGCCCCATTTCTCCTAGGACCTGATATATCTGAGCGTACAGGTGGAGCTGAGGAATGAGGAGTTCACACTTCCAGCGAAATTGAAATGTACTTCATTTTTTGCATCAAAGTTATGATCTATATCGTTTTCTCCATCCATGGTACCTTCAAGATTTTACTACCTTAGACATTATAGGCCCTCTTTGCAATCAATCTGCAAACACCACATCGTGAGCTTCATCATCTGAATTACATCTTGCTCATGTGCTTGCATGTCGTTGCTTTTCTTGTCAATCAAATCTACCAAGTCATCGTTCTTCACCTTTTCTTCCTTCAGACTGGGAAGTGTCGAGGTTTTTTCTTCCACTGACGATTTCCATGACCGCAACGCCAAAGCTATAGACATCGGCCTTCTCCTTGATTTGTGATGTCAACCATTCAGGAGCTAAATATCCAGGTGTGCCTCTCACTCTAGTAGCAACTGTCTCATCTCTATCAATGAGCTTACACAGACCAATATCAGGAAGTTTAGCATTGAAATAGTCATCCAAGAGGATAGTTTGTGGTTTGACATCCAAATGAGCAATTCCTTCATGCACTCCTCATGAAGATAAAAGAGCCCTTTAGCTATGTATGTGATAATCTTGCATCGTACTCTCCATTCCAACAGAGGAGCAGTATTGTCATGTTGA